>CM060948.1:208328451-208768451 GCA_030765055.1 Mantis religiosa
ATGCACAGCGGTGAGTGTAGCTAAACATAATTGGACATTTAAAGAAAGAAAGAAAGACTAGGCTGGCCCCGTAGCTCAGTCGTTAGAGCACCTACCTGCCCGGGTTCGATTCCCGGCGGCGGGGGTGGGGAATTTTCTCCATCCAAGATAATTCCTTATCTTCCTCAGAGTGTGGAAGTATGAATCAGAATGTGAACGTGTGCGTGATGTAATGATTAAAACCAACCGAACAGGAGTTAACACCTTCGATATGTTCCAAAGCAGAACGGCCACCGATATGACCATTGGAGTTAAAGGCGGGGTATAAATGGAGAAAGAAGAAAAAGGAAAACAAGGCTGCTGACATACATTAAGTATAAAACATATTTCAGAAGAAATCTAAGGTCCCTTATTAAACAGTCTCGTTGAGTAAACGAATACATTTATCTATAGCCTGCAATGTATTTTGTATTTTTTAATTTTTACGTCCTTCAACGTTAAGCCATATCTGACGATGAATGAAATGGGTGAAATGTTGCTCAAATGAGTCTATGGTCCATAGAGCTTAGAGTTACCTAACATTCGATTTTTAGGTAATAGAAAACCCTGGAAAGATACCGTACCCAGGTAAATCACCATGATCGAGATTCGAAATCGGGACCTCGTGAACGTGACCCAGACACGTTATCTCCACACTTGCGAGGCGGGCTGGCTGCAGCCTGGTTTGTGACGTTGCATGTGCACATTTCAGACGTCAAACTACTATTTGATTAATTTGACTCACATCTTACTTGATTTTCCTTAGGAAATCACTGTGTAACTGCTGAGAAGTGTATTTAATTTTAAAACTTTTCCTTTTTTCTTATAACTCCATTTCATAAAATTCTTCATTATGACGGAACAAAAATTCCCTCATTTTCATAGAACTGGAATGAAATATTGTTGGAAGATGTAGTTCTGTAGCCTGTAAATCACATTTTAAAGAAGATGCATTAACGGAAATGCTTACATACTTTTTAAATAAGGATAATCTAAAGGAATCATCTAAATAAGAATCTTCTTTTGGGCATTCTGGACGCAGAGAACCCCACTAAGCACGGCGCAAGACCAGATGAAAGCCACTCGTTCTTTACTCTGATCTTGGAAAAATTGCTTTTATTGCAAGATGGATAGATACTTGAAGGTATATGCACATTCACGAGGGATGAAACGTTAGACTGACCTTGCCAAAAGCATTGGTTTTGTATTTAAGAGTTTTCGAGCAACTCTTTCACATTTTGTGATGAAATGAAAATGATGAATGTGTATATATCATTAAACACTCCAATTTGATCGACGAGTTTTTGAGGACCTCTGAAGGTCCCATCTATGAATATATTTTCCATACAACAAATTACCTTTAGATTACTATGATATTTTCTTGATAACAAAAATTATTCCCCGCTATATGCAGTTTTCGATATGTAATCAATAGCTTGGTATGTCTCAAAACCATTCTGCGGTAACTTCGAAAATAATAATCTACCTCCTCCTTTAATACTTTGTTTTAATAATGTTGCATCACTACTAGCAAAGTCAGTGGGTCACTGGTTTAGAGTTTAAGTAATTTAGTAATTTAATTAACTTAATTGGTCTTCCTTAAATTGTCAATACATTTCCCTTTAAGTTGATTGCTTAACTTTTATCTGTTTATTAACAGGTTTATTAGGTTATGTTTTCCATTGCTTTCAATGATTTTATATGTATGTGAAACTTAAGATGAGAAACTTCAACATGTCATGCATCAAGCCTAATGAAAAATTTTGCTCTCAGCTGTATTGTCTAAATACTAACCATTGCCCAAAAAACCTCACCTTCCCATTTTGCGTCAACTCCCCGGTTCGGGTCAGCTGAGGATGAGAACTATTACGTTTGTTCAGTTTGACCTATATGACGTAGCACAAAGCGTTCCGTAGTGTTTGGTTTTGTCTTATCGAAGGATCTAAGCAAACCTATATGGGTAGCCAGGAACGCACCTGACGTATATATTTTAAAAGCTCAGGCGCAACTGACGTATTAAATGTAAAATTCCAGATGAAATAGATGCGCTAACTTCTCGTAAATATAGTTACGTGGACGCAACAGACATATCGATGTTATTTTAACCCAGAGGAAAACAGCTTGGAGATTTGTGACGTATTTCAGCCGGGAGTGGGGCCTGCAGTGCTTGTGACGTCAGGCAACGGCCTATAGTACGATACCAAGTTGTAAATGGCGCTGTGAATACTGTAAATGGCGCTGTGAATACATAATCTGAGGGTTCAGTCAGGTTTAGAACATTCGATGACATTGTAGCTGCCACGTACAAATGCAGCTGTTAAATTTACAATGTGAAGATTTATTGAAGGACCAATATGCACATTGGAAAGTTTTGCCTGATTTTTACAAGAATGTCCCCCCAAAACAGATATCCCAGGTTGTATTCACTTGCCGCATGGACATTGTGTATGTTTGGCTCAACATATTTGTGCGAATAATTTCTTTCTGTTATGAAATTAGCTAAGTCCAAATCCCGAAGTACGTTGTAGTATCACAATCTAAATTACAGCCTCGATTGCAGATTTCCCGGACATTCCGTCCTGACATTGATGAACTAGTTAAAGAAAAACCAATCAGAAAATATTGGACAATGTCCACGTAATATTGTTCTGAATGGAGCTCCTCTAATTTCCAGAGAAAATGAATTTTTTTACTTTATAACATGTCCGGCCTTCAGATAAACTATGAGTCGAAGTTTCATATATGTTCTCATAGCACAGAGCCAAAATTTACTTGTTTATAAACTTTGACAAATTGTGTAACTAAAGCAGTCAGCATTAAGATTACAACACCTAAGATGTAAGTTGTACATATTATTAATACCCGAAACGTTTTCTGTCTTTCCCACCCGCACACATCAAACTATACCTTCCCCTTGAACATCAGTAATCAGCGCGGTGTCGTCACACGCTAACCTGCCTTTCGTTCGGGGGCACTTTTGGCGGCTAGAGCTGAAGGTACTGACGTCACACCACCACTACCTGTCTTCCCCTGTTTTAATCTTAGTATTTTCCATATATGTGTGATACTTCGATAACTGCAATTTCTCATATAGTACTTAGAGCAATTTAATTCTTTAATCTCAAATGGATGGCAACTCCCCTCAAAAAGCTCATTTATTAGCTTTTTCTTCTAACATCAACGATTAGGCTAAAGTCTGATCCGGTCTTTAGCCTCAATTTTCTTTTATTAGCCTCAATTAAATATACTGGTGGTGTTTACTCTCAGAGTCACCCATACATCCACTCAGAAAAAATATCACATATTTGGACACGGAGCAGGCGGCAGCACATTCATTACAACCGGAAATATTGTAGAGCGTATCAGAACTGAAGCTTATAAGGGAGACGTTATTGTCATTTCTATTCTATATGATGTACTATAAGGCCTATGAATGAACGAAAACAAATGGGTTGAGCCCTTTCGGTCCCTTGCACGTAGGCTGCACGTTGGACCCATTGTACCCCTCTTACTGGAGTGCTTATTCAACTCCGTGGCCTCCAAAAAGTACAGGATAATTCTTGGATGAGCATTCCTTGTATCATCTGGTCTCAGTTTGAAATGAATGGTTAAGGAGACATAAAAAATACGTCTATTCCACCAATGTTAAATATACGAAATTTATAGTAGTTTTATGAGGAATAAATACACACTTTCTAAGTTCACTTATCTACATTTATGCAATAAGATTGTTTATTGCTTTAAATTTCATTTAGAAATATTCATATTCAATTTTGGTACCCATCCTGATATAAAATGCTTTTAAAGGGTAATTACTAATAAAAAGTTGCAATTATTCCCCTCCATTCTTCCAACAGAAAGCTCTTTAAATTACTTCCTAATTGAAAAGGTTGATTTTCTTAATTATACCACCTGTTGCTTCAAATTGATCGGCAGCTGTTATTTAACAACCGTAATTAAATGTATTTTTAACAGAAATTAGATCCACAACAGCGTTTGAGAGGATTCTTTTTATGATGTAAAATTTAATTTGGCTTCCCACTGTAGCCACCAAGAAAACGATCTATTGTTTTCATACAGAATCCATTAATAGAATAAAGCTATTCAAACCAACAATGGAAAAAAAAAAAGATGTAGACTGCAGATGAAAAACGATATTGTAAAGGCGCGCCATTTTATAACAAGCTGCCTGCTTCACCCGGAAGTGCTCTTATTACAACGTTTAAAACTAAATTGTGCTATTGGCTCATATGGAAACGTTTAATTCTGTTGACAGCTTCCTTATTGAACTTCGAGCTTGCATTATCATCATCATCATCATCATCATCATCATCATCATCATCATCATCATCATCATCATCATCATCATCATCATCATCATCATCATCATCATCATCATCATCATCATCATCATCATCATCATCATCATCATCATCATCATCATCATCATCATCATCATCATCATCATCATCATCATCATCATCATCATCATCATCACCACCATCATCATCATCATGTATTATTATTATTATTATTATTATTATTATTATTATTATTATTATTATTATTATTATTATTATTATTATTATTATTATTATTATTATTATTATTATTATTATTATTATTATTATTATTATTATTATTATTATTATTATTATTATTATTATTATTATTATTATTATTATTATTATTATTATTATTATTATTATTATTATTATTATTATTATTATTATTATTATTATTATTATTATTATTATTATTATTATTATTATTATTATTATTATTATTATTATTATTATTATTATTATTATTATTATTATTATTATTATTATTATTATTATTATTATTATTATTATTATTATTATTATTATTATTATTATTATTATTATTATTATTATTATTATTATTATTATTATTATTATTATTATTATTATTATTATTATTATTATTATTATTATTATTATTATTATTATTATTATTATTATTATTATTATTATTATTATTATTATTATTATTATTATTATTATTATTATCATTATTATTATTATTATCATTATTATTATTATTATTATCATTATTATTGTTATTGTTATCATTGTTATCATTATTGTTATCATTGTTATCATTATTATCATTATTATCATTATTGTCATTATTGTCATTATTATTATTATTATTATTATTATTATTATTATTATTATTATTATTATTATTATTATTATTATTATTATTATTATTATTATTATTATTATTATTATTATTATTATTATTATTATTATTATTATTATTATTATTATTATTATTATTATTATTATTATTATTATTATTATTATTATTATTATTATTATTATTATTATTATTATTATTATTATTATTATTATTATTATTATTATTATTATTATTATTATTATTATTATTATTATTATTATTATTATTATTATTATTATTATTATTATTATTATTATTATTATTATTATTATTATTATTATTATTATTATTATTATTATTATTATTATTATTATTATTATGTAACTGTTATGATTTGTTTCTTTACTTAATGTGGGCAGAATTCATACAGCAAACAGCAGATGTAGAAACCGTTTAATACATATTTCAAAAAAGTATTATCTCACCTAAATAAAAAATAATTATAAATTAAGTAGGTTCCAATTGTCAAGCAGGAACAAAGAAGCAAAGACGTGGTTCCTTTGCAACTTTTGCAATTTAACCTCCCCAGCGAGTATCCGATGAGGTGCTTACCATTGAACGCGTAGTGTTACTTTTGTGCCCACAGACACACGTGACCCCGGGTTAACAAGATGGTTTACAGTACATTGCACGGAATGTTTTATAGGCCATGAAGGTGCCATTCCTATATAAAAACTTACCAACCTAACCTAACGTTTCCATTACCTACATGAATCTTACTCAACAACAACGTTAAAAATTGAACTACTTCTTCCGTTCACTCAGGATTACTAGCTACTCTTTGCTCAAATAAATGCAAGTTTTATAAGGGTTACGAATAAAAGTCCAAGAGACGAGTGAAGTGTCTGAATGTGTCGGGCGTGGAGAGGAAACAAGGAAGGAAGAGGAAACTGGAAGAAAGTACCAACGACAGTCAAAATTGCAAGCTAGGGAAAAACAAAGGAAGAGACAATCCACCAAAAAAGTAAAGCTACACTGTAACTAAGGCATCGTCTGTAAAAAGCTTAACGATGAATAAACAGTAACAAAAACTCGTAATTCAGGAAAAGACTACAATATATGTCTAGAAATTCTCATTCTTCTTACACTTAATTGAAACTAATACAAGTAAACCTTCTTACTCATTTACACATTTGTTATTGGTATAAGAAGAATACAATTAGTAATAGCGATAGTCAACATTTTTGAAAGCTGGTCCATAAGTATAGCTTGGAGACTGTGCTCCCTTTGCTAAACACGAAAAAGAATAACCATTTAGAGTTGAGATAAGTATAGAGGATTTACTAATTTAAGCCAATTCAAAGCTTATCCTGGCAATTTTACTGGCACAAAACACTGGAAGACAGGTAGTGGCAGTGTGACGTAAGCTCCGTCAGCTCTAAACGCAAAATATGCCCTCGAATGAAAGGCAGGTTAGCGTGTGACGTCACCGCGCTTTTTTTCTGGTGCCCAGGAGGAAAGAAGTATTTTGATACGTTGAGGTTCCGACAGCGTAGGAAAGACGGGAAACGTATAGGGTATAATATGTACAAATTACCTCTTGGGTGTCGTAATATTAGTGCTGATTGCTTTAATTACACAGTTGGTCACAGTTTATAAACAATTATATTTTAGCTACCAGAATATATATAAAACTTCAACTCACAGTGTATCTGAAGTTCAGGCATGTTATAAAATAAATAAAATAAAACATACAATAATTTCACTTTCTTTTCGGGCAGCCAGCCAGGTGAAAAGATGATTAGATATTAAAGCTTCGGGAGCGCGCATCTCTCCCATCATCAGGATATTTATAAAATGTTATAACCTCAGATGAAACACTGGATAATAGCACAACTATAAACAAAGACAAAAATTGTGCCCAAACACACGTGACCTTGGGTTAACAAGATAGTTTACAGTACATTGCACAGGTTTTGTTTTGTCTTTGTTTATAGTTGTGTTATATCCAGTGTTTCATCTGAGATTATAAAATTTTATAAATATCCTGATGATGGGAGTGATTCACGCTCCTGAGGCTTTGATATCTAATCATATTTTCACCTGGCTGGCTGCCCTAGAAGAAAGTGAGCGTATTCGTCACCAGGAAAGCTACAAGTCTTGTTATAAAATAATTTTCTCTAAAAATTAGAGGAGAATAATTCAGAACAAAATTACCGGATATTTTCTTACAATTTCTGTTTCGTTTTTCTTTAATTAGGTTTTCAATGTCAGGACGTAATATCTGGGAAATTTGTAATCGGAGGCTGCATGTTAGATTGTGATCCCACGAGATATTTCGGGATTTGGAATTAGCTAATTTCATAACAGCAAAAAAATTTTAGCACACGTATGTCGAGCCAAACATACACAATGTCCTTGCGGTAAGTGAATACAACCCCGGAAATCTGGTTTGGGGGAAATTCTTGCATAATTCAGCCATGTCTTTCTTGTGTGTATATTTGTCCTTCAATAAATCGTCACACCGTAAATTTAACAGTTCCATTTGGTATGTGGCAGCCACATTGTTGTCATCGAGTGCGCTACACCTGGCTGAACCCTCAAAATCTGTATTCACAGCTTCATTTTTATAGACAACTTGTATTACACGGCTCTTGCATGACGTCAGGTGCATTGCAGGCCCCGCCTCCAGCTGAAATAAGTCACAACTCTGGGAGCTGTCTTCCTTTGACACAAAACATTTTATTTAATGTTGGGTGTCTAACGCAATGTGCATTTTGCTATAGCAAGAGCTTTACTAGCTCATACAATTTACCAATTATACGAAAGTAAACCATAAAAGCAGGGCTTCATAGTATACTTCCAGAAAATTCAGGATTGTTATCGGCATAGCTTAAAATTGTCCCAGGTAATCAAAATCGCTCGAGCTATTTTTAAAATGCATGTAATAAAATTGTGTACGGAAATATGGAATGCCTCGCTAGTTAAAAGATAAAAAGCAATTCTTTTACACATTAAAGGACAGATATAATTTGGCTACCAAAACAGGTAACGTGTCTCAATATTGCACAACTTGTGTTTGCATTTGCATGACAAAACTTAAACCCGTTTACTTTCTCCGCAACGTATTCGCAGTAAATAGGTGTTATATTCTGGCAAAAAAAAATCAATAAAGAGATTCAAGACTCCCCGAATACAAAACAAACTAGGAAAATGTCTTTATCCCCCTTTTCTCTCCCCTACTCTCTACTCCACACTCCCTATGTATGTATGTGAATGACGAGGCTCAAATGTGAACAGTTTTTTTTAAATATCAAATTTCATATTTAAATTCAGCGTATTTCTGGTATGAAACCCAAAGTTTTGAAAGTTCCGAAGGTTACGATTTTCTCAAAAATGACTTTTATTAACTAACAATATTAAAAATTTGGCAAGTAAAATGTATATGTTGCATTTTCTGGGAGCAGCCTGTGACTTATTCATTATGAGTCACCATTTCATAAATGGTAAACCGTAACCGATAAGCAAATTTTACTACATGACTAATGCAGATCTCGCAAAAACATGCAATTAATACCAAATACATTTTTCGTGGATGTGAACACTTCCGCAATATTCCTTGTTATTGATTTAAATTTCCCTATATTTTTCTCAAATGGGAAGCTATTCTTTTATTTATTTTTTATCCATATAAAATACCAAGTAATAGCGTTCCAATCCATTTCATATCGACCAAAGTTTAGAAGATTTCCGTGACGCTTATGCAGTTTTGAATGCATATATTCCTCTTGTACCTATAAATAAATATGTAAAATAATAGAATCTGAAAATAATTATCTCGGTTAACATTATACCAGTTGAGTCAGCTGCCCCTTATTCTCAAGTTTTATGCAATCCGCATTTTATACTCCAACATGAAAACATCGACCTCATTACGAGGTTCTACTCGCATATTTAACATGGATGTTAAACACTCAATGAAATTAGTACTAATATAGATGTTATCACTTCGACTGTAATATATTCGTAATTAGACAGCTGCCGTTTGCACTTCTGCAAATGTTCACTTAAACCAGTGAAACCTATATGTTAGACGGAATGTTTACCTCACGCGTTACTAGGTGACTCAACTGGAACTAGGGCAAACCTGCGATGCCATCTGTCTGCTGTGACAGTGGTTCGAATCCTCTGTGTAGGTACACACATTTTTTTGCCGTGTAATACTCAAAATATGCAATTATTGTGAAAACTGATATTATATTTATTTTTAATTGTATTATTTATGTTCTATGGATTTTTTTATCTTTCTTTATTGGTGAATTACAAGAAGATAGTTGTATAAATACACCTATAGGTAAGTGTAATTGAAATAAGGATTATTTATACACTTTTGAACACAGAGAAAATGTAAATTACGGTGTCAGAGTTCAACATGGAAGTTAAACACCATTTTGCAGACATAGAATTATTGTGCTATAAAAATGTCGTTTCAAATTGATATATTTTGTGTCGCTGGAATGGCCATTTTATTCCTGGAACACGACTCCTCTAACGAAGCAAGTGCTCGAACTGATGACCTTCTTGGGTAATGCACACCCTCGGGAACTTTATAATTAAATTATTGTGAATTCGGTTTCCAAGTTCTGATCAACATAAATAATTACAATACCGAGAATCGAACCTGTGACATTGGGGTTAAGGCACAGGAGAGGTCATAATCCCAGTGAGCTATTTCGACGCTTGCCTGAAAGCAGTTTCTGGAAACAGTAGTACGATTTATATGCCTCGCGCTATACCTTTGCCACCTCGCGAGTTCTCGTGCTTGATCTAGCCATTTAAGACACTTGTAATGATTAGCTGGGGGTTTGCTGGGTGTATTATTACATAAATGGCAAAAGCTCTTATGCATGTTAATTGAGTTGCAAAAGATGTAGTTTAAGCAAAAAATGTAAATAAACCGTTGTTTGATAATATGCTCGTTTTGATTGTACGCGTCCATGATGCATGAGGCGTGTCTTTAATTTTTTGCTAATTTTTGGAAGCCAACCCTTGGTCAAAGTACAAGAATCTGCCATTTTCTTTTTAGCTGACGTTGTTAGTGTACTCATATGATAGGTCCATCTTTCCGAGGCGTTTACTGAATTATTTTGCCATGTACACTCTAGTAAAAGGGTTGTAAAATCGCCTGGAAATCGGAATTCGCTCTCACTAAAGGAATTGTGTGTTTTTGAGGTATACTTTAGCAAACTGTACGTTTTGTCCCTCAAACCGTCATTCCTCTGAGTTTTGCGCGTTGTTCTTTCTAAGAACATCAAACAATACAGTTTGGTAAACGCAAATTGGACTAAGGCTCACATGTTGTTTGATGGGTGGCCGACCTTGCAAACGAGTAATGTGCGGCTGACTCACCTAGTATAGATAGAAGAATAAGCGCTTTTAAGATGAGTTTCTTTAATAATAGGGAAAATCAAGTGAGTGCAACATAGATTTGGACTAAACATTTCAAGAGAGTTAATGCAACTTTGATTACCCCCTGCCATGATTTCTCAGAAATTCTTAAAACTAGTACACATACACCCAAACATGCATTCGCACCTCACGGACACCTCGTGCTGCCTGCTAATAATCTGGGTTCAGTAATTTAGGTAATCCTTTCTGCATATTTCACCCGCAATATATGTTTTGAGGCAATCTGGAACATTTTTTGGTAAAGGTAGTGTATCGTGTGTTTATTTGTTTGCGTTTGTGTGTGTTTGCTTGTTAGAGAGCACAACTGAAAAACAAAAAGTGGTTTCAATATAATTGGTATTTAAATAGACTTTCACTAAATTTTCACCCATACCAAACTACCTTTTACATACAACATTTTCCCAAGGCTTTAGTTTCCTGGAAAGCTCTAAGCTTTTCATTAAAATCTCATAAATTTATGGTGGTGTCATGGCGAATGAAATGTATGTCTTGAGTTTTCTGAGAATAGCCTATAATTATCCCTTTCTTTTTCAATCACGTTTATATAAATAATGAAGTGCATATTACTGCACAAATAGCATATAGCATACAGTTTAAATAAAACCATTTTTGTGAAATTAATCATATCCAAATATTTCTCGCTATTAGTTTCACTTCTTTAATACTTAGATATACTTTTCCCAATTGGAAGTCGTTTTTCGTTATCTTTATATTTACTTTTTGCCCTAGTCAAGTAAAGAGAAGGGAATTTCAAATTCATAACATATCAATCAGTTATTATAAGCTTTGGCTATCCTCGAGGTCGATGTGTTCTCCTATTCCCTTTGTACATACAAGAACATGTGTAATAAAACCAATACGGCAGTTATTTATATTAACATGAGGTAGATTGAAAAAAAAGCTATTATACTACCAGTTTGTTGAAGATTGGGTAGAGGAAATTATACGAATTTAGCTCATCACATTTTATACATTGAGCGTATATGCAAGTAAGTGCACTCAGAAATAATAAGAAATTACTAATGATTTGAATTAACAAATTATTAATTTATAATTCACAGCTTGTGAAAGCATTTTATTTCAGAAAGGTGTAATTTGAATGGCGAATTAAATAGAAAATTTGCTTTTTGGAAGGCTTTCAAATGAATAAATTTAAGCAGTTTGACAGATGTCTCCAGTGTATAAAACATGCTATCAGTAATCCTAAAAACGACTTAATTTTTTAACAAATAGATATTTTCAACATCTGGGACATAGCTTATGGTGAAAGTAAATCTATGCTTAATAAAAGGTTCTAATGTGCACTACAAGTCTATGCTTATTTAACATCTGCTTTACAATAACTCTTACAAATGTTATTTTTTGACAATACACCTTATTGCGTAAACTACGTATATTTTTGTTTCTCTTTTACTCTGTAAGTCATTGTTTGTAACTCCCTTTCTCTCCCTTTTGTCTCCTTGTCAACCCCTCTCGCTGTGACAGCTTTCCTTCTCGTTAAACCCACCCTCGAATGCAAAAGTGTCCCGTTTCCTTACATAGCGAAATTGTTGTTCTTTTTCCTTCTTTTCCTTCTTACTTCTACACTTGTTTAACACCCTACTCCACACAGCTGTCTATGACTGGCTTGAAACAAACTCAAGAACAAGCATGAACCAGTGAGTTATATTCTTCGCCAGAAACGAAATAGCCTCAAGAAATAGGGTCTGAAAAAAGTCTGATGTAGTGCATTAAACCCTTATTCGGCTAAATAGGAGTTGGAATAGCAAAATGTAATACATATGACTCAACGTTCTCTTATCAAGGAAGAGATGGGTGAGAAATGAGTTAACTCTAGCGTTCAAATATATCCTATACTGAGACATGTGTCAAGGTTTTTAACTAATTGTTTCTGTAATATATTGCAATATGGCGTAATGTTACTTGCTCTGCGTCGAATTCTAGTAAGGTAAGGAATATAAATTATAGCTGAATTTGGAACACGTGCCGATTTTATTCCATAAAAGTCTCCAAATAAACGTATTTAAAGCAATAATGTCTTCAGATGCACATGTGTTATCTTCCGTGGTTTCGGACTGCCACTGGCTCCCAAGGTCGTGGCGGAGGTCAATGAATATTTTTCGGGGTAAAACTTCGTGGCATGCCGTCCTTCGAAGTGAAGTAAAGCTGATGGTAGCGCATAGCAGATTTACGGCACGCAAAACGATCTCAAGCCTTAAGTTCTTCTCGGGAAGCAAGTCAGGTGAAAATACGAAAAGATAAGCGTCAGATAAGCCTACCACTAGAGCCTGAATCTCGTTTACGGGCAACCTATCCGGCAGAATCAGTAGAATTCTCGCCAGGTACATCAGGACCATCCACAAGCCACCTCCGAAGATTAAATATCTGTTGAAACCAGTGAGACAAACTGGACTTTAAAGTTCCGGGAGTGTACCGCATTCCCTGTTAATGTGGGGCACCTTATATAGGACAAACCCAAAGGACCATCGCTACCAGAATAAATGAACAGGAACGGAACATTCATTTAATCCAACCTGAGATCTGGACTGGCACAGCATTGCTTTGATAACGAACATGCAGCCAACTTTCGGGAGAGAGCCATATTGGCAAAATGCAACAGTTACTGGGAGCGGAGAGTTAAGGAGGCTTTGGCCATTTCCTCTGAGAAGAGCATGCTTAATCGTGATGCTAGATTTCAGTTCAGTCCCTCTTGGAAACTGGCCTTAAAATTGAAATCCGTCGACTTAAGGAACACAAATCTATACAGCTTAATACCAAGTTAAGTAGTTACGTTTCCTTGACCCAATTAATTTTTTATACCAACTCCGGCCCTGCCATTTAATTTACTGAAAACAGTCTTTTGTTCAGTAATGGGAATATTGATAGTGTTTTGTCTTTGTTTATAATTGTGTTATATCCAGTGTTTCATATGAGGTTAAAACATTTAATAAATATCCTGATGATGGGAGAGATTTACGCTCCCGAAACGTCGATTTCTAATGATCTTTTCACCTGGCTTGCTTCTCGAGGAAAACTTCAGCATATTCTTCGCCAGGAAAGCCTCAGTTCTTATTTTATCCTCAAGCCTGTTTAAGAGACTGAGCAAAATTAAGTGGCCTTTCACGTCCAACATACAATGGGACGCTGAGAACCATAACACTTGCTTAGTGTAAATAAGAAAAAGCGTGCATTTATTTCCAAACTGTGGATCGTAGCACTAATTCGCGTAGCAAAACATTTGTAAAATACAATGTACCTAAATATGTTAAAAATAAAACAACGCACCATCGGCCCACTCGTCAGTCTTATATGCTTCATGAACAATTAATAACCCTGCAACAGGCCTTAAAATTGTATTACACATGTCTTTGTAGGTTCACATATGACAGTGATAATAATCAAATGTCCAGACACGGTTCTCTGCATACTGGTTGGTGTTTAAGATCATATTTCCTCCATGAGGTCGCGGGAAACCATTAAAATGCGACGGAATGTATTGAAATACTCAAAATATGAACAAAAACTTTTTTTCGGAAATCTCCTAGCCTACAAAAATGATAGTATAATTAATAATTTGAATTAAACTGGGCTTTAAAGGGATCTATATTCTTCTCTTTTGCTTATGGTATGCAGAAACATACAGTAGCATTTCCGAATGAAGAAATCTTTGCAAATTATTTCCAGAATATTAATTATTTGTTATGTAAATATATTAAATACAGTTGGAATTTTATTGAAAATAGTTCAATTTCTGAGAAAGCTAAAAATAAATTTAAAATGTTCTGCTTATAAGTAGTTTTTTATGGTGAGATTTTCTGGAAAATAGTCTTGCAACGTCTTTGAGAGGTGACTCTATGATGAGGTCATTTGTGCCTATATCCCAGGAGGGAGAGATGAGGTTAGAAGTAACTAACGGTGATCGAACTTAAGGAGAGACAGCAGGAACATATTTAAACAAAATAAAGTTTGGCATAATCAATCATTTTGTGTTTGATTTACGCCCCTCTTCTCTCTTCCTCTGCCTCACGTAATAACAAACGGGAACGTTTTGTTTTCTTCTAAATACACCTTTTAGATTTAGCAGACTATAAAACATGAACCTCTGTATTAATCTAGATATAGCACTGAGTGGAACCAATAGCTCCTTTAACAATTTTTACATCCCACAGAAGGCAAATATTCAATGTTACATTCATATGACATTTTAAAACCATATTTTCCTATTTATGCAATTTTTGCCAACTATTCCAACACTTTTATTTACTAATTGCTGAACATTTACAAAAATATTTTCATTAAACATTTCGCTGTAGCTGCAAAGCAAAGATATCAAACAGTACACGCTGAATAGTGGCCTAGAAACCTCATGCTCCTTCCATAATATCCACTTTAAAAATCACTTGACAAATTCAAACAAATAAATATGGGTATCCCAGAAATTTCTGGAATCACAAAAAAGTAATTTGAAAGAAATGGAGTGTTTTAAAGAGTTTTACACTTTTTGTGTAGTAAGTTATTGCACATCTGTTATGGTTTACCAGTAGCACTAATTACACATAATTACATAAACTTATTTTTAAATGAAATCGGTAATCGTTGCATATTAAACATATGGCATTTTAATCTGAACATTAGTAGAGCTTTCAAAGAATAAAAATTTAGCAATTAGTAGTTTTTTTATAAAAATGGTAGGCGTGTAGCAATTTTCTTGAAGTTCTTCGTATTATAGCTTTAAAAATATTTCACCGAAATACCAAGCGTATAGGTTTTCAAAATATTAATTTTGAATTATGATATTCACAACGTGCGAGACAGCTCCGCGGCAATCTTCGAGGTTCAAGTAACGTAGGTATCCGTCTTACATTCCCCTCTACTCTCAATTCTGATCTTGGGTATCTTGAGGTTTTCCCTGGTAGGTGCATGAATGCTGGGCTGTTTACTTGTCTGTCACGATTTTCCGTCTACTATTTTCTTTATTCCAATTCCTGCTACTCTTTCAAATGGGTTTCCAGGTTCCATGGCGTTTGTCGATTACCATTGTTAAAAACAACGAGTACTTTCTGTGGATATTTTTGGGCTGCTTGGTGGACGGGTCGTTCATCACCCGCTCTTGGAACTCATTAATATGGAGGTCTTCAAGTATGGAATTGTGAGAGACCTCTGTATCAATCTGCCCGCAGCCAATAGCCTCCTGTGGTTAGGTCCCTTCATTCCTTCCTTCTGGGAGATGGCAGCCTTTTGTATCTATGTAGATCTAAATGTGCGAGGCGTATCCCTCGTTAGTGTAATCTATATTCGCATCACACAGAGGACCTGGAAACTTATTTCCCCTTAAGTTTTGATATTTAACTTTGGAACTGAATTAACCACTTCCACATGTCCTGGATAAGCACAGATGAACTAAATCGAATTATGTTGAAAAGTAAAAATGTTTCACATTTTAGTACAGATGGCAAAATACGATAGCGCTATGAAGATGTTGACATGAATGAAATCATTTATGTAAAGCTTGCCAGATTGCAAAACCACGTTGCTGGAACTGAACCCAGATCATGCAGTAGCACCATTATTTGGCCACGGCGTCGCCCATGGGGTAATGAATGCGTGCTGGGATTGTAGATGCCGAAGGGGAACATGCAAGCACGCAAAGGGTGCAGGTCAACCACAGATATTGTGTACTCAAGAAAATGTTGACCGAATGAATAATTTAAAGTTGGGAAATCGTATCCACTTTACTACTGTAGGTGAAAGGCAGAGCAGCCAACGTACATTGTCACGAGAGCAGAACGGCAAACACCATACTGGGTATACCCATTCGTTAAATCATTTAACATTCCAAGAAACACACAAGCATTCTCCTGTGGGCGCGTTTGTAAAGCTCAAAGTAACCTTGTTAATTAAATTTTCAATTTAAATACATAAAGTGTACATGTGTGTAGTACTTTTGAAATTTTAAAATTTTAAAACTATTAGACTAAGGCAAAATGTAGGATTATTTATCGTCTTGTTTACTATTATGGGTATTATAGTAACTAACCTATAATAAAATGTTTTTGAAGCTTTCACGCTAACCACTAATTGGAATAACTTCACCCTTATGAAAATAGGATGAACCTGCAAACAGCTGTTCTACTGTTGTCAGAAATGTGCATGTGAAGTTAATTTATTTTTTGGTGAAAAAATATATCAAAACTAGTATTTAGGTTTCTGCTCTCAATCAATATTCATTATAAAAATGAAAATGCAGAACTGTAAGAGAATATTAAATGACATTTTTATTTTGCTTCAACTATATTTTATTTTTTGTATATGTTTAAGATGATTGGGAAAAATTAAATTTTAATAAGAGTAACTTATTGAAATTATCATATTCGAAGGAAATACTCTTATCTTATAGAAAATTCATATACATATTAGCGTTTTTGATTTTATTTAAACTGTTAGTAAATAATTATTTTCCAACTCAAAACTTTCAAATCATTTTCTTTAAAAATACTGGAGTCTCAATGTTCACACCTCTGAAAACTATTGAGAAACTCCTGTGCAATATTTGAAGAGAATACTTCTTAATGCTCCGACATGTACTTTTAAATGTTATACACGTGAAGCCAAAAATGGTAAATGTTCGGAGTGCTTATATCTTTGGAGAGAGTTCTCTACCTACATGAGCCACTGTATATTATTCGCAGAAAAGTTTAGGCATCCACAGTAATTTTTTTAGTATTATAATGCCAAAGGAATGAACGAGCAAAAATCTTTAGACTGAACTTCTTTAAAACCTAAAATAATTAAACTTATTTGCAGCGTCATAAGTAAAAAGAAACCAAGTAATCCAAAACAGATACATAAGATTGACCACAGGTGCCCCTTGGTATGTTAGCAACACCACACTTCGCAGGGACCTGAACATACCAGAAGTGATGGATGTCACCAGAACAAGCTACACCAGACTACACCAAGCTATTGCCAATTATCCAAATCTACTGCTACAAGATATTTTCCTACACCCCCCCTCCACAAATGCAAAACAGAAAACTAAAACGACACAACGACCTGCTCATTTAATATCATGTGTTTTGTATGTATGATAAAGTGTTTTGTTTTGTGATTATAATAGATCAGGTTTGTTAATATTCAAATGTAACTAATATAGGACTGTTATTGAAAAGCATTCTAACACACGCTTCAAGTGATATAACATTACCCTTGCTCACAACTATAAGTACCATAATGTGTTTGGATACAATAAAGTTTACCGACAATTTAAAAAAAGAATTAACCTTATAAGTAAGATACTACCTACATACGATATCTAATATGACAAGCATGCGACAATGAATGTTATTATTTCCCTTGCAGTATGGAGTGTGAATTGTACTCTATCATGTTCTTAAGTCTGGGTCATTGATAACATTTTAATAATTGGAATTTCCGTTTCAATAAGTGTTAGGTAATGTAGTTAAATCTCGATAATAGTAACGCCGTATGAAGTAGCCGCTATGTTGAAACAGCGGCTATTTTACAGCTCAGAACATTAAGCATTAGAGATTTAATCTGCTTGTCATGGCAATTATTATTGAATAAATATGCAAAAGGTACGTGGGTCGAGTTACGACCATTTAAATCTTTTGTTAAATTGTTAACCCACTAAACCATTAACTATTTCGTCAAAAATACAATTTTGCTCACTTTTTTATTATTATTCCTGCAACATATATTATACTATAATAATATGATCAGGAAAATATGAATCACTCACCAGGAGCACAAGAGGCAGCATTGAACGGTAACATTGAAGTTAGTGACATACTCCTTAACATCGGAGATTTCTCTCACAACGGTCCTACTTGGACAAGCGCTATGGGAGAATCGTACGGTATCGGCCGGCATGTAGTACCGGCCATTACTGTGATTTCCCTTCGCCCCTCCATGTGGCAGAAGTTCCCAGTAACGCTATAGTCGGATATCTTCTTCCTCTCTTGAGTTGTTTGTCTGCTCTGAGTGTTTGATGGTGGTTAGTGTAGCTCTTAGCGCACGGAAGATATTCTGAGGCCTATAGCAGCGCTATATTTGCGACCTCTGTAAACCAGTGAGCTAATCATTTGTGAACTGAGCAGAAATAGTGACAATAAATTCCCATGCCTTTGTATTCTAATAATGTTCTATATGTAGCAGTGCATTGTATCACTGGCAATCTATACTATAACAGAAGAGGCAGTGGTCGATACTGCAAGACACCTTCTGCAAGACTTATAATTATAGCATTTTCACTTTCGCCTATATAAAAATAAAAATCATTAAATTATATTATCCATAGAACATACCTTGAGGTGAGAGAATAATATAGTAAGATTCCAATTAACCACCACAGCTATAGAGCAAAGTCAAAAAACTTAACCCTGCCGATACTGTACGACCTTCCTCTATATCACCTTTGTAGAGTTAAATTTTTGAACTTTCCTTATTTATGAATTTATTTATATATTTATTATATGGTTTGTAAATATTTAGGTAGGTACACAGCATAGGTATAGGTATTGCTTTTTCATTAAAAAAAACTATTTCATTTATATCATGCACAAACGACAAACCTTCTAATTTGCAAATACATTTAAGTAAAAAGAACCTAGAAAATTTCTAAATTTTCATTGCATTATCATAATGTACGGTAATCATATTTGCAGTTTCGTTTCTGAACAATATTTTAATATTATGTAATGTTTCTCTTAAATTAAATTGAGTTCTTATTTATAGACGCTAGTTAACTTTTATGATTTTCAGTGTCCCATTCCATATTGGTTGTGAAAACCTCCTAATTTTGCTCAGAGGTCTCTTTATGGGTCTTGAAGCTCTTTTGTCTACCGCAAATCTGCAACACGGTTTACTTCCCTTCTGAAGAAGCCATGTTAGGCCTACTATCACTTTACTAGCGCTTACACTCACAGCCCACACTTTGATACCCAGTTATATTCGATCACGAATTATACATGTAAGTTAGAGTGTGGATTGTAAGAGTATAATTAAAGGTTAAGTAATGACACTGGCAGTTATTTGTGATATAAATAAGTTCAATATAGCCACAATAATTAAGCTTACTTTAAAATTCCAAAGTGCTGCATTCATCAGAATTCCGCTGAACACCCTTCTACGAGCTTTCTAAAGAAGTTTGTTCTTCTATACCTTCTTAACAATCGACATAAGTTCACATTACATATTTACACATTTGGTTGTATGCAGATATAAGGAGAATACGGTAAATACATTATGTATACTTGTATTTTTAGTTACACTGAAAACCTACAAACTGAAGCGTTTAGAAGAAGCTGAGAATATTTTGGTTTCAGGGTGTTTCAAAATACATTTATATTGAAATCCCTGTATCGAAATATTTGGTGGCATACTATTTTCATTTTACCCACTACGTACATGCTTGAGAAATTAAAATATAGATGTATGATTTATCTGGCATAATATTGTTTATAGTTGCCTGGCAACGTCCCCGTGCTCGTTAAATTCCAAACTCTTTATTTTAATTCCGCAAAAGCCACATTGGCATACATTTTAAATATACATAGTTTCTCATATGGTCGAATCATTCGGAAGTAAAATCCTTGCACATATTTGCTGGCGCTTACTTTTTTTTTTCTAGAGAGCGGTAATGTCAACAGAAGGGATGTGCTTTCATCAGAGGTCATTTCCGATTCTCCCAGTGAGGGCCGATAATAGCCAGAGTTCAATTAATATAATCTCTTGGACAGCCACTCGTAAAGAGATGCCCCTTTAATGGCTAATATCCAGCACTCATTTGGCAGAGAGACCAGAAAAAAATAGACTACTGCTTTGCTGCAACTAAAACTGTCAATTTAGAGGACATATGCATTTATAATTTGTTTCGTTGGTTGCATTGCATGGTACAGTATCGCACGCAATATTCATCACCAAAATGTTGATATCAACATTTTTATTTTGTTCTTCAAACTTCGCTTTCTTGCTTTTTAATCTAGTATATACAGAATCTTTGGACTGTGCAACACCTAATGAAGCTTGATTGAAAGCTGTATTACGGAATTAATAGATTTTCTCTTTTGGGCGACAACAGCACATCACTCAGATGTAAAGCAAAGTTTGATGCCATAACCTTGACATTATAATACTTAGTTTCAAAACCCGAGTTGCACTTATGCAAATTATTCCACAAATGCATTAATAAAATACTATTAATTATCCTTCTGCTGTTTAAGACAAATACTCATTGAAGCAGGATTCCATAGGCGACAATGATATGCGGCACGTTGACTACCTAGAAGCCCCGAGTTGAGGCGATCATTTGTAGCAGGATTCCATTTGGTGCTAATGATGGGATGATGGTGCTGATGGAAAGATGCAACACGTCGTGTCGTTATTTGTAGCTCCAGTTTGCATTAAATCTTATATTGGTCGTAGTATCGGATACTTGGAATACGGAACTTAATGTTAGGGGAATAGAGAAGTTGAAAAAATTATCTTTAAGTTAAATCCGAATTTAACTTGATTGGTATTTGAAATCAATACTATTATACAAATTTAAAACAATATTTTTCCCTTTCATAAATGATTAATATAACGTAACTTCATTTATTATAAACCAGACTTTTGCAGATATGCAGCAGTTTACACACGTCCGTTCACTTTGAAATCACGATGCGGAAGACATTATTTTTCAGACATCTAACTTTCACTATATCGAAGCTTAAACTCACGTTGATGAATAATTATAACTGTTCTAAATCTCAGGTTTGCAACCTGATTTTTGCATTAACATAAAATGGTGAGCACATGCGTCTGCTCGCTTTTCGGTCACGACACAGAAGAAGCTTTCTTCTCCTTTCCATTAATTGATTTTTACCTTATTACCATGGTAACTAATTATTCTAGTCTACATCAGTTTACCCTGTGGTCAATACATTAATTTTGAATTACATAATATTCTAATTTTTCCAAATATAAATGGGTAAAATAATTTGCTTTTATAATTTTGTCTTTCTATATAATTTATAATATTTACCATTTATTTAGATTGAACTTTAACATTCATATTTAGCTGTCTGTGACCTACTCTATACAGCCATGGCCACCTATAACTCATACCAATTCAAAACAAAACTCTCATCATTTTAAACATATCAACATTAATCATAAATGAATAAACCCATTATCGCTCTCGCACTTGACATATTAACATCTGTGAAATGAAATGTGTAGTGTTTAACGCCCGCTTTTACTACTTACGACACCGCAGGCGATGACACAGATGCTACATGAGATGAAGATGGGGCACCGGTGGAATGAGATGGCGGGGGAAACCGGAGATACCGGAGAAAACCCGCCCCAGCGCCGTGTTGTCCACCACAAATCTCACTTTGCGGTCGCCTGGGATCGAACCCGGGCCGCCTTGGTGAGAGCCAAGCGTTCTAACCACTGAGCCACGGCGCGGCATATTAACATCTGTATTACCATTTAGCCGCACTGTGCTTTGGAAATAGTAAGACAATTTAAAATTTAACAAACTACGAAAAACTTACATTAAAGCCAGATAAAATATAAAAATTGTGACAAATGAAGGCATTAGCCAGCTATTCACGTTTTATAACGTAGGCACAAAAGTTATACTTTAAACAAACACTTTCATCAAAACACAACTAATCCGTCGAATATAATCAGAACTGAATTGCTGAGTCACACGTCATAGCTGAACTGCAGTCGATTCTGTCCATTGAACTATGCTCGACTAACTGTCCTGTCAACGATGTACTGTCTTCTCTACTGTCCAATCTGGGTCCTAGTCACTTGGATATTGAAGCACCAAACCTGCCTAAAGGAATACTCTGAAGCGGAGAAGCGACATACAATGGCAATTCCTGAGCATGGCATCTTGCTCTGAGGGAGAATGGATTTTAGCTACACTTATGTCCAGGTAGCCGTACGGGTATGGGCTAACGGCAGCAGCCTGTATGTAACTCCGCACCGCGGTGGCAAAATTATAACTGTGAATTTGTCTAGTTTTAACTGTCGTCCAATTTCTCACTATCACTTGCATAATGTAATGTAGATCAAAATTTCCCTGTTTCTTCACAACATGATGGAGTAATGAAATACGTGTAACGTAAACTCTCTTTTGATATTTCGCTCTCTGGGAGTAAAAAGTTACTCCGCTATGTATAACCGCTCGCAGGAACTGCACTCACTGCACGTTATGTAACTACGTTAGTTGGAGAATGCACGTTATATCGCACAATAGTTGTCTTAGCCTCTCACTTGCAAATTCGATGGCTAATACAGCCGCTGGAATTTTCCAAATAAACATTAGAGAATGTTCTGGGGACGTGAGAAGGAAACCTATAGAAGCTTGTGGCTACTTGTCAATATAGTATTTACGTTTGGCGAGAGCGGAATTGTGTCTATTTCTCTTTTCAAATGCCTCGCGAATCTCATCATAAGCTTGGACCGTAGCGCCACCTGCGTTACAATGTGAATCCAATTCATGTTCAAAGTGTGCAGCAGCTAATACGAATATACAATGCAAATTCTCCATTTATATGAAGTAGCTCACCGCGTGAGTCTTTCCGTAGATTTTCCCTACTTATAAATGTCCTTTATCCTTCAGGGGAGAACGCCAGCTTCATTCATACTCATCACCATTATTACTTAGACTGAAAAAATAAAGTTATATTCACATGACTATCTCTAAAGAATTGTGTGCGCTTTCCCTACTACTTACCCGTAGTAAGTAAACGAAGTACTGCACTCTATGTAAAAAAATCAATCACATATTTCGCAAATTATTCCATTACATGAACATCTATCCTTATTTGTACTTTATCAAAAATTGCTAACAATTTCTATTCAAATATTTATTTCCGCTCTTTATGAATAGTCACTACTTTTATTTTATAACAGCCAGTTTAATTACTCTTATTAAAATATATTGTTACAGAAATATGTATAGAAGTAAGGTGTACTTTATGTCCTGAATTGGCAGGGACATGACTTAAACCATTTGGTTCTGAATGACTGTTTTACAATTTATAAACCGTAAGATATAGACAAAATCTTGTTAAAGAGCACAATTTTGTGTGCAGCTAACCATTTTCGACGTAATCGTTATTGTTTTGAGTTTTCAACTGATTATAATTTTCCTACATGCAGATAGATAATTATGTTCTCTGTGTCCCTTGTCATTGCAAGAAAACGCAATTTCAAATATATCACATAGCAACCATCTCTTAAGAATTAATTCTCTAATTTCTACTGTACCTACAAGGAAATATGCAATAACACAATGTGGGCCAACATTTAGCTCGATTAACTGCGTAAATAGGAAAATATGAATTTTAAGAATGTTTTGTCAAATAATTTTTCAAGAAAGTTATGAGAATGAAACATTAGATCTTCTTTTCTGATTGTTGTTTGCTAATTTTCCCCGTTGTCATGAAAACAGCAAGGAATTTAAAACCATAGCTTTAAAATGTCCCATTTATACCTCTAATGATATGTTTATATTAGTATGTAGTTTGTTTCTATTAACAAAAATACTCCTTCCACCAACTATTTGAGTTCACTAATATTTTTTGCTGTCTCATGCATAATTTCACAATTTCCCCTTCTTCCTTGGCCAAACACCTATACCAACATTTCATTATTTTTTCTATTATTATTCCATTTCTTCTTCTCCTTCCTAACTCTACTAGAGCTACTTCCCTTAGCTGCTGATCATGCTAACCCTAGTAGCTCTTTACAAAACCTTCTGTAGTTTTGGCCCAACGGTTTGTTTACCTCTGTGCACCCCTCAACCCCAGATTTCCACTGCATAGTACATTTTGGATTCAACTAGTGCTTCATACATTCTTTCTATCCACTTGGTTGTCATTTCTAGCTTATATTTGCATATTCTTATCCCATTCAGTGCCACCCTTCCATTTTTCTCCTGTGTGCTCCCCACTTTCCATTGTTATTCAACCTTACTCCTAAGTATTTTAATTCATTGACCACTTCTACCCTTTTGCCATTTAATACCCACTTTTTATCTTTTTTTTAACTCCTTATTGAAGACCACAACTTTCGGCTTATTTATGTTTATTTTAATTCCCCACTCTTCACAAAATTTCTGGATTACATTTATTGCCTCCTGCAATACTACTACCATTATAGATCCGAGGAATTATGGAAAAAATTGGATTGGGAGATATATGGATATTAGAGGAAAGGAATACAAGCGATGTGGGTAGATTGCTAAAATGCAGAATAGAAGGTATAGAAAGACAGGAAGTATGGGGATGTCTAGAAAATATGAAATCATTACAAATTTACAGGCAAATAAAAAGAAATTGGGGACGAGAAGCATATGTAGATTACTGCAATAGGCAAGAGAGAGAAGGGTTAGCTCAGATGACAACAGGAACAATATTTCTAAGAGGAATAAGAGGTAGGGAAAAGGGAATTTGTGAATTGTGTGGGAGAAAAGAAAGAATAGAACACAAAGTAACAGAATGCGAGGAGGCTGCAACGTGGAGAAAAAAAAAAAGGTTTTGGAGGGAAAATGGGAGAAAGTAGAGAAGAGGATAGTAGCTATAACAATGTTAACGGGCAGGGAGGAAAAGAAGGTAAGAACTATTGGTGAGTTCTTGCAGAAAGTGAAGAAAAAATGGGCCAGAAATGTGAAGAATATAAGAAAGGAAGACGAGGGGGAAGAATGGGACTAATTAAGTAACAAGGAGGCATGGAGTTCAAGAGCTACCTGGCAGAGCAAAAGACCAGGATGTCATGTAAGTCAAGGTAGCAACAAGGTAAAGACAAATAAATGTATTGTAAAATTTTGGAATATGCACAGTAAAAATCTATGCATCTATGCATCTATTAACAAAAGTACTCAAGAGAATAAGTATATGTAAGAATATGGAGTTTGAAGTGAGTAAAGATAGTAATATAAGGCAACACGGATTTCTCTTTTTAAACTACTTTTTCGATTCGGAAACCTCAAAGCTGTATTTTCACGATATAAAATGCATTGATTGCTATAATTAAGTGGTAGAGTGACCAAAAATGTGGTGATATTTTGGAAGATTTTTAAGAGTATCTCTTAAAAATGGGTAAAATATGCCATAGATCACACCTTGCAAGTGAGGATGTTTAGGCTTTAAAAAATTAAAGGCGTTGGAGAAACTCCAAACTTTTCTTATAGATTAATAGATTTGCAAACAGTCAAATTTCTAATGTAAACGGAACGGTATTGTAAGCTAGGAATAGGTGTGGAACCAGTATTTTTGCCCTTTGCCTTTAAGGGATGTGTGAGGCGGATTTTCAATTGCTGGAGGAAAGGATGGATAGAAACTATTTAGAGAATTGAAGGCATGAAGTTCTTACGGAGAAGCTACGGGCCTCTTTTATTTCATTCCATAATTCTTTCTTGCCAGCTGCCCCTACTGTCCCTTTTGTTTCTAAGGACACACTTCGGAATGCCATCTTTTCCGCTATCTTCTTCTTCTTCTTCTTCTTCTTCTTCTTCTTCTTCTTCTTCTTCTTCTTCTTCTTCTTCTTCTTCTTCTTCTTCTTCTTCTGGGTTAATCAACTTTCGTGCAACTATTCGCTGCAATAAATTTCCCGAGGAAATCAATTTGAAGGGAAGGAGGGATATTCAACTCCCTGATGGTTGGTAACTTTACCCGAGATTTAAGTTCTCGTCTGTTGCTGTCATTACGGAGCTTGTCGACTCTCGATTAGAAAGTAAAGCTCGTTGGAGAGCCCTTCCTCCACCATTGCAATGCCAGCTGCAGAACCTTTATAAACTTGCAGTCGTCTCTTTCTCACGCTTTGTGCGGCGCCAAACACGATTTGGTCTTCCCTCTGGACTTCCCTCTGTAGTCTCGACTTTCTGCTGCTTAGGTTCAACATTCTATACCGGAAATGGACGATTGCACATAACTACGCGACGATCTCATGTGAACTAGACCGGACTGGGTGGCTTAATAGTAATGTTTGGAACTCGCATTCATAAGTTTACAGGTTCGAACACTATTAACCAATCAATCTGCTCCAGTTTTTTCTTTCCACGGTTTCTCTTGGTCACTAGACGAATGTTTGGCTGGTTATTTACCGTTCCTCCATTTCATTTTGCCAATATTTCCTGTGTGGAAGCTTCAGCGGCACATATCAAGGGCATCAAGACATAGAACAACAACGAAGCCTACCAAGGTATATTACATGTCTTACAAGGGTGAAACAGTTCCACTCTGGCCAAAAGAGGGAGAAAAACTCATCACACCGCCACAATGGCCAAGGTCCTGGTAACAAATCTTTTGTGTCGCCAACTGTGACACTCAAAAGTTCTCGTACTATAGCCATGAGAGCGTCACCGTTTACAAAAGCAGAAGAGCGAACAGCGAAGCTAGGAGAATTGATACGTAGTAATATAGATGCAAATTGTAAGGCACCAAAATACCCTTATTATGTAATCGACACAAGTAAAAGGATTATTTTTGTTCAATAACACTCTAGCTTCGAGTCACAGGCGAACGATAGCAATATTCAGAGGAACTTGAAATGATATAATAGTTTCCAGCGTACACATTATTTATTTTCACATTTGAAGTTGAAAGTTATATACCAGATTTATTGAGGCAGTGGCACACATTTCATATATTTAAGATTCAAGGTACACTTTCGGTTTTTAACCTTATTCGCAAAATTTATTAAACTTTTCTTATTAACAATAGATTCACTATACGAATTTGACAGATTTGATAAAGGATACAATGGGACAGATAATGACTTGAACTTAAGCTTCATTCTATGTCTAAAAATGCATCATTGTAACTTCGGTACTATAAATAGTGTTAATCGCTTCGGTTTATCACTTCACCCGAAAAAAACAGTACCTTCCTAATGCTTCGAAATTAGGTCAACTGGCAGGATCACATCAGCGACCTAAAATTCAGTCCCACAGTTCTTTTACATATCAGTAAATCTACTCAATGTAGCTGCCACCTTTAAGCACACTTAAAAGCATTGGTAGAGCAGGCTGGAAAACGTTAATAATAATAATAATAATAATAATAATAATAATAATAATAATAATAATAATAATAATAATAATAATAATAATAATAATAATAATAATAATATAAATAATAATAATAATAATAATAATAATAATAATAATAATAATAATAATAATAATAATAATAATAATAATAATAATAATAATAATAATAATAATAATAATAATAATAATAATAATAATAATAATAATAATAATAATAATAATAATAATAATAATAATAATAATAATAATAATAATAATAATAATAATAATAATAATAATACTAATAATAATAATACTAATAATAATAATAGTAATAATAATAATAATAGTAATAATAATAATAGTAATAATAATAATAATAGTAATAATAATAATAATAGTAATAATAATAATAATAATAATAATAATAATAATAATAATAATAATAATAATAATAATAATAATAATAATAATAATAATAATAATAATAATAATAATAATAATAATAATAATAATAATAATAATAATAATAATAATAATAATAATAATAATAATAATAATAATAATAATAATAATAATAATAATAATAATAATAATAATAATAATAATAATAATAATAATAATAATAATAATAATAATAATAATAATAATAATAATAATAATAATAATAATAATAATAATAATAATAATAATAATAATAATAATAATAATAATAATAATAATAATAATAATAATAATAATAATAATAATAATAATAATAATAATAATAATAATAATAATAATAATAATAATAATAATAATAATAATAATAATAATAATAATAATAATAATAATAATAATAATAATAATAATAATAATAATAATAATAATAATAATAATAATAATAATAAAGCTATAGTTATAGTCACGGTCACTGTCACTGTGAAGGCACTGTCACTGTCACTGCCATTAGCTTTATCATCATCATCATCCTCATCATCATCATCATTATATTATTGTTAGCATCATTATCACTATTATTATCATTATCATTATTATTATCATCATTATTAGGAACAAGAAGTAAAAGAAGAATAAGAGAGAAGCAAAAAAGTAAAAACAGCGTTTCAAAAACTGCTAATACTAGAAAATTATTTGATACGATCTACAGAGGCTATTTGTAAAATATTCTCGGCATGGATTTTATATAGTAATATCAAGTACTATGGACTTCAGTAGCAGTCATTACGATGGCTATGATTTAACCTATGAAGATGGTGAAGAAGAAGAAGAAGAAGAAGAAGAAGAGAAGAAAAGAAGAAGAAGAAGAAGAAGAAGAAGAAGAAGAAGAAGAAGAAGAAGAAGAAGAAGAAGAAGAAGAAGAAGAAGAAGAAGAAGAAGAAGAAGAAGAAGAAGAAGAGAAGAAGAAGAAGAAGAAGAAGAAGAAGAAGAAGAAGAAGAAGAAGAAGAAGAAGAAGAAGAAGAAGAAGAAGAAGAAGAAGAAGAAGAAGAAAGAAGAAGAAGAAAGAAGAAGAAGAAGAAGAAGAAGAAGAAGAAGAAGAAGAAGAAGAAGAAGAAGAAGAAGAAGAAGAAGAAGAAGAAGAAGAAGAAGAAGAAGAAGAAGAAGAAGAAGAAGAAGAAGAAGAAGAAGAAGAAGAAGAAGAAGAAGAAGAAGAAGAAGAAGAAGAAGAAGAAGAAGAAGAAGAAGAAGAAGAAGAAGAAGAAGAAGAAGAAGAAGAAGAAGAAGAAGAAGAAGAAGAAGAAGAAGAAGAAGAAGAAGAAGAAGAAGAAGAAGAAGAAGAAGAAGAAGAAGAAGAAGAAGAAGAAGAAGAAGAAGAAGAAGAAGAAGAAGAAGAAGAAGAAGAAGAAGAAGAAGAAGAAGAAGAAGAAGAAGAAGAAGAAGAAAGAAGAAGAAGAAGAAGAAGAAGAAGAAGAAGAAGAAGAAAAGAAGAAGAGAAGAAGAAGAAGAAGAAATCGTTTCCTCTCTGGAGCATCTATTTGATATTTATTCTACTTCCTTTAGTGTTACCTTTGTAACAATATTCCTCTCACTAATGGTGAAATGATTCCATATTAGCATGAATAAATAATAGTAATTAATTGTTTTTACACATTTATGTGTAGGAAGCGTACAATCAAACGAAAAACTTAGTTTAGTGTGCGGTTACTCCAACTGGGGTACTATTCCGGTACAGCAATGCATCTTCCAAATGATTGCATTTTTTCCCTGTAAACTTTAAAGCGATCTGAAACTCATAAGGTAACATAACTAGGGATCTCAGACGTCCCGGTTTTACCGGTACACTCCCGGTGTCCCGAAAAGTTTTACCCGGGACGCTTAAATTCCCGGTTTTTACAGGTATATTAGTACTGAATATTTTTGCATCTTAAATACACGAAATATCTCTAATTTTTATGCACTTTCATTCCTTGGTATGTTGAAATATGTTTTTTTCACATCATCAGGTAAATATCAAAAGGGAAATATTTTGCTATTTGATTGTTATATTGGTACGGAGGTGTATGTTTAATATCAGCGGAAATTGCGTTCTAGTTTCTGCAGACGACGCGGATTGGCTTGTATCTTATTCTTGTACATGTTACCAAGGTGAACATGTGGATACTAAAGTTATTATTTGGTTTAATTTGTTTCTAATGTAACTGTGAAGTAAGCATGCCTAAGTGAATATGCATATTTAGGGATTATCTTCAGGAGCAATTTGCATTTTTGAAGGAGAGTAGTATTGATAGTACTGGATATGGATTTGAAGTGGAGTGTAACTTCTGCCACAGTGTGTTTAGCGTTAGCTATTTAGGGAAATCGGATATTATGGATCATGTTCAATACAGCAAACTTCAGCTAATTGCGCTGTGCTTATATCTGTATTAATTCATTATTTGTATTATTTATATATATATATAACTGGTCTTTCGGTTTTCCGATAACATAATGTCAAAGTGTTCCGGATTTTTTCTTCATTTTAGAAACTGTGATCCCTAAACATAACCAAAGGCATCTCACAATTTTGTAAGTAGTTTCGACTTCATAGTTTTCACCATTATGTCGATCATTGATGTGTAACTGTTCGATGAACATACCGTCTGTAGGCTAAAGTTCAAAAGATGGAAGAGTTGAAAGCAGTACGTGGTTGTGCATTCAGGTAGAAATTTTGGATAGTTCAGAGGGTCAGCATTACATACTGATATGGCCATCACTTTTAACATGCGGACTAAGAGAGAAGCTCTTTCCTGCAAAAAATGCAACTAAAACCACGCAGATATAGCGTGTGTGTAACGAGGTCTTTTGGGTTTCTCCTTTTCTTTTTTGTAGATAAGGTATAAAAACGTTAATCCCCTTAGATCCATATATCGCTTAAGTTGCGGGTCCTAAAGAAAACGTGGGGTTTAAGCGACACGAGATTATGCATACAACGGAATAGCCTGCAGTCTGCTTCCTGGGAGAGAAAATCCTCCCAGGGATTAAGTCATTAATGAAGGCACAATAGTAGGGTGTCTCGCGGTGCAGATTTACACTCCGCTATGTACGTCTGTCGTGGTGAACTTCTCTTGCGACAAAATCGCTACAAAGTGCTCAGAGAAGGGTGATTACCCTATGCCTTCATATTTCCCACAAGAATAAAGCGTACGAATCCAATGCATTAACTGGAGTGTATTCGTGTTGTAATTTATCTAATTTGTGAAAGTTTAATGACACAAAATGTCTTTTATTATTTATTGTTTTACTTGGACTGGTAAGGTGGCTCTGCAGAGACTTGAGAAGCTCGCATTTGGGAGGGTCTGGTTTTGATTACCGCTTTCACCTCGGTTTTCCTTGCTAGCTAGGAAAATGCTGGGGTAAACTGTATACCAGCTGAAATTATACTGTCCCGCATTTCCTGTCATTTTATTTCCTTATACTAGCTCAGGATCGAAAGATCAGGTGCGGGGACAGTTGCAAAACTTGTGGCTACTAGCGTTGTGGTACTGTCTACCCTGCTTGCCAGCTGAATGACGTTTTCCTACTGCGAGATTTCGCCATAGACGAAACATCAATACCTCAGTCGCACTTGCCTCCGGCTGTTGCTCCATGTATCTTAATGCTATCTCTAAAGCAATTAAACCTTCAGCGTGGCTCATCTTCTTCTCGTTTTGTGCTTCAATTTCCCATTTTGCTGCATACTCATTGTCAACGAACGATGTCGGAACGATATCGGAACGATATCCGATTATGAACAATATCGGAGTCTGTAAGTTCAAACTGTTGATCTTCTGCACCCCAACTACTCGCATCTTGAGTGGTAGCATCCTCACAGCCAGGAATGCGGTTCAGTAAGGGAACAATGACACCCATGTCTTCTTGTTCTATCTCTTCTTAATTGTTATTATCATCTAACAGTATGTTCCAAGGGTTTTGCTAATGTCGTTTCGATTTCTTCCCAATCCTGAGCCACCCAGTATGCAATGTCTTTCATGTTGATAAATCTTAACTTTCTCATCATGTCCCTGTCATTGTCAATTTCCACTATCAGGGACAAAAGGAGTTGTCACCGATATTTTTATTTCAATGTTTCTTCCATGGAAACAACCACCTTCTGCCTTTTACTTGCCATATTATACTCACAGGAAATGAAAACAATATTGTCCGCACACAAGCTATACCTGCACACTCACTGAAGGTTCGATGACGCACATCCTGTTGACCAAGCACTGATGAGAGTATGTCGGATAATACGTAATGTTGGTTTACCGAATGTCGGATAACCGAGACTCCACTGAAATACATTTAAGTACATATAATAACCTTTACTTCTAATATCACTTACGTATAATTTAAATAATTTTATTTAATAACTTGGCTAATCCCAATATTCACTTTTGTGAACATGGTTGCAAATGAATTTTACGATTTTCTGTATGTGATTATTATAATGCTTCGGACTTTCTTATTCCATATACTTGTTTTTTTCTAGTAACGCTAGATGTTTGGTGTTATGTTGTTTCGTTTGTACGTGGGTTAGGGCCCGCCTGGGGACTAGTTCTGCTTTTGCCTGCGTCACGAAGTGATTTGTTTTCTGGTACGTTGACCAGACCTGGGTAGCTCCAGCCACGTAATGTAATTTGCTATGGACTACACATACCTCACATGTTGTTTTGTTCCACTTGGCATTTGTGTGTGAGGTCTCATTATGGATTCATAATAGCTTGCCATAAGTTTCAATTTAATTAATAATTAACATTTTAAACTGTAATTATGTAGCAATGCGTTTCTGAGGCAATTAATGTACCGTTGTACTTTTAACTATGTTCTTGGGGAAGAGTGGTAGCTATACTTGCAGCAACACTAAAACTAGTAACTGAAGCTGTGATACGCAAAGCGGAGGATCTGTTAATTTGTTCTAATTCGATATTGCACATGATTAGAATTCCCCGTTTATATCTGTGATCTTGAGATAATGCTACATTTATATTTAAATCAGTAAAGTGGGATTGTTATTTTTGACAATTTATAGCTCCTTTCTACCGTTATGCAGGGAATGTAGGAAACTGAGACAGTTTCGTGTAAGTTTTGGTTTTAATTTGGCACATGCAATTTAACGTGCCTTATAGATGTTCTTCTTCCAGAACATTGATAATTAAGGATTTGCATTGAAAACCGATAATGCAGTACTGATAATATCTTAGTACTATTTATACTGCACTCTTTTATCGGATGTTACACTCTAATAATCTCAGTGATAAATCGATCTAATAATGGCCAAACTCTCAGTTTGCGGCCCGCTTTGCTCTAACAATTAGAAATCCAGCCACAACTTGGAAATATTCTATCTCAAGTTAATCTGCACCATGTTGTTTACGTCTATCGGTCGTTTGTAATGGGAACAGTTCAGAGAGCTTATTGCGATATTGGTGCACATATTTCAGCAATTTTAGCAGCGGTGGGAGTGTGTCTGGATTGATAGAATGGATTGTTGACCTTGAGCCGACGGGTGGAATATACTGCCATACTAAATGACTTTAACTGATATTATTGTTATTATAATTATTATTGGTAGTAGCAGCAGCAGTAAGTAGAATGAGTCGATGAAAACTCATAGTACTAATACGCTATCTCCACCCAAAGTTAGCATAGACCGATACACGGTGTTCATTTTTATCTGTAATTTTACCGCGCAAAATTTGACGTCATCAATAGCTTCACTGATGGAGCGAGTTTGTATACGATTCCCCTAGCGGCTTGCTATCGTATTTGATGTGTTTATAGGAGCTTTGAAGCCTCCCTCTACCGGCAGGTAACTATACTATTTGAGAGCTGGGTCTGCCCGCGTAATATATAGGTGTGTAATTTCGCCTGGTGTATAGGTACGATAACTGTTTATAAAAGAATATATACTGCAATGCAATGCACTGCAAAGCTAACTATGCAGCTATAAAAGTATACCATGAAGAATATATGAAATTATAAGTCAATGAACACTTATATCACAATGAACAACTGTTTTTCTGTTATAGTAGACATATGCACATTGTAAACCTGTCACATAACATAGAAATATTTCTATGTGATCTCAATTCTTTACTATCACCCACAGCTTCCTCACAACTTAACATCATTACAAAGCAGAAAATTAGCAGAACATGTTTTATGAATGAAAAATATGTTGCTGTTACAATATGTAGAAAGCTTTTATCCAAGTTTAAAGAAGAAAATATCTCTGGTACATAGCCTTCTGTGTCCATTTCCTTATGTTTCCTTTCTTTCTTCCTCTTAAACACTGTCAATATTGCGAGAAGGTATGTTTGGAGCCTTTATGACATAACATTATTTGTTGCTTCTAGATTGCGACCAGTCAATTTACAGCGTCCAGTGTCTCTCTTTGTGCGAGTAACTGATCCTGCTTCTTGGAAATGTTTGACGTACCTATTGGTTTGAAAGACATAAGGATACCAACATTACTAGACTCTTAAATTTAGCGTGATAATGACAAACAATTTATGTCAAACACTGATAAAACGTAAGACGTTTATGTTGCAAACAAAAGTATGTCAATTTGACGGCACCTGGACACAACCTTACGTTCTGGGGGACTTGTCTGAATGCCGGATAGCATTGCATAAACTCTTCTATGCAGCAGTTTTTCAACACAAATTGATACATTTTCTCAATGAGTCTCTGAAATAAAAATAGGAATCATGTTTCCTAAATATTTTAAAAGGTATATCCGAAACCACCCTCCAACTGAAAAGGGTTTTGGAAATATTGAGTGGAGGCAATTTTAAGCAGTTTGAGCCCCACTTGACATTTTATAACAGGCAAAAAAGTACCGTTGCTCTGTTTATTGTTTTTAAACTTGATAATGTTAAAAACTACTCTTAATGTGAAATGGCACGTAAGATTTTTCAGTATGAATAAGACCCTTGAAGAACTGATCAACCAGAAATATTGTAATTGCTTTAATTCATTTAAGCTTCGATGAACTGATCAACCAGAAATATTGTAATTGCTTTAATTCATTTAAGCTTCGATGAACAAATAATTGGAAAATGTGTATCTTTCAAAATCGGTTAAGACTTCAACGGATGTTGGTTGTTCTGCTGGCTATAATATGTTTTGAGATAAAGTTATGTAAAAGCGTAAAACACACCATTCCGCTCGGAATAACTGCAGAGATTCTGTATCCCACACTGTGAGCGATTCTGTGCAACAAGTTATTAGTGTTCATGAATTAAAAATTTGTGTTAGTGAAATTTGTAACATAGTTATACTTTAATAGGTGCTGTAGTTTCTTTTCGGCGTGAGTATTCCAAGTTCTCTCGGGCTTCAAGCCAGGTGTAGATGTGTTGATGTACCGACGTTTTAGGAGCATGCATTGTGACCGTCTTCAGAGTTAGCTGAATATTCAGCATACCCTGAAGACGGGAACAATGTACGCTCCCAAAACGTCGGTACATCACCACATCTACACCTGGCTTGAAGCCCGAGAGAACTTGGAATAGTTATACTTAATAGTTTGTTAAATATGTTTGTTAAATTTGATGAGAGGAAACGATACACTTCTTGCTACTCTGGCAGAACGTGTCTGGTTACATTTATCTTTGTTTATGAGTGGCTCCTAATCTCTAATTTACTCTAGAGAGTTCAAAGCAGTATTATTCAGTTACTCTTCCATGAAAAGGTGTATTAGCTGGATCAATGAGACGCGATCCATCTTGCTTCCCCCCTTACTACTGCTAGAACAATCCAATTGAGTTAATGTGGGCTCAGCTTATGTTGCAAACAGAAATAATATTTTTAAACTGACTGACGTTGTACGACTTATTCACGAAGAAATTAACAAAGAACACAACAAGGCTGAAAACTGCGTGAGACATCAGATAAACTACAAGAACACGACTTTTGGAGAGAAATAGCACTTAACGAGATTTTGGAACCTATCATCTTAACTTTGCAGTACTCAGACGATGAAGACAAAGACAATGACGAATTATCTCTTAACGTAACATTCACAGCTATATGGTTGCACCGCTGGTATTTTCGTTGGATAAGGAAAACAAGTAATTAATAAACTATAATTAATTTTAAACTAAATATTTAAACCATCTGCATAATATACGAATATCCGTGTTGTAATTGTGATTTAAACAACTTCATTATTATAAAACTTTGGAAAAATCAGTTTGCATTCCCTTGAGTCTAGCACCGCGAACACTCGCAAGTGTGCGAGAAAGAGAGAGAGAGAGAGAGAGAGAGAGAGAGAGAGAGAGAGAGAGAGAGAGAGAGAGAGAGAGAGAGGTGGGGAAATAAAAAGAGTGGGGATAACGAGGTGGCAACGGTTAAAGGTCTAACGCGTCTGATTCGCTACAGGCGAGAAGTCTTTCCATTTGAAACCCATAATAGTCGCTATTTTAAACACGTGTTGTAAGTTTGGAAGACTCCTAAGTCTCCTTTTTCTGACGCAAGGCTGAGAATGTTGGATCTATAGAAGGATGTGAGACTCGAATGAGAGGTATCGCATTCGGTTCCCATCAAATGCCTATTTCAACATGGATTTTCGTGGCTTGCCCTGGTTGGCTGGGGTGATTGCTCTTTTACTATCATTTCCTTTCCTTGGTTTCATTAGCACCCCGTGTTTCTGGCGTGGTTCCAGGTTTCATGAGCTGGTACAGATGGTTACTCTAAGACACTCCATGGACACCAGAGGAATATATCACCCTCTCGATGAATGGATCGGATCTTCGAATTACGAAAATTTAGGGAATTCTGCGCGCTGCTGGTGCTTTCTGCTTGCGGGCCTGTACAGTTCGAACGGCCGCTCTTCGGCTCTAACATTTATTCGGAGGGAAAGGGGCTGTTGCCAGTTCTTTATCAGGAACTTCGAGCAGAGGAAAAATGCGTATTTTTAAAATTTCACGCATTTGCATACTTCACGAACAAGTAACCATAATATTATAATAGCGATAACAATAGGATTTACAAACATTAAAAATCGGAATTCACCCACGCAAAAAATAGCAAACAAACTTCACTAGCGGAAGCACCAAAAGCAAGTGTAACCATGTGGTCCACACAAAATTAACACGGTGTTGGATTCGGAAGCCCGGCCTAGCAGCGTCAATGCTGACTGGCGCTAGCAGAGAGTTTTAACTTCCTGACCACGACACCAGATGTACAGACTCCCAGTACTACCAACAGAAATAATTAGCGCGCGTAAAAGGCGTGAAAGAAATATTAGAATGGGGTGGCGCTGTAATAAATATATTGCAAGATAGTGAAACTGCAAGTTGTATTTCAATGTTTTAAAGCTAATATATAGTCTTATGTTTTCATTCTAAGGATAATTTTGTTGATACGTTTTCAATTTCTCATTACTGAATTTTGGTATTTTTAACCTTCCCCCTCCGCCTCCTGCAACCGCAAAACGTCAAGATAAAGCATAGATAAAGACTTCATCTTAATGCTTTATCTCCAGATCTCTGGAGGTTACGGTGTGCAAGGCATCCCAAATTGTTTTATAACCAATAGCTCTAGTTATGGTAAGAGAAGCAGTTGCGCATGGAACATCAAGGATTCCACCAGGAAGATCAAGATCCATGTATCATAGCAGTTATACAAAGGTAAACAACAGGTCCGTGGTACAAAATAGTACTAGCCAACACATTTATCTATACTGCTAATATGTCCACCTTTAAATATTAATCATTCTACAGTCCGGCCGCTCTATCTCCGGCTCCGACATTTAGTGGCTGCAGGAGTTGGAGGGGGAAGGTTAATAGTACCAACATATAATAACGAGTAATTGAAAATATATCGTCATAATTATCTTTATTATGAGAGTATAAGTCTATATTAGCTTCAAAATACTGAAATCCAACTTGTAATTTCATTATCATGCAAGATATTCTTTACAACATCACTCTATTCGAATACTTCGTTCACACCTTTCACGCACACCAACTGCTTCTGTTGGTACTGGGAGTCTGTACATCCGGTGTCGTGGTTAGGAAGTTAATACTGTCTGCTGGCGCCAATCAGCGTTGTCGCTGCTAGGCGTGACTTGCAAATCTAGCACCGTGTTGCCGCTGCAATTTTGTGTTGACCACGTGGCCTTTAATTTCTTTTGGATCCCGCTTTGGTGGTTTGTTTAAGGTTTTTTGTGTGCGTGAAATCCGATTTGTAGCGTTGGTATGTCTTATTATTATCGCTATTATGGTAATATGACTACTGGTTCGTCAGAATTCAAGAAAAAATCGGTTCTTATAAGAGCCAAAGCCATGAATTTATATTCAGGCTACGTGAGTACTTCGAGAAGGAGCGGGACAACGGTGGACCTCTACTTCTTGTTACCAAGGTGCTGGACAGAGTTTGTGACGCCTTGAAGGTGGGAAGAATGTGACCAAGGAAAAGTGCCAGCTGATTTAAGTTCGCCGTCTGCAGTTTTGCGTACACCGGGATAGCAAAGGCAATGAGGCAGCCTTAAAGCTTCACTTCATGCTTTTCAAAAGGATGCTATAAGGCGACATGTATATCAATATTATATGAGAAATGCGAAGTAGCTTTTTGTTATTTCTTTTCCAGTAAATGGTATATAGTCTCCAAATGCAACTATTCTGGGATCATGTATATACACATTGTCCACGTACATTTACGAAGTTACGATCTGCAAATGCGTGAAATATTTAAAATACAGATGTTCCTCTGCTTGAAATTCCCGCTAAAGAATTGACAACAATGCGCTTCCCCCTCTTGAGAACTGTCAGAGCCGGAGATAGAGCGGCCGGACTGTAAAAAAGCTATAACTGAATTTAGAAAACAGTATTACTTCCGTAATCCCATTTTCAAGAAAGTATCCCCACACCTGAAACTCCTATTACGGAAAAATTTACATAGGTATAAATTATTTATTTTCTCAATAATCACTAGTGGTGTTAAGTAAAATACTATCTATTTACATATTTGTATGAGAAACAAAATTTGCCACTTTTGGGGATTAATCTCTGAAAGTTTTTTCTTTTCATTCAAATATACACCTTCTATGGAAGAGTTAAGCGTCAGATATAAAATAAAAAGTGTAGATCTCTTTGAAGCAACCAATTTAGGCAGATTTTCCTACTGGAAACATCGTAACACTTGTTTTGTTTAGTTTTTCTTTATCATAGTCACATATAAAAGATAACATTTCAAAGCTAATCGCATAGCGACAGGCTCTTTAAAATCTTTAACTTCCTTTTACCTAATGTACTGTACAACAAAGTGTGCAAATATGTTTCTTTGGGTTCACAAAATGTGGTGAAGATAATAAGTTTTTATAAGAATACTTTGTAGAAGAAGGAACAAAGGCCGGAATCTATTGCGAGCTTCCACACCCCAAGGAGGAAGGGGTGAAGCGAAAAATACCAAAATCTGGCAGAGGACAAAGTCGGCGGGGCCACAGAAACAGACAGAGGTCCGTAACTCTGCACACCAAAGTTGTTTCACACCAATCACCAAGGGAAAGGAAGATGAAGCGATCCTAGCGGCCGGGGCAGCAACTTCCAGAGAGCTAAGTTCATCTGCCCGTATTCACTGCAGCTACTGTAAACCACACCGGAAATGACATGTGAGTGATATGAGGAAGGGAAAAGAGTGAGAAACGTAGAGAATTCACCTCAGAATTTCCCTAGTGACACGAGGATACACGAAGAAACCCAAGTCACACCAATTTGGTCGATTGGGATCGAACCTGTGAGCTTCCAAACGGAAGTCATACACGATGCCGCGGCGCTACCTCGCTCGGTGGAATGAGGGATACAGCAGCATTTATATATATTGCAAATGTAAATATTGTGCCCACAAATTATTGTGTCTTATATAGGACACTTCTATTGATGTGTTTGAGAAAGGCGAATAATGTTTTGTTTTAGCAGCTTCGCCCCAAAACCTTTAACCGCAATTTGGATTTCGAGGTATTAATGTTACCTTAGTATCCAAAAATAGAAGGTGATCTTTACACGGAACTAACATACTATTAGGATGCCAGACGCAGAATGGAGGAGGGTCCAAGATCCACAGCATTAGCAAACAACAACTTGTTACCTTAATAATAAACGTATTCAAAGGAAATCTTAGTTGCCAATAGTTGGACATGTTAAACTTAAGATTAATAGAATAAAGTACTGCATATGCTGAAAGTGGTTTTAACATTCTAGCTGTACAACTCTAGGTTGTTTGTTAATTATTAGCTTTATACCACAACTCGTTACTCAATAACCACAAGACGAAAGAAAAAGTATGTTGGCATTTCCTAAGCGATATCAAACTTCCTGCGGTTAACAATTCACTGTCGAGTTTCTCAATCATGCGATGCAAACTATCGAGCAAGTGTCTAGTGCAATTTGACAACACTGCGGGAGCTAACGGAACTCTTAGTGACATGCCTACTAGCTCCTTACAGCCGAGGAAATTAATCAGCATCAGACTCTGGCAAAGTTAGAAACTGCCATGCATTTTTATGCTTGCTTCTGGGTAAGGTTTTAATCCGTGGTTTGTTTAAACTCTAGGATAAATAAGTTTGAAATTCAAGACCAAACAATTTTTACACGACGATAAACAGTTAACCTTCAGAAGCCGCGTAAAGATGACGTTTTGCAGATGAAAACTTCTTTGTTTCTCTGTGTATGCATGAACAGCATTAAACAAATACAAATCCACACCCCCCCCAAGGATACATTACGAAGAGTTTAAAGAAAATAGTATACTCAGAACCACCCTTTATGCGAGAAAAATTATAGTTATATATATATTTTTTAAAGGCTCTAAAATCATTTTTGAATATCACACGTCTAACAGATTTTAAATTGTTGTGGTAATTTACGTTCTCTAACGTTAAGTCATATCGGACTATGAATGGAATGGGTGAAATAGTGCTCAGATGGGCCCAGGGTCCATAGAGCTTAGAGTTACCCGACATTCGTCTTTCAGGATAAGGGAAAAACCCGGAAAAAACCTTATCGAGGTAACTCGCCCTAACCGAGATTCAAACTCGGGACCTCTTGCCACAATCTACGCTAGCGAGGGGGGCACATATTTTCATGAAAAATAAAATGCTTAACTTTAAATTTCTGGGAATAACTTATAAATCTCTCCTCATTCTGAATATTCTTATACAATTAGTGTATTAGTAAGAAGTAAACTAAGCATTACTTCACAAAAAGTCCAGTTACAATTAAAACATACCATTTATTTCAGATCAAAATAGTGTGGCTTTGTGGGTTCGTAAAATTAAAAATCAAGTTTGCAGAGAATGCTCTTTATTTCCGTAGAAATATACTCTATACATCTTTGCAGCAAGCTGACGTAACACAATCTCGTCACTTCTGCACACGTAAATAAAGAAAAGAGTTCACTTTCAAATCACAGCTGCACGCACACAATTATCGAGTCCAATTACGACTGTCCCCTGACAACTAATCGTGGCTTCTTTTTAAACCACATTTCATTGCTCGAGAAATCAGTGGAATCTTCTGTGACAATCACGAAAGCGAACCTTCCGTTCATCTAACTTTATCTGTTCCGACAAGCTTGTTATCTCCGCGGTGCACTATCACTTTGTGCACGCCGGCCACGCCAGTCGCAACAATGGCTTGCGACAATATGTATATAGTTAAACGTTTTTAAGTTATTTTTTGTTATTGGATTGAATTGTCATACAATTTTAAATTTTCAAATTTTAAACTCGGCATTCATTTGTTCTTATGGTTGTTCGAAGAATATGCAGTTTCAAAGCTATCACATAGGGAAATGCACTCTAAAAGCTTGACCATAATTTTAGTCTACTACAACATTCTTTTATTTTTTCTACTACCACCTTCTTGTGTTTGCAACGAAATACATGGAGATATGCTTTAAAACCATATTCTATTTCCGGAGATTCTGGGATCAATTATGGGCTGGGGTGTGGTAATCTTTCCCTAGTCAGGATTATTTCCTATCCTCCTTCCATCCGGTAGTATGAAAAGGGGTATGAATATACGTATGCATTTTAAAGTCAATCTAAAGATTAGCATGTGTACATTATTGAGGAATTGTTTGAAAGGCAAAACCGCCAAAGTGGTTTAAGATGTTAAAGGCGACAAATAAATCAGGTGCAGCAGTAGCGTGCACCCTCGTGCTACCATCTCTTACCTGCATGCACTCGGAACTGTTGACGGGTAAGCAGTGGTGCAGTGGCGGCTTTAGCGTAGCGTCATACTACTCCTTAATCACGTTCAGTTATTCAGACAATACAATACAACAAACGTACTGTAACTCTCTGCTGGTGCCCCGTACTGCTCCAGCAATGTGATTCCTTCTAATTTGTCGTAATCACTAGCAAGTGTCATAGCGGCGCTGGAGATTATATTTTCGTATCACATTCAGGGCCCTATTGCTTATTAAATATCGCACAGCGTTATGAAATGCTGTAAAAAATATGGCTGCTCCTATGAATGGGTAAATAGCGTAGGGGTAGAAGACCTTTGCAAACACATAGTCTTCTTGCACACAACGTCCATAAACAGGAAACTAACGAGCCTATACTGATCATCCCACAAGTTAACAGCTTACATCTCCTTCCCGCCCCTCCCGCACTATGGTGCATTCGCTGGTGCACTGCTTACCCAATATCCTTTTTAGTGTGTGGATGGAGAAATCCATGTGAATATGCAATTTATATGGGAGCAGAGCAGTTATTGCATTTCCAAACAAGAATTCGATATAGAAATTTAATCGGAAAACAATAATAAAAGAACAAGCATTTATAGTAAATGATCCGTGTGACACGTATATACGTGTGTGCGTGTGTGTGCGTCAAGTCATATCGAACGATGAATGAAATGGGTTATATGATGCTCAAATGAGCCCGGGGTCCGTAGAGCTTAGAGTTACCCGACATTCGTCTTCAAAGATAAGGGAAAACCCGTAAAAAACCTTATCCAGGTAACTCACCCCGACAGAGATACGAACTCAGAGTAGGGAGGATGTAGGATTAAGCAAAGATAACGAGTTTTTGCTAGTAAGGATAACGGAAATGTTGAGAGATGTAAAATCAGAGTTGAAATCAGAGTTGAGTGATGTAAAATCAGAAATGTTGGATGTAAAATCAGAAATGTTGAGTAATTTAGATACTAAAATAGGTGATGTAAATGCTAAAATAGGAGATTTAAAATCTGAATTAAAACAAGATCTTGAACAAAATATAAATGACTTGAGGCAAGAATTAGCTCAGAATAAAGATGATATTAAAGATTTGAAACAAAGTATGTGCAATTTAAATGTTAACTTAAGACAAGAATTGGCAGAAAGTGTTAGTAATTTAGAGGTTACTTTGTCACAAAAGTTAAAACAGGAATTGAAAGGTGAGATAGCACAAGAAATTAGAGAGGGAAGAAAAGAATGTAAAGAGAATATGGAAAGGTTATTGCAAACAATAGAACAGAATAAGAATGAAAATAGACAGGAAGTTATGGAATTAGGAGAAATAATTCAGGAAACTAGGTTAAGTCAGGACATTGTGAAACAAGAAATAAGAACGGAATTAAACAAAGAGAGAGAAACATTTAGGATACAACAGGCAGAAATAACACAAAAACAAAGAGAAGAATTAGGAGATAAAGTAGAACAAAGAATCAATGTAATTTGTTCTGAAATGCAATTACAACATGATGAAAGTAAGACACACCAAGAGGAAATAAAGTTACAAATTTATGAGATAAGTAAAGCGAAAGAAGTAATTTTGCAAATTAAAGAGGTAAAAGAACATTTTGAAAAAGAGAAGGATAACTTAGGAAAATTGACACAAGTTGGAATTGCATTACAGGCTAGTAAAGTAAATAATGTGAAAGAAATGTCTAGAATTAGAAATATAAATGACTGTGACTTACCAGGTGAATTAAGCAATCATTAGAAGTCTGGTGATGTAGTGAGTTTGCGAGTACAGATAATGATATTAATTATCATAGAAATACACAAAACGTGTCCTCACACACAGATTTTCACAGTCTAGGTTAAAATGTATATGTATACAAAGTGTTCACACAAATACAAATACACAATGAAGATCATAGTGGTCACATGTATGATACACCACACAAAATAATGTTGTTTTCTTTAAGATTTGAACACACAACTAACCTAACCTTCAAGCAAAGTTATGATGTACATAAAAACAAAAGATGGATTTACCAATTTCTGAATGCTTGCAAAGATCAGGTTAGCCAACTGAGAAAAATGTATCACACTAACTGTTCGAAAGTTACGAATATTGACACAGGACAGCTAGAAAAATGAATTATGTAGGCAAGTCACCCAACATGAATGATTAAACAGAGAATTCTTTTGTATATAAATTGGTCAAAACTCAGTTTACAAATAGTTGTTAAAATATTTTCATATTGTTATAGTATGTTTGTTCACAGTCAATAATTTAAAAATGTTAATTATAAAGATACCTTAACGCAAATTTGGGGCGGGGCACACCCCCACATGAAATCAAAGATATATATTTAAAAAAAAACTGTGTTATAATAATGTTAAGTGGTTGTTAAATGTTCATTTATTATTATATTTAATTCAATGTATGTTTATTGTTATATTTTATGTATGTTATATTCATGTTACAGTTCATTGTTGTAAACGAAATTGTTAATTGGGGCCGTTCTTCGAAATATATGGAAACAGATTTTTAATTCCTTTATTTGGTTATTTTCCATATATTTCTAAGAGGGGCATTTAGAATTCGATTGATACCTCAAAATAATCATGGAAGTGAACGTATGAACATAATTTTGTAACCGATGTTGGCGTGGATGCCTTGTACAAGAGGAACCAAGTAAGAAATCAGAATTAACTACGAATAGTCCAACAAATTCCTGTTGCAAGTTGAAGAACTGGAGCATTGGCTGCATGCACAATTAAGAACACAAACCCTGCGGAATTATGCACTCGATCCAATATTTTAGATCCTTCTCACATTACGCTTATATGCAACTGGAAGCTTCCAGATGGTGACTGGGGATATATTTAGTATACATATAACAATGTCCACCAACATAGTCTTCTCCTCACTTTTAAAATTAGCTGAGCGCATCCAATTCTTTGCTTGAACTTCCATTTTTGTTTATGTTTTCCAACTCACAATATTGTAAACAGACGAACATGAAATATAAGTATATTAGACATATAATGGAGATAAAGTAAGCGAAATGATTAACTTTTGATAAATATTGTTTCAGTATGGTCTAAATTTTTATACTGTTTATATAAAATAACACTATTTCTAGGACTAATGACCATAAAGCGTAAGATTTATTTGGTTTTTGTTATGTCTAGATTGGCTACTGTGTGCACATGAATAAAGCAGAGTCGATTAGTTCCGATAATACTCGACTCCTTTCGATACAGTATTCAAGTTGCATGTTTGGCGATGTTGCCGCATTTACTTTTGTGATCTCGGATCAGTACTGAACGACGTTCATCTGATCTAAGATCATCATTTTACAACCCACGCGGGTTCGCAAACTGAGTTCAATTTTGATCTTCGATTATAAGTGAACTACAGTTAGCGATTTTTATGCAACCGGACCTTAAAGAACGGTTTGTTAAACAATTAATACAGATAGTTAATTTGAAAGTAAATGAGGGAAATTTTGTTTTTATTTTTATTTATTTCCTCTTTTACGAGAGAGAAGCTCAACGCTTCCACCTTATCCAACTAGGTAAGCATAATGCACACTTCTTCCCTTATCAGTTCTATTTCTGTATACCGTTGTTATATAACAGAAATTGATGAAATTAAACTAATGGAACGTTCTAAGGTATCCAAACTAATGGCGTAGTTGGTTCGTCAATTGTAAAATTTTTGTGCTACTGCTAACCTTTATAGCATTTGTGTAACAAAAATATTCTGTTTTAGTGATAATGGATATCCTTTCACTCTAAGCTGTGGTAAGAAGGGAAATCATCACATAAAAAAGAACTTCAAAGGTATTTGCTGGTTGATTCAAAGCGGAAGCAATTGGAGTGGTATGCAGAACTGAAAAGCTCGGAAGCTAAGAGGCTAGCGGGAGAGGTTTTGAAGTAGCTTCCACCTGAAATACCTGCAATATTTCTCAAGAGCAGAGAGAGAGAGAGAGAGAGAGAGAGAGAGAGAGAGAGAGAGAGAGAGAGAGAGAGAGAGAGAGAGAGAGAGAGAGAGAGAGAGAGAGAGAGAAATAGCAAGTGCATCAAAGGCATAATTACAGTAATTTCTTAGTTGCAGTTAGTCTGATGAATTATTGGTACTTCTGCAAATGTGCTTCTAATGCTACAGACAGCCGTAAACAAGGGACTGTAAAATACCTCTTTTTTAGAGTTTGATAACTACAAAAGAAACTACAGCTTTCAGGAAAACAGCAATGATAATGACGGTACGGAGCGAACTCTGGTGTGTAAAGCAAACATTGCATTGCACTGAACTTTTGCTTAAACGTACTAAATGTAATTATATATGTTGAAAATCAAAAGAAGCACTCAATTACTTACTATAAGAACAGCAGATAAGAGTTACAGTGGACTGAGGCTCCAGAGTGAAATTAAATGAATATAATGAGAGTTTAAATATATGTACTATAACCGGTACCCAAGTAATGACTTTTCGACTTTCCGTTCCGCAACTGTTATTTGCAGGACTTGCAGTTCTGTAAATATTTTCTGGGTGTGCAACCATACTAAGGTTTGTACTAATTTAGTTCTTCGACTAGTGAGGATTAAATTTGACTTTCTCTGCCAAAAAAATAGTATAGTTACCGAGACACAAAATCTGAACATTTGTTAAGCTTATAAAAAATTATCTGCACATTCCTCTCATTCATTTCAATACTCTAGCTTAGGACAGTGGATTTTAAATGAAATGGCTTCACGATAACCAGTGAGGTTCGCAATTAGGAGGTCCCACGTTCGATTCCTGGTGACCACTAATTCTGACCACGTCTTTTTTTTCTGTGGCTTTTCTCTTGTCATCTAGGCCAACGCTACACCGGTGTTTCATACCACGGCTGTCCTCTCTCCCACTTCATTTCGCTCTTTATTGTTAAAGGACGACTCCGGGGCGCTTGTTGCTCCACGGGGAGCAAAAGACTTGCGATTTGAAGCTCTTGGCTCCCAACAGAGTGGATGTTAGAACTTCCATGAACGAGTTGAACTTTTACGCGTTTCTTCTGGAGAGGACCGCTCAGCCACCTTCCAGTCGCTCGGGCGGTTCGCCACCGAGCATCTCCCAGGCGTGTGGTAAAACCACTGTCTTTTAGAGAATTCTGCGTATATCTGCAACATACAATGTCCTTTCCTGCAGCCTATACGTCTACTGCGGTTCCTTTAACTCATCCGTTCGTTCCTGGAGTGTACGCACAAGAGGTGTTTGGTGTTCTCTCCATTGCTTTATGTACCTCTTCCTGAAAGGCAATTCTTTAGTGACATTTTGAACAAACATAGCGAAAATTAGTTTCTTGTGCCTTTATGCTATAGAATATACTGTCATAATTCATATTTTGATTTGAATTCCGAAACGTTTGAAGCCACAAATTGTTATTTATTAGTTAACCGCAAGAAATACAAAAACTCCACTTCATTAATTCTTCTTCTTCGGTATTAATCATTATTCAAACTGCTCTTTGGACCACCATTTGAACTTATAATCTTCATCAGGAAAGCTTTTCGAGTTATGGATTAAAACCAGTTTTACAGTACTTAAAAATATTAAGTAGGTAGTTCAATAAAATTTCCCTTTATCATAACTTACGCTACAGAATAATTTAAATTATCGCAATATTTACACAAAAAGTGCTTAGCTTAAACTAAATGAAATTGAAGAAATGCCTTCCTATATAAAATGTCTCTTTATGTTTGTACACTAATATCAACTTAAACGTTTTGGAGACATATACAAAATCAGGATACAAGGAACATTTAGTATTAGTATATCAGCAGGTGATCGATTATGAATAAAAATGTCTTGGCAATCATTTGATATATCTGTTTCTTTAAACGGCAATTGCTTTGTCGTCTGAATATATAATGAAAGCCACAAAGTAATTACAAGACAAGTGGTGATTTTGGTTTTCGAGATATAAACGAGATTCCTTTTACATACACAATGAACTTATCCATAGTAAGAGTAGGTACAAATCAGAAAAGTGTATTTATGTTTGCTTGTGCGAATGTAATTATATGGCTGTGTGTATATGTTTATTTAATGTTGGAAGCACTCCTTATCAGTGATCCTAGGCCTAATTTTCCAAAATTTAAATTACGAGTGTTAGAAGACATTTTTTACCTTTGTATCACACAGTTTCAGGCAGCCCTATCGGATAAAGGTAGATTAAAACTCTAAAACTAGAGAAGGCTAATATCGCATTCATAAAAGGAACTTCTCCTTAATTTTAAGGGGAATAAGGTCTGGTTGGGTTAAGGGAAGGTTAAGGGAAGTTAACTGGTCTGGTTAAGAGAAGGTCTGGTTGCACTGCCCTTTCCGGACCAAGGGACGCTGCCTGAAGCTTCAGCAGCCATGGCAAGGACCGTACCGGGTGGTGAAGAGCATTAACCACGTGGTCCACCGCATCCAGAAGGTGCCCCGAGGAAAGATGTTGGTGGTACACCTGGATCGCCTGGCCCGCTATGATGGTACTGTTCGGGACGGCCAGCTTTTAGGAGGGAGGAGTGTCACCCAACTATCGCAAGGCACGACCGACTGGCAACTGGGTGGACGACAGGAGGAATTCAGGCCACGTCTACCTGTTTATCTTGTAGCGTTCACTGAGGGGATGGTTGGAAAAGCATTACTAGCCGTCTCTTTCCCCACCTCCTCACGTCTGGAACCTTCGGGATGATGTTCCGAGACCGACAAGCTTCCAGAAACAGCGATCTTTCTATATAAGGGCTGCAGTGGGCGAGTCAGTTCAGTTCTTGGCGAGCAGTCGTGAATAGCGCAGTGCTAGCGAACGGACTGGAATACTGCTTTTGTGTATCAGAGGAGTTTTTAGTCAGCTCTAGAGAGAGTTGTACGTAATAGTGAGTGTGGAGTGGACCTGTGACAGATGAACTGGTGGATTGTAATTGTGTGCGCCACGTAATTATCTGTAATCGGCAAGTGTACCAACTGTAATCGATGGAAATAAAGAACATTTTGAGTTTGTACAACTGTACTTTTAATTTCACGAACCCACAAAGTCACACTATTATGTGTGTCAAATGGGAAGAGCTTTCGCCTCTAGCGGATCAGATGCGTTAGAGCCTTCGGCGTTGCCACGTTGTTATTCCCACTCTTTTAGTATTTCCCTCTCTTTCGCACACTTGAGAGTGTTCTTGGCGCTAACGCAAACTGAAATTTCGGAAGTTTATAATAATGCATTTGCTGAATCACAATTGCTACGTGAATATTCGTATATTACGCAAATTGTTTAAATATTTAGTTTAAAATTAATTGTATTTTATGGATTAGTTGTTTTTCTGATCCAACGAAAGTACCAGCTGTGCGTCCGTATAACTGTAGATGTTACTTGCGTTAAGAGATAATTCGTCTTCTCATTGTCTTCATCGTCTGAATACTGCAAATTTATGATGATAGGTTCCAAAATTTCATTACGTGTTATTTCTTTCCAAATGTCGTCTTCTTGTAGTTTATCTGATGTCTCACGCAGTTTTCCCAATCTTGTTGTGTTCCTCGTCAATTTCTTCGTGAATAAGTCGTTCAACGCCAGTCAGTTTTTTTTTTTTTTTTTTTTTTTTTTTTTGTATTTTTGCAGCATAACTCAATTGAATTATTCTGACAGTAGTAAGGGCAAAGGTGGATCGTGTTTCATTGATACATAAGATACACTTTTTCATGGAAGAGTAATTGAATAGTACTGCTTTAAACTCTCTAGAGTAAATAAAGGTTACGAACCATTCATAAACAAAGATATAATGTGATCAAACACGTTCTGCAAGACCAGCAGGAAGTTTATTGTTTCCTCTCTTTGAATTTAAGAAACACCTTGGGTTATTCAAAGTAAATAGTTCTTTTATCATGTCATGTCAGATGTTTACGTTTCAGTTCTGAGTAATACCAACCAATAATGACATTCATTAAAGTGCTTACGTCATAATGCATTGTTATAATATAATAGCATCTGCTTTTTTATTTGTATTAATAAAACTATTTGAGCAAAAAGTATAGGGTTTTTGCGGTTATGTTAAATAAATTACTCTCTACCTTCTCGTGGATCAACTTTTGCAAAATCTGAATTTTTGTCTTAGCGCAAATAGCATTTATTTGAGATTGATTAGTTTGGGGCTCGTCACACACAACTTACGGGGAAGGCAATACAACACCGCAGCACTCCGATTGGTTGCTCACCTAGTAGCGCTCAAGGACAAACATCATCCCATTTGAAACACATAATGGTATAAAAAGTTATGATGTATGAATAGAGCGTTCACGTTTTAGAAAAGTATTGTAGGGTATAACCGATAAATTGCTTCTTAGGGAAAGAAAATCGTGTGAGTAATAACGCATTAGTTTTTGCTTTAGTATGTCTTTGGCTATTTGCCACATAAAATACAATAGGAAGGACTTGAAAGGCAGCTGGAGGAAATGCGGTTAATAGTTTATTGGTCATATGAAATTATATAAAAAGGTAATTAGTATTTATACAAAAATAAAAAAATTAAAGAGTATTCTTTGGGCCGGGGCAACTATTTGGCTTGCATTTTTGGAGATAAAAATTCACAGAATGAGGAGCTTCCCGTAATGGCAACACACCAGTAGGCCTTTTTGCTTCCAATGAAACGGCTGACAGGAAGGAATGAAGAGGAGAAAGGAAGGGCGAAGCAAGGACGGGGATTCTACTGATTCCAACCTGTTTACAATCCCGACATCGGCTAGTCCTGCTACATCCAGGAAGAAAGGGGGTCGATCCCAGAACTCCCACTCTCAGTAGAAAGATCCACCGTTCCGTCGTAACACACCAACCGCCCTCATCCGATTTTACAACCCTGTCCCTCTACCTTAAACCAACGCAGGGAAATCAGGAAAAAAACATGGTCATATTGGCCATCCCGATAGGAATCAAAACTGAACATCCAGAATACTAGCCTCCGACGTTATCGCAGTCATCTCAACCTGTTTACGTTGTAGGAGGATGCTGGGAATGAATACAAATTGACCCATGTACCCGAGTTTTTATTTTTGGATAATGTTATTCATTCCCTTCCTATTTCCCCTTTTCTCTTCTCCCTTTTTAAGCCCTCTCTGACCGATTGAGGTTCATGAGATCTCATAACATTAATTTCTACTAAACTTTCTGGGTTCGAACATTTTGTTGGAGTACAGTAGTTTCTATGCCTACCATAGGTAAAATTAAGCTATAAACTATAACTGACCTCTGGGCTGACAGGTCGGCGCGCTGACCACTTGGCCACAGACATTTAGTACCTATCGTTCTCTGAAGCAGGAACAATAACCGTAAATTGTAGCCACTTTAATGCTGATATTAAATATGATAAAGTGCTAGATGTACTTATGTGGCTCTTCCGCTCAGACAACGATTATGTCTCATCGACTGACGTCATCATTCGTGATGAGATACAGCGGCTCGATAAACAGAAACCATAAAATGAAGCGCGTCCTCGTTTTATCTGAGTGACAAACATCGGCAGTGGAAAACAAACAATCCAAAACACCCCCGTATGGAAATTAGAACAAAACTGTCATTTTTGAAGTGTTTGCGCTTCCTCCTCACCAAACAATGACAGAAGCGGGTATCAAACAAGCATTAAATCATTTCTGCTCCTACATTATACAGCACATTATCTTCTGATTTTTGGGACAATGAAATGAATAGTTGTAAAATGCATAACAGTGTTATGTTAACTACGGTTCACAGTTAACAGAGTTTACTAATTTACATACTTCGCTCTAAATACCACCGTTACAGACTGGTTACTAACTCGGTATACACAGCGTTAACTTCGGCTAGATAAGAGCTCCAAAACTTCGTTAACGCCATTCTTAACATTTAAGATTCAAGCTATAGCAAAGGCCATCAAGAGGAAAAATTTTGTAATGTACTGATATCAAACTGAGAACTTCTAGGCAAGAGAGCTTCCTTATGGTGTTTCTTTGTGTTTTATGCATTAAGTCATACATTTTCCATATCCAGATTCTGGGTACGATACGGAATAATCTTGGATGGAGAAACACACATCCCACCAGCTGGAAATTGAACACGGTTCCCCTCGCCTAGCTCTACCGACAGGTCTACGACGCTAGCCTGAGAAATTTCTTAATTTTAATTATATAAGAGTGAAAATGTATATGTTATAGACTTTACCTTATCAATAAGAGTTATGGAAAACAGCTATTTCAATTGAGTTTTCTAGCATTTTTGCTTGCTTTATTATATAAATGGCAGTGATTAACGTCAAAAACATAATGTTTTAACAAAATCTACATTTTGCAGTAAGATTTTAGCAATTCATTAGGTTTACCAGCCATAAAAGTTAATTCTGTATAAAGGGGAGTTGTCAGGTACTTTCAAGAATATTCAACTTATATTTGATATGTAAATATGTTAAGTGATATTTTCATCAAAGTAGATAAGGCAATTTTTGAGACAATAGAAAGTAACGAAGGACTTTGCAAGAAAATGGTGTCTTCCATAGATGGTATCTGTACATCCGTAAAACTTACTGCATTTAAATAACTGGTAAATTATTCAACCAATTTTTATACTTATAAATGTGCCGTTCACAGATTGACAGACACTCATACATAAGAATTTTTCCAGAACTGTTTTTGGAGCCCCAAAGAGGTACGTTCCGGTGAAATGTCAAATTCTAATAAACTGAGACTATTTGTGGGGGATTGAGTGACATGGACGGATAAACACAAAAACTGAAGTGAACGGAAATGAAATAGCTCGATTCAGTATACTCTATTATTTAATAGGATACTGTGGTGAAATTTCCACCTCGGAAGCTGCTCATGCATAGTTGAAAGTTTTTATATTGCCTACAGTTATGATGATCGCATTGCCACTAAAATACAGGTATTCAGACATTTTTTAAACAATATGTTCTTTATCTGGAGCGCATTTATGTAAACTGCAGAAAATTAAGTTTAGCATGCTCATGCTGTAAGTACTGTGAATTTCAGGATCACACATTTCAGAGAATACTTGAGTGAGGTGGATTGGAGTTAAATATTTCAGTAGAAATTATATCTAGACTATAATTCACAAATAACGCTTCATCTCAGTGGACAAAAGCTCAAACTGAATATGAAAGAGTCATAAATAATATATCGACAAATTTACATAGCATATTTTATGATATTAGTCCAATAAACTAGGAACTGAGGTAGCTTATAGCGGTGTAAAACCCCAAAAGTATGTCACGAAAGGTGACTGGCATTACGTGAGTTTGATATTTAAGATACAGGATACCTCTAATAGGTTAATCAACATGCCATAAGCATTTGTAGATATGTGTATAAGCTAACGTGCAAATTATAATACCTTAGTATTAAAAATAGTGATATTTTTATCAGAAAATACCAATCTTAACTAATTATTAATTGGACTGCTCTGTGCTACACCAGAAAATAGAATATATTAGAGCATGAACCACAAAGTAACTAAAATTAAGACTGGGTTAGTGCCGTTAAGGAAAGGGAAACTTCTAAAGTTAAATTTATAGTTTATAGCATAAGGGACAATTCAAAATTTTAATAATGTAATGCATTTGGTCATTATACTGAAAAGAACAAAAGCAGACAAAATTGGAATTACCGAAAGGTTGATCAGCAATACTGCTTTTGATGCCGGAGATTTTACTTGGTGTTGTTTCTGCTTATTTCCGCCTGCCATTCTTGTACAAAGATGGAGCATTTAAATTATAATTTGAGGATTTTAATTTAATTTAATTCCACGATTAACTATTATTATTATTAAAAACGACAAATGTTTATACTTTTGTTTCTAGGTTTGCATAAATATATAAATGGAAACCTTTTGAAAATCTATATAAAGTGATCTAATCCTCAAGATTCATTACCGATGGACTTAGGCGTTGTTACACAGGTAAGTCTACAAGTTTTCGGTGAACGAATAAGGGAAAATTTCCGAAAATATTTTGTTACCCCAAGCATAGGCAATAAAGGCAATAAAGGTTACTCGCCTCCCTTTTGTGTAGCGAAGGAAAGTGTGTCCTGTTTCTCTAGAATACCAGCTTCTCCAACGATTTGTTTGGACGCAATTGGAATTTAAAATTTCAAAGATGGAACCAATAAAGCTAAAAATGTAAATAACCAATAGTAATACAGAAATGATAGCTTGAGCTCAGAAAATTAGGCTTTCCAAAATTGTGGAAAGGTGAATGTTGTGGTGAAATTTAGAGAGACTGCCAAACTCTCTCTTTTTTAATTTCAATTAAAATATATATGTATATATACATCTTTTCTTTATTTAACCGTTTTTTATTGTTTCCGTCTAATTACCTATCTGTTTTCGGTAGTTTCACACGCATACACTATACTTATAAACACCCATACCCAGGGCGGGACTCGAACCCGCAACCCTCTACGCGGTGGCTCTGTCAGGGTGAAGTAATGTCCGCTAGCAGGACCAACTGGTGCTGTGCAATATATAGTATAGCAACGCAAAGAAATTCCCTGTAAGAAATGTGCTGTGGGACAAGGACAGCGAATATGTGTGTGTGTGTGTGTGTGTGAGTGTGTGTGTGTGTGTGTGTGTGTGTGTGTGTGTGTGTGTGTGTGTGTGTGTGTGTGTGGCAGAGAACGCTTGCTATACAAGGAGCAGACCGTTAAAAAAATATACGCCCTATTCACTCTGTACATTAAATCCGAGAAGATTCATTCACAAAAGTATAAGCCGTCAGAATGTTTTTGAATGGTCTGTAACTGTACTGACATAGGGTGTCATAAACCTGTCCAGGGAGGTTGTGGGGACCTTCGGCCACCCCCCTGTTTCTCGCCCCTCGGAGACTTTCTCTCCTGTGAAGGAGTATACATCAAGTGAAGTGCGAGGTGCATCAGACAGTGTTGTGATAAAAATAAAATAAATCCCTGATGTGGCAGACCTAAGAAGGCCAAGGTCTACCAACCCGACTGCCGGCCTCACGCCCACTTACGCAGGGCAGAGGTGGGCGAACATCCAAACGATACGGCGAGGCGATGTGGTCAGCATCTCGATATCCCTCAGTTGTAATGTTCGTTTTCGTGACCAGTGCCGCTTACCTATCATAATCTCCTCACTTTCCTCACGGTCATATACTCGGGACTTAAAATCCGCACCCCAAGGGTGGAATCGAACCCGGGCCCATTTCCGTGGCCAGGGACCAAGGCATACTCCCTTAGCCCGCTACACCACGGCGCAGGACACAGTATTGTGATATTCACCATTTAACCCAACATATTTAAAGTTCCTAGGAAGTGTACTTTTATTCGGCGAGTGGTTCATAATTTCGTGAGAGCTTGCAACGGTAGCTAGGAACACCGACACCTGCCATGTTAGAAGTTCAATGCAAGATCAACCCCGAGAATTGTCGCATCTCCTACTCCACAGCACCAACTCCACAACCATTAGGAGACTATTCATATCTACTCATTGAGGCGGATCCTAAGATTATAATGCCTTCTCAGCCACAAATCGAGCAGTGCGGCGAAAGACAACAAATCATCGCTTCGATTACCGAAGGTAAGAGAGGAGCTTCATGAGGACGCATCTCAGTTTGACTTGGACTGAGGACTGGGTCGTTATTGGAATTGTATGTACTCGTACGTCTGCCACTGCTGGTTTTGTTGAATAATTAATGAAACCTCATTGTATTACTTATAAGAAAGCAAATGACCTTTAAAGAATAGTAAGATGGACCTTCTCAAAACTAGCTTCGCCAAGAAATTAATAATTACCCGCAATTCAGTTGTCTAATGGTTGGTATGCTAACATTACTAAACGAGGAATATTATTTATGTTTTATATTGACCTATTCCATTCTCTTTAAATACTTGCATATACTTAAAATATTCCTATGTGTATTATTATTTTCTCTTTTAATAAAGAGTGCTGAGTTTACTAAAACTGAATTAAGGAGGAGTTTATAAGACATTTCTGTCAGTGAAAGTTTCACCCAAAATAATACAGTAGAGAGGTAATACCCGTTTAGATTTCGAAGTTCCCTCATTCCATCAGGGTATCCTATTTGGGTTCATTTAATTCGCTGCAGTATGCATCTCTCAGGGCTCGCCAGCCTTATAATAAACCTCTGCGTTGCCGCTGAACAGCTGGGAACCGCTGGCTTAACTCGACATCGAATTTTTGGATGAAATGTCGCACTTCCCCTACTTTCCACACACAGAGAAAAGTAAAAACCGAAAAAAAAACCACATTGACGTAGTCGTGACGAAAATTTCTGAACATTCCGTTTAAAAAATCAAAGCCAAATCTCCTAGTCCAGCTTCGACATTAAAACCTTCACTGAAATAAATTACATTCAATCAACTACTTTTCATAATCTTTTACGTGTCATTTCTCTGATTTTTTAGCAATTTTCCAAAGATAAAAATTGTGGTTGTAGTTCCAAGAAAGCATTTCTCCTTAAAGTTGCAAATCTTGGCCAAATTTTTGCATACTTTTGGCGTGTAAACTTAGGAGATTACAAAAAGAAAAGAAAACTTCAGCTATGAATTGATTCCGTTTAGTTTACGACTGACATGCAGCCAATAAAATTGCAGACATCTGCGCAATGCAGACATTTTCAGATGCCAGACGCACTCTCCTTGTGAAACTTGTGATCGATACATATCTAAAAACGGAAAGTTAAGTGAATGAGCATAGTTTATGATTATCTCTGAATAGTAACTCTTGCTATTGTTGTGACTGTTGACTACAGAGCAATGAGTGGCGGAGTGCATATCTCGTACTTTCAGATCTTAAAATTACTCTAAATATGTTCAGTGTTAGTTTCTCCACTAGCTACGTTTAAAAAAAGATAGAAAAGGGTTCTGTGTCGGAGGAAGGCAATATTCAAAACCGTAAATTTATACAGGGAGTAACAAAAAGGTATATCAGAAATTTGAGAAAACATTTCATGCAGATAGATGGTAAAGAGGAGTTATAGGTACGTAGATCCAGCAATTATTTATTTCCTTTTTGGGGCATTGTTTCTACAGCTGAACCCTACACAAAAACACTCAATGACGGAACCATTGGGGACAGGAAATCACAGCATATGTTAAAAATGGCTTCCATTAACTCCAATGCGTCCGTCAACCCGCCATTGCATGGACTTCTTAATGCGCTGAGTTAGGGCTGGAGAACAAAGTATTCTCCGGCAGCCTTCCATAATACGAGCACGAGGAGTCTCTACGTCTGGAACTGGAGTTGCATGAAAAACATATAATAAATGTCCGCACAAATAAAAATCTAGTGAGTTGAAATCGGGTGAGCATGGAGACCATGGAATAGGTGCACCTTCTCCTGTCCATCTACCAGGAAACCTGATATTCAGAAAAAGATGGACAGAAAGCCTGGAATGACGAATGAACTGAGCGCTGTTTCCTAACAAGCACACTACATATTGCACTGTAGAACCACAACAACATCGCTGGAATGCATCTCCTCTACCCAATTTAAAGAGATGTAAAAGTGAATACTTTACAATAAACCACTGTCCCGTCGTAGGATTATGGCCACAAGACAGCTACGTATTACATCTCACCGTGTAAGTAGAGTTGTGGAAAGAGTGTTCAACCATGGAAACAAACAATTTTCAGACCTATGTTCATATAACATTTTTCTGTGTGAAAGAAATGTTTTCCCAAAGTTTCGACATACCTTTTTGTTACATTCTGTTTAAACATTGAACTTTGCATTTTCGAACGTTGCGATACGAAGGTTTTTAAAAATGTCTCTACCTCAAACTATTTTCTTTCCTTCTCTATCACTTACCCTTTAGGGTCGGGTTTGAGGAGTAGATATTCTGGATCAGATAGAGTACCCAGGATTAGTGATTAGCCCAATGCCTCGTATGGGAGTGCGAGCAGTAGATGACAGAATGAGGACGAAATCAATGAAAGGAAAAATGATGATGGAGCAATTGGTGGAATGATTATTGGGGAAATGGGAGGTTCCAGAGAAAACCCGCCCCTGCGTTGTGTTGTCCATCACAAATCTCACATGCATCTTGATGAGAGTCAAACGCTTTAACCACTCAGCCACCGCGCAGCCTCACACTATTGTTCACACGGAAAACTTCTCGTTAGTATTCATTTTCTTAAAAATTTGGTAAGGCAAGTTCAATTGAACTGCTACATTCCGAAACTCATCTTTTAACGTTTCAGTTAATACTCTGCTCTAGCTGTGGCTTTCAAGGTGACTTCGGATGCCCTATAGCCTTAGTGCGAAATAGTTCAGTTCTCCTTATCGTCACATCTTCCTCCGCGTAATCAAATACGCATGATATTGCTTCTACTTCCGGTTCACTCACCGGGGAGTTGAAAACCATTGTTCCTGCAGTAGCAACACTCATCGCAATTGCACCACAATGGTAACAAACTCGCTCGGACAACAGCAATTGCTGTCGCAACTGAAATGCACTCGTTAACTCATTTCGTCATTAAGTCATTCAGTGACCGACAGGCATAAACGCTTGTTTACTTCTAAAGGAAACAATATATTCTAAGTTCCCATGAATTTAAAGTGGTCAACATTGTACTAAAGTACTGGCGAAATGTAAAACGGGAATTTCTAGTCTCAAGTCATTCAATAAATCAAATCTTGTTGTGAAAGACACATGTTTATTGAATAACTTCCTATATCTAAATGTCACTTGGTATTGTATCTGATGGAAAATTGTAAAATTAATTAATTAATTAATATAATTACTAAAACTATTCCAAATAAATAAGCACAAGGAACATAAACGTTTCTACACGACACAGGATTATTTCCTTTAAACTCAACAGTTGATGTGCTGCAGGAAAGATGTAACACCAACGTAACAGCACCAACTACAGCCATATCTTTAGCAGGTCTATATTTTAGGAATGGTTGTTAGTATCGATGCATACTATAAAAACAGAATGTAACCAAAGATAATTACAGGATATTAATGAGGAACATATTTCACAGCATACTGTTGGTAAATTCTAATAGCCCACATTCCCAACATCTGGAGAAATTTCCATAGACTTCCAGACATTTAGAGAAGCGCAGCGACTTCCAAAAGGCGCTAGTGTATTCCGTGTTTACGCTGAGCCAGAGCATTGCTTAACTTTGCTTACCGCTCCACCTTCCGGCGCTGACCTCCTGTTAACCTAAAACCATAGATGCTGCGTCAGAATACGTTTATGGCATTCATATAACAAATTAAATACATGCATTACATTTTCAGGGAACAATCTGTGAAGTACTCTTCATTTCTAATTACTTTTGTATAACTGTGATCTTTAACGAGATCTACATTTTTATACATTTTTGTAAGACTGCCTTATTTATAGTTACCAAGTGATGTCAAAATCTTTTATGTTCTAACCATTTACGAGACAAATTGTTTGAATTTTAAAATAAAAATACGTTTTTCAAGAGGAAATCTACCATACCACATCTACTATTCCCTAATCGACATATAAACTCATTTTCAATCTGCCCCGCCTCCCCTTAACTTACCTGTTAGTATCATCTCCACATCTTGCACATTTTGGATAGCTCAGACTAAGTTTTGCCGAGATTAATTAATCATCAGATAAATCGATGCACTCCAAACTCTTTCTAAATTATTGTCCAAACTATTCCTTCAAACGCTTGAACCTCTATCGAGATAAACATTTGCAGAAATTATATTTTGCCTATTTCTTAAATCTATAAATAAATATAGGTACCATCTGCTTTTCTCTTACCCTGGCACCTGGATTCTAAACCAGGGCAAGATATCCAAACATTTACAACTTTTGTTTAGGGTTTTACATTTTACAATTTCCATATTACAATTTTGCAATTTACAAATTGTTATGAATTTGAGAGATAATTTAACAAATAATTATTTATAAACTATATGAATGAGCAGATATATCTAACCTTTAATTCTTAACTAATAACCCCAGTGTGTTACATATCCAATAATAGTAATAAAAAACCTGTCAGCGGTCGTACTATTACAACAAATTAACAGTTATTGCAACAAAATAGTTCATGATGAATTATTTAAATAAGAACCTAATCTTACTGCTGTCACCATCTAAATTGAAAACAATAAATGGTATTCAAATCTATGCCTAGCTAAAAATATTAATAATTCTGGTAAGAGAGAAGACGTACTCCGCCTTATTGCTAAATACGTCTTATAATTAGGTGTTCACTTCCTAATTAATCCATTGTCAATATTTTTGTAAATTCACTAAATTATCAACATCTATTGGTGTTCCTGTTGTTCCTACATATCAACTCGTTCAGTACCTTGTATATCTAAAGTTGGATCTTCCTCTAAATATCGTGTTTCTGTCAATAATTCTTTGAGATCTTCGGCCTTTAACTTCCTGTTGAGCCGGTGTTAACGTTCTTGCTCCTCTGTCTTGACGATATTCTTTTATTGACTCTTCCGAGATAACAATTTTAATATTTCTTAAAGACAAAGGAAAACAAACTTTATGCGATAGGATGCTCTCTTTAGATAAGGTCGCTATGTGATGGTCTTGAAATTCCGTTCTGTTTTCCTGACCAAGAGATAAAAATAAACAATAACGACTTCCTATTTCAGAAAGAAATAGACATTCAAAAAGTAAATTTAAGAAGAAGGAATACCACAGAAATGTTTTGCTACAAAAACAAGGTTGAAATCAGAAAGAATCTGTCATAAAATGTGTACTTAAACAACATCTATACCTTTTTTTAATATTAAAATTGCATCTATTACTTAAGCTATACAGTTATGCGAAAACAATACAGAATGAGGAACGGATTAGTGTCTGTTTCTTAGAAATTAAAGCTATGCATTGTATTTGTCAAGAAAATATCTGAAACTTAGGGTTAGAGTCACTTTTGAGCAAATCAAGATTCTCAAAAGCATTTCCATGCAAGGGGTAATTTCGGGAAATAAGGATATTTGTAAGAATATTCACAGCGTATCCTTGAAAGATGCGCGACTTCAGTATCAAGTTTAATTAACCGATTTTTTGGTTAATAAACATTTCTCTAAGATGCTGTTTCTGATATTTTTTTTTCCGAACTACGCCTTTTTTTGTTAACTTAAGCTACTTGCTTTTATTTTTGAAGCGAAAGTGGGAGGAAGGGTGGGACAAGGAGAGGGAGGCAGGGAGGGGACCGATTTTTATCTTTATTTTATCGTACCTCACTTTTTTACATGTAGGGGAATGATGTCCGAAATTGATATTATTCTGCCTATATCTCTTAAACGTGTAGTATCCACGGTTTGAAGGGTGCTATTTTCTTGAGCTGGATCATTGTCCATCTCTCTTCGCGTAAAAATCGTCTGAGCTGTGATACTGAACAATCACTTGGCGTGTCCAGTGTGTTTATCCAGGTAAATGTACCCATTATGAGCCAGAGCAGTGCACGTTGTAATGAAGGGTTCACCTTAGGAAGATTCAGATGTAATATATCTTCATGTGAAGCATCCCATCCGGCAGGTATCCAGCTATTACATTTATCTAGCACCCAGTTCCATATATCAGCTTTTCCGGAACATACCATCACCCGATGCGGAAGTGAATCTGCTTCCGAGCAAATAGGGCATCTCGGGCAATTAGCCATTCTGTGGCGGTACAGTTGGTCTGCCGTTGGAAGAAGTTCATTGACAATTTCATACGTCACCGCTAACCATGTGGTGTTCAGTTGCTGACAGCCAAAAAATTTCCATATGCGCTGCCAGGGCAGCTGCGGATATTTTATCTGTACCTGTGGGGTGATTCTAACTGCTTGACGAAGATAAGCATAAATGTTCTTTACTGTGCACTTATCACCATCTATTGAGTGCTCCGGGGGTAACCGCTCCAACGCGTAATACGTGTCCCGTAAAATCTCGGGTACCTTGCCTCGTTGTCCTTGGCGCCAAAAATCCATGTGCGTGCGTTGTATCATGGTGTCCACGGGATCACTCTGATTATTTAGGGCAAGCAGAAGCATTTTGATCATCAACGCTTGCGACTGGAGAGCCACCTCTATTAATCCCCAACCACCTTGCCCCTTCGGGAGACGTAGTTGAGCCCGCGCAACACGGTAGAGCTTCCCTGTCCAGATGAAATAGCCCAATATCTGTTCTATCCTCTGGGAATCCCGCTTTGTTGGTGGTAGCACGTGTGCAAGGTACCAAATCCTGCTGAGCGCGAAACTGTTACAATATCGTATACGTTGTACCAAATTCAACATCCGGAGTTTCTGCTTGTACATCATCCCACGCAGTACATTAATCCGGGTCGTCCAGTTATATTCCCTCATGTCCGTCTCGCTATCACTAAAGTAAACTCCCAAAATCTTCGTGCGCCGCACCATAGGTATTCCTAAGATGGATGTGTCCGGCGGATCTGGTCCAATGGCTAAAATCTCGGACTTCTGCGTATTAAATGTCATCCCTGTCGATCCCTCGTACTCTTGTAAACAATCTCTTAAGCGAGGACTGTCTTAGGGGGTGGTAACTATTACCGTAATATCGTCTGCGTAGGCCCTCACAACTATTCGCTGCCCATATATCTCAAGTCCATCAAGTGTAGATTGCAGCTGTCGGAGTAGTGGGTCAACATACAGGGAGAATAGCATCATGGACATGGGACATCCTTGTCTGACTGAGCGTTTAATCGGTATAGCAGACGTTAAATAGCCATTGCAGAGAACTTTTGACGAGGCACCAGCATACATGGCTCTAATCAGGTTGCAGAATTTATCAGGCACTTTTAATTCCATCATACGTCTCCACAAACCGTCATGAACAACGCTGTCAAAGGCCCTTTGGAGGTCCAAATTAATAATCGCTGCAGACTGATGTTCCTGTGCGCAATGCAGTATACATCCTCTCAAGGCAGCTAACGTATTTTGCAGGGTTGCTCCCTTCTTTACTGCGGCCTGGAACTCGCTAATGCTATATGGTAGTATCTTTTGCATACGACCAACAATTATTTTAGCGAACAGTTTGTAATCACAGTTTAACAGCGTGATCGGTCGATAATCCTGTAAGGACTTGGGTCTAGCCACCTTCGGAAGTTGTACCACTATCCCATCTGCAAATGTGCGTGGTAAATGCTCTGTATTCCACATTTCCTGAAAGACTTGTAACAGTTCGTTCTGGATGTGACACCAACATTGCTTGTAAAATTCATATGGCAAGCCATCAGGTCCTGGGGAGGCACGCAATTTGGATTTTTGGATTATTTCACGTAACTCTGATTTGGACAGCGACCGCGTGTCCTGCCACAATTCTTCCGGTAGCTCTGGTAGGAATTTTGACATATATGCCTCTACTTTGTGTGCGAGATCTGCGGGGTCGGTGAATCGTTGTGCGTAGAAATTGTTCACTTCACGAATAATTTCGGCTGTAGTGGAAACCTCCCGTCCATCTATTTCAAGTTGAGTGATTAGCTTCCGGCGACCATGATTACGTTCCTTTGCCAAATGAAAAAAACTCGCCTGGTCCCCATGCAGCACTTCCTCCGAGTGTACTCTGGCCAAATATCCCTGAAGTTGTTGTGTTTTACGAGCTTTTATATGTTCTTTGATCTCCCGCACTAGTTGCAGAACATTGTCTCCCTGCTGTTGGCGTACGTGCAGCTCGTGGAGGATTTGGAAGTAATATTCCATGGTTTCTCTTCTAGCCAGCGCTAGACGAACGGCAGCAGCCCGAAAGAAGTTTCGTAATGTAGGTTTGGCTTTACACACCCACCAGTCGACTTTGTTTGGTGCACGCGCAAAGGATTCCCGCAATCGTGACCAGCAGTCCTGGAAATCAGTCATCACTTCCTCATCCGTAAGCAAGGAGCAGTTAAGTTTCCAGTAACCTCTGCCTCTATTGCAGCTCGCCGCCCTGCCCTCAAGTGCATGTATTAGAGCGTTATGATCACTAAATGCCACCGGCATTATTTCTGTGCGCTGAAGGCGGGGTAAGAGTTCAGCCGTAACATACATGCGGTCCAGTCGTGAAGCTGATGGTCCTCTCACGAATGTAAATTGTACTGCTGAGCCGTGCTTATGTTCCCAGGTATCTGTCAGGTGCATTTGTTCTACTAGCTGTTGCAGAGTACTACACCCATTGACGGCACCCCGTTGATCTTTAGCAGCTAAAGTACAATTAAAATCGCCAACCAGGACGAACGGTGCACTTGCTGGAATATGGGTCAAGATGTCTTGCCTAAAAAAATTTTCTCGCTGCTTTCGTTTATTACTGCCCGCAGGGGCGTAAATGTTCACCAAGGTAATGCCCTCATACACTGCTGAGATGGCTCTACCAGAGCGATGGAGCACGAAATTATGTAGTGGTAAACCTTGACGATACACAATAGCCGTACCGGTACCTTCCGGCCCAAGATTCGTCTCGTACTCGTAGCCATATAAGAAGTCCATATTATCAATATTCACCTCCTGCAAAAAGCAGATATCTATGTCATGATTTATCAAGAAGTCCCTTAAAAGTTGCTGTTTGACCACCTGTCGCAGACCATTAACATTAAGCGAAGCCCAGATTTGCGCAGCTATCGGCATTCAATGGGCTAGGAGCACATCCTTAGTGATGCCAGGATTTCGAAGAACCAAGAACCACTTTAATATCAGTTGAGCCTCCTTGAACAATGCCTGGGCACGAATCCTCTTTGGTAAGTTTAGCTGAACGTAGTTCTTGGATGGGAACCGGGGGACCACCTTTCAGGTGTAGCACATCCGGAGGTTGCTGTCGTGGTGGAATTCCTTGCACTTCCATCCTCCTGTGCTGACTTCTTAATCGAGGGTCGCGACCCGACAATGTAATGCCAACCTTTTGCCTTAACTGAGCTATTTCAGTATCAGATACCTCTACTTCTTCATCACTTACAACCTCCATAACACCATCCCGAGAACCCTCAGCTGGAGCAGTAACAGCAGATCTTTTAGGGGCATCCTGTGTCTCAACCATAGGCGTGATATCGTTGGCCACTGCAGACTTTTCGGACTCCGCCGGCTCTCTCGTTAGCTCCACTACTACCGGACCATTGTCTGCCTGTTGTGTAGGTTGCTCCGGCGGCTGGTCTTCTGTGGACGTACTCGTCGAACCTGCTGCGTACTCTCTACCGACAGCAGCAGCATATGAGTTAGCACCTGCTGCGACACTGAAGGTAACTGGACGGTTCCGTGGGTTGATGGGTAACCGCGTAGCACGAAGGGGGCACTCAGCTTTCAGGTGGGTAGTGGCATGACAGAGATGACAAGCTTGCGGTTGACCGATGTAACTGATTCCAATCAAATAGGTATCGATAACCAAGCTAGCAGGTATGTGACGTTTTAGTCCCATCTTCACAGCAATCACTCCGTTGTTAGTCGGAAGAAGATACTGGGAGCTCCATTGCTCTCTGCGTATGTCATACACTGTACCGTATTGGCTCAGCTGCTGCGACAACACAGCGAGGGGAACCTCCGAAGGTAAATTGAACACTCTAACATTCACTGTTTGCTGATCACCCGGTGTAATTCGTAACTTTGCCGTTTCTCCAGAGGCGTAGGTAAAGGTTTGTTCATCTTGATAACGGGCTAGGAGATTATCGTATAATACCGCCGAAATCACCTTCACATATATAGCACGTTCTCTTGTGTGCAGCTGGAGCGTGTCAACTTGATCCACTTGTAATCCCATGAAATTTACAAGCCACTGATGGATTTCTAATGCAGTAGGTTTACTTGCCGTTGCTTCAAATTGAATTTTTAGTGTATTCACACGTTTGTACATCGCCATGATTACTTTTTAAACTCAAAACCGAACAGGTATAAATATACCCAATTCAACAAAACTACGCGCGGAGCGCTGAACTGTATACACGACAGCACAAACAAAGCCCGCTCTGCCTGGCGTTTACTACCGTGCACAGCGGAACGACAACCTCGCGGTATGCCAGTCACCGCACTGATATTAAGAAATCTCAGAACGCGTGTTGCCAGTAAATGTTGCTATGGCACTTTCGAGTAGACTTCCCTAATTTCTCTGCCAACTATGTAAGTGGCAAATGAAGAACAAATCATTTTAGCCAAGAATATTATAGCAAAACCGTATCTGTAAATTTTGAGGGTTATAAGTTATAATTCCGTTATAACACTATATATATATATATATTGGTTTCAGTTAAATAAGTTATATTTGGTTGGAAGTATACGGAGATAAATATAACTCAGTGCTCATCAGATCGTATGCCCTAATACCGTATTGCTACTCATAATACAAAAGATTAAGTTACATGAGCTTTAGCAGTCGTGACTGCACATGAGCTATTCACTATTATTGAAGCTCACGTAGCTTAGTGTTTTACGTCATCAGTAGCAATACAGTGTTATAACATACGATAAGCTGAGAGAGAGAGAGAGAGAGAGAGAGAGAGAGAGAGAGAGAGAGAGAGAGAGAGAGAGAGAGAGAGAGAGAGAGAGAGAGAGAGAGAGAGAGAGAGAGAGAGAGAGAGAAAACTAGGTAGATATGAAAAATACATATTAGTAGCTAGCGGCAACGTAAACATTTGGGAACTTGATTTTTCATAGTTTGGTTCCGTCTTCCCTCACTATGTGATGCTGCGTACTCCGCGTGCTGCCAACATTTAAAACGCGAACGACAAAAGGTTTGATGTTCCCTGTCTACTGTTAAAGAGATCATGTAATTGAAAAAGTGCTCCTCGACTGCTAAAAGGCAAATTAACGAGAAGATTAACTATTACTTGAGATACTTACTTAGTTCTGAATATAACTTAAAAATAAAAATCCTCATCCGAGAAATTTCTCCACGCAAGGACACCGGGAGGTCCTTTTACCGAAATGGAGTTTGATTATTCCAATAATTAAAGAATACATTTAGAAAGAGCTATAAATTAAATTTTTGAGTAGGTGTAGTTCAATTATGCGTGTAGCATCGTAAACACATTCGTGTTCTCGGTTTCCAGATAAAGACCATGGTACCTCATAGCGAATACGGAAAACCATTTTGTTTATTTTCTTTGAGGATCTTCTTTTCTTTCTTTTCCTTTTTCCTAGCGATCATATCGCTTTAACCCTTTCAATCCTGAATTATCATTAATGATAAAAAATTCCAATTACAGTGGAACCTATTAAATAATGGGTAAAGCAGAGTTATAAACATGTTTTTATGATTTTTCCTCACAGATTAATTTTTAAGGTTTGTTGCCATATGGCAACATTGGGCAATAACGTCAATATTTCTGTAGTTAAAGAAGAAATATTTTATTAAACATTTTTAATTATACAACATTGTTTCAGCATAATATATACGTATTTTAAGGCACCTGTTGTTTAGAAACTGAAAATGTAGCATTATTTGGAATGGTAGTTCGCAAAATAAGTGGATTTGGACTACCATATTATTTGTTATGCCAGTTATGGAAATAGTTTTTGTCTTTAGTCAAACATAACACAATCTCACATTTTGAGCAACTGCTCTGGAGAACTCAGTTGAACTATTCTTGGACCTTCCCTCTTTTCTGATGGAACTGGCCAATGGCTTGTAAAATAAAAGCAGATATCATCAGTAGAACTCACAGTAACTTTACGTTTCTTCTTTTCAACTGCAGTTTCTTGACCACTTGTTCTTCCTCGCTTCCTTCCTGTTGCTTTTCTTTCATATATATAAGACCATACCATACCTGGTTTACTCTTCAAATCCTGGATTAGGTAATTTCTTCCCTTGAAGGTAATCATTTGCTCAAAAATTGAGTGGATTTCTTCAGGATGAATAGTGACCATGTTGGACCTGAGGATATGGATTAGAGGCCTAACTTTGAAAAGCTTATTATGGTCAGGATGGGTGGCAGGTTTTTGTTTTATATTCTCATTTACATGAAAATACTGCCTGATGACCTAAAATCCGTTGTGACTCATAGTTTCGGATATTGCAGGGAATCTACATTGATTCTGCCAATACAAACTGTAACGAGAAATTTTGATTACACTCATCAGAAGTCACATTTATAGCTATACCGTTATTTTGGTGGATATAGATAAATGTTTGGAGGGCTATATTATAAATTGTTTCCTTGTCTATAAAACGAAAGAAATAACTGCAAGGAGACAAATATTCTTCCACAGGATCTGATAAACTGGCCTTCTAGCTGCTGTCATTACCAGAAATTTCATTTCCCCCCATATATATTTCCATGAACTTCTTTTCTGCATCTGAAACGCATATCAAAAGAAAATAGTCAGCAGATGTAGAGTCAAGGGATCTATATTTAGATTCACTGGTTTTTGCTTAGTTTCTATGTCATATTCCTTACCTCTTTTTTATTTCCTTCCTTAGAAGGGGATTTATTGGCTGTGTTATCAGGGCTGCTGTGTTGTTCTTTCTCTGCAGTGAATTCTTGCCCTTTCTTATGAGTTTCCAAATGATTTGAAATTCTAGTTTCCTGATTACTGGGATGGCTTTCAGATTCATCTTCATCAAAAGAAGGAAATCCGCTAAATTCTGATAATAAAACCAACTCCAGTATCTCTTCGTCAGAAAGGGAGTTTTTCATTGCACTTATTGGTTAATCCTAGAAATAAAATAAAACTCTACAGAAATATGCTTACCACATAGCTAAATGTTAGGTTATGTAGCTCAGCACTTCAAAGAGTAGTTCTTGTTGTAGCCATTTGACAGCAGCCTATTTTAAACCCCACTAGTTATTAATTATAGATGATTAGTGCCTTATTGTATCCATATTATGCAACTCTAAAGCATCTAGTATGTTAAAAACTACTACTTACATGTGTAGATGCAATTGTATTCACAGAAAAATTGTTATACGTAGTAGCTGTTTCACTATCTCTGCTTGTACATGTGCTGCTATATGTCACACGAGATGGCTTCCTGTTCACCGCTTTCTGTTGCCATCTGAAGGTGTATTTACAAGCTAAATACATTGTAGACAATTGACAACTGCAATAAAATGTTCTGAGATGGAAAGCCATGTTTATTATCATGTTGCCATTTGGCTACATTAGGACTGAAAGAGTTAATGTGCTGTATCATTCCTATAGCTAATAAGTAAGGAAGCTTTGTTTCGGTTAACCAACTTTTCTACGAATAAATACTATGTAAAATATTGAGTAGGAAAGGTCATGTGAATGCATCAGATTCTTCACTCCCGGCACCACTATACACTGTTTCCCTTCCCAATGCTGTGACACACATGTATTCACTCGCTTTCCTCTTAACACAGTCCTTTTTCTCGTCTTTCATGGAAATGCCTGCGCGTCTCTCGTGCTGTCTTCACCATTTGCTTGCTGGAGTATTTTCAGCGGAGTCCTGCAGCCGTTCAACCCGGCCGCCAGAAGATGGAAGCACTGTTCAAACTTAAAGGTACTCATAGTATTTTGACAATTATTTTTCAAAATGTTAATATTTACGCAACCATTCAAGTTATGCAATACATAGAAATAGGATGTGTATGATAGAGTGTGCAGTTTTACAACTTTTTCTACGAAGCTCGCGTTTATAATCATTTAAAATGATTATTATCTGAACAAATGTCTCTCCCTTGATATATAAGTTTCCATTATTCAGAGAGATCAAAGGCGCTTGCCGTCCTTCAGACTGCCGAGAGACGTCCTGGGACCCCTTGGGTAACCCAAGGAAAACCCCAGATGACTCTGGGAACAACTTCTACGCCAAAGGACCAAGCGCTACACAACCCGTATCCAAAACGGGGCAAAAAACTAATTCGTGTCTCCCAAAAAGGGAGAACGATTAAGTACAGCTGCCCACGATAAAGAGGGGCAACCCATACCACACCTATCCAAAATTTCAAACAGTAAACAAATTCAAACACCCCAGCAGAACATGGATCTACTAGTTCATTTCGCAGGTTAAGCCGCAAAGCGGCTAGGTACTGCGGCATATGACACCCGGACGGGGAAAGCCCCGCCCGACTAGGACTACCTCTGGACCTCTGGATGTGACGTTAATGGTGCATATGTGCAGTACAAGTCACTTTAACTAGTGTGCAGTTTTACAACTTTTTCTACGAAGCTCGCGTTTATAATCATTTAAAGTGATTATTATCTGAACAAATGTCACTCCCTTGATATATAAGTTTCCATTATTCAATTCATGTGACGTTAATGGTGCATATGTGTAGTACAAATCATTTTAATTTGTTTATCCAAGACTTAGTTTATTTCTTATATTACACAATGTTTATTTCTTATATTACCCAGCACTGAAAATCCAGTATTTTTAATTGAATACTGGACAATTCATTTTTTGTTCGTTTGGTATGTGGTGCATTCTCTATATTGTTAATTTTTGCAGACACCTCCTCGACTGCTTTTAAACAGCTCGAAAGTACATTCATTAGGCTGTTTAATGGTTGTTTATCCAAAACTTTTGATTTATAAAATGGAGATTGTACAATAATTGTTGTGAAAATAATACTATTAAGACAATATGTCAAACACCTTGCACACCCTGGAAGGCAGATATCTACCTGTTTGGCGAGTAGTAATGAAACAAAAGCTACGCGTTGCGAACCAAACTATCCCTGCGTGTTGTCTCGCAGTTAAATACTGCGAGACTCGTCAACTTCATATCCCTTTTAAGGTGTACGGGCTCCGATGTCTGTTAATAACAATAGGCTTAAAGGAAACTTAGTTATACATTTTATTTATAATGTAAATTATTTAAACATTAACATATCCTATTTTCATGATAAAATAAAAAGATGTGCCTGCAGTTTGTAAAGGTTTTGGAGAAAAATTTTTCTTCAGTTTAATAATTTTCGATCCATCTTTGGAAGATACTAAATTGAGGTAACAAGTATGATATTTATCTGAATTTCTCGATTTTGAGTGATTATATTTTGTAGACACACACACACACACACACACACACACACACACACACACACACACACACACACACACACCTATGTTCTTCTTCCTTATTCAGTGAATTTCAAAATGTACATTGCCGGTGAAATGTTGATATATACATTTTTGGTTGAATGGAATGCTTCCTCTGAATACTGGCGGTGTAGAAAGTAAACTGAAAACTTTCCCTCAGTATTTCGCTGCGAGAGTGTTTCAAGTGGAGAATGGTACTTTATGTGTTCACTGTGAAATAAAGAATTTAACATAGGAACTAAAATGCTTAACATGCTTGGTAGCACAACAAGCACCCTTAATTTGTTCCACTTATTTTTAAGCCAGAAGAAACTAATTAGCTGACGAGAAAATAAAAGGGTTAATTTCTTGGAAATCATCTTCATTCATTTTTCATTATGAAATATAACTCATTTTACCATCATTTCTCATCGATGCACTTAGTGGAGAAAACCCTTGGGTAAGGCAACAGACACTATTTAGAAATGTCTTACATTTAAACGAAGAGTTATATCTTTATATTAAAATGTACTATCAAACAGTAAGTGAGCTACTTATTTAGGATTTCGTTTTCATTAAAGAATCAAGTTGAAAGGGAATTCTAAATTACTTGCAAACTTTTCCTTTTTCAGTTGAAAATGAGAGTAAGGATGTCTTAATCTGGCAAAAAAATAAAAAATAAAAAAATAAAAAAACAGAACGATGAGTTAATAAGTAGCAGATGGTGTACGTAATTACTTCAGACATTCAAACTCAAAAGAAAAAAGTAGGGGAGGTGTTAAAGAACCGTATAATGAAAGACGAGTCCTCCTTTAAATTTCTTTTCATCAAAATAAAAGCAGAAAAGTTCAGATTCCACGTGCCCAATAGGAAGAACGCTTCTTTTTGCAGTACGAAACAAAGACCGACAACTGTCAATGGTTCAGGAAATTGAACCAATCTGGTTTCAGGACAATGAATGCACCCTATAAATTATTCAAGTAAGTTGCAATGGAAAATCAATGGCATGTTTTCTGAACAAACTCTGCCGTAACGCACAACGTTATGTGGAAGGCGTCTTTAGAGAACAAGAAATAGCAAATGGGAAATATAACAGGTAGAAACAAGTTCATGTACCTACCTACCCACCTACTTACCTACCTCCATACCCACCTACCTACCTACCTACCTACCTACCTACCTACCTACCTACCTACCTATCTACCTACCTACCTACATACCTACCTACCTACCTACCCACCTACCTACCTACCTACCTACCCACCTACTTACCTTACCTACCCACCTACCTACATACATACCTACATACCTACCTACCTATCTACCTACCTACCTACCTACCTACCTACCTACCTCCATTCCAACTGAGATCCACTGAATCTATTCATCTTTTCGAAATTCTGCCATAGCAGACACAGGCATCGCCTGCATACTGCTTTTATCAGTCGAGTATCACCATTATATCACTGACAAAAATTCTGGTTAACTTTGCTTGACTTTCTCTAAGCATTAACAAATTATTCACGCAAAAGTTTTTATTTATATATCAAATGTTAAAACAGACAAACATTGGTAGAAATTGTTTTATTGTAGATTTCCTTGCAGGAACGGTTAGAACAGGAAAACACAGTACCTAGCCAAAACATTTAAGGGCTCTTAGCCATGTGATCGCCATGTATTAAAGTTTCGTCCTTTTGTATGACCAAAAGGCAAAAGAAGAAAACTAATAACTGCTTCCCATTTGTAAAATTGGAAGCATTAGAAAGTGAACGTAATAACAATGAGTACCTTGGAAATGATTCTCTAAAAGAAATGTGTGTTCTAAGAAGATTTAAAAGTTTTGCCTATTAAGATTTTTTCTTACCCCTCAAGGAAGAGTAATCCAAAATGACGACAGCTTCAAAAACCATTCTTATAAAACTGGAGATCAACATTAGATTCTTCTTGTAAATATCATAATTGAAATTCCAATACCTTTGTATGACTAGGAGAGGGAAAAGCGAATAACCACTTTCCATTTGTAATAGTATAAGTACTACAAATCAGAACAGGGGAAATATCAATTTGATATGAAGCATGTGTTATAAAGATCTTCTTTGGTGGGGCGCTAAATTTTATAAATCTTTGGGTTTACAAGTTATGGAACGGTGATTTACAGTGAAAAACACTTCAGAAACTTTTCTCAGAAAATTCCAATTATACACGCTCATTTTAATATTCATAAAATAGATTTAATGCAGATGGTACTGAAATGAATTAGTCCTTAGAATGAACTCTTCGTATGACCCTTTCTGAACTAACGTGTCTAAAGGTAGGCTGAAGAGGCTAAATTGAAGGAAGAAATTAAAAATTTAATCAGCCTGGCTATAGCAAGCTTTTAAAAATCAAATCTTTTGAAAACGCTTCCATGTAGGGACAAGTTTATTTTTATTTTTGTATTGTTGTTGTTTTTTGTAGTTTTATGAATCTTCCTACTGTTGATTTAAGTTAAGGATGCTAAACATAGATGCCAAGATTTCATTTATCAGTATTATTGTCGCACACACACACGTACACACACACCTCTTGTTTCGAGGGACCTCAAAGCATATATTTCAAGTAAAATATGGACGTCGAATCATGCCTATTAGAATGAGTAGAATTTCACAATCACACACATACAACCTTTTAAAATTTCTTTAAGTAGTTATTTGAGGCTTTGTAGTATCAATTATCCTTCTGTACTAACTCTACAAATTACTCTTGCAGAAGTTTATTACTTATTGTATCTACATAGTGACAGTCGAGATAAACATTAATTTATATTTTCTTGTGAATATAGAAAGAATAGTGTAAGCTAAAGTGATTGTCAGTGTTTAATCACATTAAATGTCCACAGGAAAAAGTATACAAGAATTTCTTAATTTACTTAAATGTTCAAATGATATTTACAGAAATCGACAGTGTCTTACGATACTTAGAGCAATAGTGAGATTTTGGGCTAGTCTTTATGTGTTGTCTTTGAAGTTCCATGTCTTTCGCCTGACCACTGAAAAACCGAACAACGACTTACTTTTTGGTTATAAGGAATAGAAATTTCAAAACTCCGACTCTTCCGAAAAATAGTTAACCTTACAAGAACATTTAGTCACCCTTAATTGTGTCCTTCAAGTAGACCTGTATTTTTTGGTACAGTAAAATTTTGTCTTTCTGTAGTGGTTTACGAGTACCGGTTATGTAAAGTTTTTGTTAATGTACGTTCTCCAACGTTGTCATACCGGACGATGAATGAAATGGGTGAAATGATGCTCAAATGAACCCAAGGTCCATGGAGTTAGAGCTGCCTTACATAATTCAGAATGGAGAGATCTTCAGAGTATAATCCCAGAAATGTTAAGGTACACATCATATTTGTCAAGAAAATTTCTTACATAATTGATATTTTAATCTAAGTCCGTCTTCTATTGAGAGTAAAAAAAATTAAAAATTTTTTTCCGCGTAAAGGGCAGTGTAGGGAAATACTTTTTGAAATGTTTGTGCTTTACACTTTGAAGAAGATAATATCATATACCGAGTTCAAAATTTGATATATTTCCGTTCCTAGCTATGCTATTGACACTCATACAAGAAACACACACACACACACACACACACACACACACACACACACACACACACACACACACACAACACGCACACTCATGCACACACGCACACACATACACACATTCACAAATACGAACTTTTTCTGTTTTGATTCATATAACCTCAAAGCATGTATTTGCGATTTGGATGGAATACAGTATCCCTTCGAATTACGAGATAAGTGGTAGTGAAAGTAAAAGTAACTAATACAGGAATACTAATGCTATATTATGCAGTTTACTGTGAATCTTTTACTTAAATGTACAATTTTGACAAATACAAACGATGTTTTACCAATATTTCATGTCATCATAAACAAATTTACAAGTATAGACAGAATCAACATGAAAAATTCAATGCCATGGCCGGATCTCCTGGTTTCCGTCCAGTTGCTCTTACCCATTGAGCTACCATAGTCAACTTGCCGTCACGACATATAATTCTCTATTTGACTCGTATATTTCCCCAGTAAACCACTAGGGACTCTCGCATCCGAGATACACCGTTTGTGGCGACTTACTATCGTAGGTACTTGAGTTCCAGGCTTCATCACTTAACTCTTATTATTTTAGTTTATCGATGGAAATTAATCATTTCTTCACACTAGCCTTATAAAGGCTAAGGAGAATTTAATGTCATGACGGCAAGTTGGCCATGGTAGCTCAATGGGTAAGTGGGACTGGACGGTAACCAGGAGATCCGTGGTTCAAATCGCGACGATGGCATTGAAATTTTCTTGTTGACTCTATCTATCCAAAATTTTAGCCTATATACGGCTAGTGTGAAGAAATGATTAATTTCCGTAAATTAACTAAAAAAATTACAAGTAGCTTAAGAATTTACATGAAGAGGAAGCAAATGATTTGTTTCTGGAAAGAAAAACCAACTATAGCCTCTGTAAACAATTATATATCACTAAAGTATATAATGCCAAAGCTGTTAAGGCAAAAACTGTGAAGTTTCTTCTTGCCAATGACATGTGGTTCTGCCTTTTATAGTTATCTGGATATAAATATCGATCTGCTTCTTTTTACCTTATTTACTACTTACTTGCAGTAAGCACAGAAGTGTTGTGGTACACCCAACAATAATAAGATTTCACCGGAAATACATGTTTTGAGAATTTCTGAATGCAAAGAGACGGCATAAGGCATAATTAAAAGGTTTAAGTATCAAAACTGTATCTTCAAAGACCTCAGAAGTGCGATACATACACTCTAGAGAAGATAACCCACCCCAAACGAGCCTTTATATGGAAACATTTGGTTTTCTCATTGGTTAAATTGTTGTATGTTAAGATACTTTCATAACAATATATATCTTCAACTGACTGGCCCGGCAAACTACGTAAGGCCAATAAAGGTTGCATGAACTTATGAATCTATATAAATAAAAACATCTTCTAGAGTCCTATGAGCGCTATCTTGCGTCATCTCTCCTTCTGACCACAGGCTGTGGGAGGCCACCAAACGTGTTCTTCGTGAGCCGACTGTTGTACCGGTGCTGTCTGCAGGTAATAGACTGGTTACAGACATTCCCACCAAGTGTGAAATTTTGACCGATCACTTTGAGCGTGTGTTTGCTCTTCCCATATCAGCCGATGATGAGGCTATTGCAGAAGTGGAAAAGGAGCTATATACCTATTGCACTCAACCCACAGTCTCAAAAAGGATTTCTTTTACAATACAAAGAGAATTATCTTCCCTGATTCAAGCCTCCCCTTAAGAAATCTCCCGGGCACGACTTGGTTTCTAACATTGTTATCAAGAAGCTCACCAAAAAAAGCAGTTGCATACTTGTCATCCATCCTCAATGCCTGTCTACGCCTCGGCTATTTTCCTCGCAAATTGAAGTTTGCCCATATAGTAGTCTTCCATAAGCCCAATAAACCCAAACACCTCACCGAAAGCTATCGTCCTATAAGTCTGTTGCCGAAACTCTCCAAGCTGTTTGCAAAAGTAATCCATCGCCGTCTTCTGTCATACCTTAATCATAAAAATGTTCTTCCGCCTTATCAATTTGGATTTCGTCACAAACATTCCACTACCCATCAGCTTTTACGACTAACTCAGTCAATTGTCCACGGCTTCGAGGCCCATCAGTATACTACGGCTGTTTTCCTTGATGTGGCACAGGCATTCAACAAGGTTTGGCATGAAGGGTTGCTCCTTAAGCTCTACCGCATCGGTCTTCCTAATTGCTTACATCTAATCCACAGTTTCCTCTACGACCGTAGCTTTTCAGTACGCATTGGTGGAATGCTTTCATCTCTACGTAATATTACCTCAGATGTCTCACAGGGTTCTATCTTGGCTCCGACTCTATTTAATATATACATTTCTGATATTCCTGATATAGCTCCGACTTCTTTAGCTCTTTATGCTCATGATACAGTACTATATTATTCTCATGTTAATCTCCAGCACGCACAACAAGTAGTACAGCTCCCCTTAGATCGCCTAACTCATTGGCTCAGCACTTGGCGAATCTCTTTGAACCCTCAGGGAACCGAGGCTAAAATCTTCACTCTTCGCCGATATACTCCGCTTCCTCCGTTGTGTCTCTACAGGAACAATTTCCCTTGGCTCCCCACTACAACTCCCGTTCAATAACTTGGAGTGCTTTTGGACTCTCGATTGAACTGGCGTGGTCATATCAATCGTCTTATATCACTGGCCTCTGGGCGACTTTAAAAATTCTCACCTCTGTTGCATCGCCGTTCCAGCCTCGGCCTACAGTCTTCATTGTTACTCTACAAATCAATCGTTCGTCCGCTTATTAATTATGCCTGCCAAGTGTGGGGAGCCGCACACACATGTCATCTGCGTCGTCTTCAGGTTATACAGAATCGCTTTATGCGCATCGCTACCAACGCTCCATGGTTCATTCGTAATCAGCAGCTCCATCACGAACTAGGACTGTTACCTCTTCACGACTACATTCGCAGTAACGCCCGTCGTTTCTTTTCCAGAAGCTTGCATTATAACATCGGCTTCCGCACGCGCCGGCCCTCACGCTTGAAAAGAAGACTACCACAGGACCTGCTTCGGAGTGATACATCTGATTCGAGTGATTCTAGTGCTTGAGGTCTGTCTTACATCTTCAATATTGCCATAATTTCTCAGAGAGTATTATTGGAGTTCTAACTTAATGTAGTTAGGGGGCGACCTGTTAGCCTACACCTGAGTGTTATTGTTCTTTAACGTATTGTTCTGTTACCTTCTTTTCACTCTGATCTGTAAAGCATTAAACTGCTGATCGACAAATAAAAATTATAAAAAATATAAATAAAACAATTGAATTAGTTATATATTTATTCTGCAATTGGGGGTGAAGTTTAAATACAACACAGTTACTATTAAGTTAATCAATGTAAAGCTTCCTTATATACAATATTTTTTGTCTTTTTTGTGGTGCGTAAGTGTATAAGATGATGGTTATCCGACGCGGGAACACGCAACATATAATTTTCCATGAGAGAAACAGAGATACTCCAAGTTGATCCGCAAAATTCCAACGACTGCCCTTGCAATTTATTTTTGGGCTAAACGCACAGGAAATTAAATTTCTGTGTAAACGTATATAATCATGCTACATAAAAACGTTTAGTCTTGATAACAAACGATAAACACTATTTAATAAAATATGGTAAGTGAAATATATTTTAAGAGTTTGGCAACGAGTGGAATATCTCTCTACTTGAAAATAAAAGAAAGTGTATGTGTTACGTGAAAGTTTGCGTGTGCACTATTTATATTTAGTTAATATCCGGTCCATTACCACATCAGGACTTCATCCCCTGTGGTCAAATATTTATAGGGTTATAGTGCGTTCAGAAATTAGTTTTGTGTCTAATCTTCGAAAGCTATATCAACGTGCTACATAAAAGAATTCAGTCTTGGTAACAAACGATATCCGTTGTTTAATAAAATATGCTTTTTTATTTTATTCAATGATCTATCGGCAGTGCATGCTTTACAGATCCTTGTTAACTAGTGGGATCTTAATGAACTATGTAAGAACATGTAAGGAAAACCAAGTTTGCTCCTATTATCTACTAAGCACTGTGCGAGAATGACACACAAGGGAGAAGAAACTGACAAAAAACAAGTAATCAAAAAGATAAGAACAATATTCGTTGTGAAACAATATTCATAGTTTTTCAGTCAGACCCACTAAGGAGGAGATCCTGTGGGAATCGTCTCTTCAAGCGTGTGGGCTGGCGGGTTCGTACGCCGATGTCATACATAAACTATGAGTGAAATAGCTTTGAAGACTTTGCCAAGGAGTGGAATATCTTTCTACTTTGTAATGTTTTTGTTTGTTGAAAATAAAAGAAGGTATATTCAAGATATTCTCGGGATAAACTCACGCCATCTACTGATCTGGTATTTAATTTACAGCGTTCTTTTGTTCAGGAATGCGAGTGTTGGTAGTGTTTTGTTTTGTTGTTTTGTTTCATTTATACCCCGCCGTTAACTCCAATGGTCATATCGGCGGCAGTTCTCTTTACAACTTATCGAAAGTGTTAACACGTATTCGTTGGGTTTTAATCATTAGATCACGCACACATTCGCACTCTCATTCATACTTGCAGACTCTGGCGAAGATGAGGAATTATCTTGGTCGGAGAAAAATCCCCATTCCCACCGCCGGCAATTGAACCCGAGCACGGCAGGCAGGTGCTCTGCCGACTGACCTACGTGTCCAGCCGTTGATTTTTTGTTATTTAACTTTAGTGTTTATAAAATTTCTTATTCATTAATATCCTGATGATGGAAGTGATGTATGCTCCCAAAACGTCGACTTCTGATCGTCTTTTCATCTGGCTTGTTTCCCAAGAATATCTTGAATATACTTAAATGTCACCAGGAAAGCTTCAGGTCTTACTTTGTAAAAGAAAGTGTATGTCTTCCTTGAAAGTTTGCCTGTGTACTTTTATATTTGTTGAATAACCCGGTCCATTACCATTTCAGGACTTCATCCCCCGTGGTCAAATATTTATAGTGTCATAACGAGTGCAGAAATTAATTTGTGTCTAATCTTCGAAAGGTACGTCATTATTCTATATAAAAATTGCTCAGTCTTGATAAAAACGATAAACGTTATTTAATAAAATATGGTAAGTGAAATAGCTTTGAAGGCTTTGGCAAGGAGTGGAATACCTTTATATTTTGTAATGCTTTTATTTGTCAAAAGTAAAAGGTGTATGTGTTTCGTGATTGTAATGACTTCTGCATAACCTGTAAACTGTAAGAGATAACCTTATTATTCAAAAGTAAAGATATCTTAAAGCAAACAATTTGTGTAAACATTTTTTATTAAACTAACCATTGCCAAACATTTATTTATCATTCGTTTAAATTTCCTAATTAATTACTTTTCTCTGATGAGCAATAGTTGCTCTTTTCTTTCCTTTCTTTTTCCTGTTCAGGAAAGGAGAATGCTATCTCAAACCGATCAGTTCTAAAATTTTTCACCATTGCTTAAGCCTACAATATTCCACTATTGTTATTTTACATACCCATAGAAAATGTGTAATGAAGCATTTTCTACCAATATCTGTCGCAACCAACATGAAGTAAATAAAACTATTAGAGTATATTCTTCTAAGCTGAGTAATGTGGCTTACATACAGATTAAATTATTATTTCTGTCTATTTCTACATTATGGAACTGTTGCTCTCATGTACTCATATTTATTAATCATATATAACATTAAAATATAATCTTTATATAATCTTTTTATAATTGTTCATTTGTCACTCTCTGCACTTTACACTGCCTTCTGACATCACTAATCACTCCAAAGAGTTTCTATATTACAACGCTGCCCTCTACAGAACCATCACGTTTTCAGCTTCTATGGCATAAACATTTGTATATAGATTAATGCTAAAATAAAAAATGAAAACAGGAATAACCCTCATGCCAGCACAATACGTCAGATATTTTCCACTCCTGTATTTAAATGTGTTCATTTGCTGTTAGGTATGTGTCGAAGTGAGGTTCATTTGCATACAGATTTCCGTTTACGCAGCGTCCTCCTCAGAGCCACTAAAATGCCTTATTAAAAATATGAATATGTTAATAATACTTCATTGTTTTCATTTCCTTGCAGTGAAATTTCAGTAATTCTACGCTCTCGTTTTACTAACGATTAGTAAGAATGACTGTAAAAGCAAAAACAAAAACAAAACAAAAAACAAAACAAAAAAAACTCAAGTTTTATACTCCTTGCTAATATATACAATTTGTATGTTATATTTTCTCATGCTCATCAAACCCTGAAGACGTCATACAACTGTTCATACACTTTCTTTGTTTTTTCATAAATTGAATTCTTGCATACACACCTCGCTTACTTCAGAGTGTTAGGAGGCGTGGCACTAAATTTTATCTCTTCAAATAAATTGTGCACTAAAATGTACAGTAATTGTTCATTAATAATTTCAATTAATAAACATTTCTCTCTCAATTTACCTGTGACTTTGAATCGATATTAATTTATTGAAGCGCATCGAAAACTTGATTAAACACAGTTCTATTTTATTTCGTACGCTTCTAAATATTCAATATCTATGGCATATCTAAACGCCGTAGAGAAACTGCAACTCTCATTTGCACACTAGTAAAGGACGCTCGTAGATTAACAGCTCCCTTAGGAGATATTTTAATTATGTAGTATAAATCTGAGAAAATATTTTGAAATTAGTTTGGAATAAGCCTAGCCAAATACTTTTTCATTCTAATTTTTTAGGCTATTTTAATGCAATTCTGGTTGGCTTCGTAGCTCAGTCAGCATGGTACCTGAGTACAGGACCGGGGTTGCGGGCTCAATATCCAATTTGGTTGTTAGTGATGTTATCCACGTTTAGTTCCTATCCTCCGCAGAGATCGGAAGTATGAATGATATTGTAAATGTGTCTGTGTGTAACGTGCATAAAAGAGACTGAAGACCCTAAACCCAATATACGAGGGCGTGTCTTAAAGTTTTAATTATCACGCGGTAAATGTTATGCTAGAGTGATGAAAATTTTTCAGTGTAATCATTGATCACTCGGGATATAATGATGGTAGTTTCAGGGATTTGAGTCCTTTTGCATTTTACAGGGAGTACCAGAGGTGACTGAGGTGTAAGATGGAGAAAATTGAGGCCCGTAGTGTGATCAAGTTCCTGCATTTGAAGGACAAAACAGCCTGGGAGGTCCCTGATGAGATGACGGCTGTTTATGGAAATGATTGTCCATCGTATGACACTATTGTGAGGTAGCAAAGAATTTTCAAACTGATGACATGTCCCTGACAGTTGAGCCAAGAGCTGGTACAACATCAATGGCAGATGTTTCTGTCACTGTGAAGAAAGTGGAGTGTTTAATACTGGAATACAGAGGAGCAACCAAATGATCATGAATGAGACCCATTTTAGCTACGGTAGTGTGGGGAAAATTATTCAAGGCGAACTGCTCATGTCTAAGGTCTCTGCAGGATGGGTTCCACGTTTGCTAACCCCTTTCCAAAAGCAAACACGGCGTGACATTTCAAGACAGATGTTGATGCTTTTGGAACAGGATGAAGATGAGCTTTTTGACCGTTTGGTAACCACGGATGAATCCTGGATTTCTCAGCATGATCCAGTGATAAAAACCGTGATCATAGAATGGAAACGTCCCGACTCCCCCCTCCCGTAAAGGCTAAGGTGCAAAGGTGAGCTGGGAAGGTCATGCTTTCCGTTTTCTGGCACTGTCGTGGAGTAATCCTTACCCATTATTTTGCCAGGGGTCAAACCATCACTGGCGGATACTACTGCAATCTTCTGGACAAGTTACGAGCAGCTCTGATTAAGAAACGACGCGGTATGCTTTCAAAAAGTGTTCGTCTTCTGACTGATAATGCACCAGCTCATTCATCTTAAGTTGCAGTTGACAAAACAAGGGAATGTAGCTTTGAGACCTTACAGCATTAGCTCAATCTCGCACCAAGTGACTTTACCTTGTTCCCGGAATTGAAGAATCCGTTGCGGGGTCACCGATTTGACAACACAAATGACGTCATTAATGAAGTGAAAGAGTGGTTAAAAGCGAATTCTGCAGTCTTCTATAATCAAGGTATTCAGAAGGTCAAGAAACGTTGGGAAAAGTGTATAAATCTGGATGGTGACTACGTAGATATAGTCTAACAAGCACATATCAACACAAACTCTCTATCATAACTTTTAAAGGGTAATAATTAAAACTTTACGACGCCGTCGTATATAACTTAATACGATTGCAATTGTGTTCCAAAGGATAAGATCGACGATGTGACCTGAATTTAAAGGGATAATATGAAAAATGTAACGTTCAAAGAGAAAAAATGTTGTTCTTGTAGTTCGCGCGATTTTCCGTTCCTGGTGTTTTAAAAGCTTTTTACTGATGTTTTGGCCTTTGTTTAATTAAATTTTCTTCTGAGGTCTGTTTTAGAGTAACTTGAATCCCTACGAAATTAGGAACAGATATACTAAATTAGAGTGAGAAGTCAATATTACAGTACATTAAGATGGAACAATTGCTGTAGGTCGGTAAAGCATAAAAGATGATCAAATAAAATTCTAATGCTTGGATTAACCAGATTCCTTTCGAAATCTGGAAATTATTCTCATAAAAGCTATTCTTCTATCTAGTTCTTGTTAAACCGGATAAAGTGTAATTACATATTTACACCATTTGGTTATTAAGGGAGATCCTTCTGTGGCTATGAGTGATTCTCAAATTCGGGAGGTAACCCTATTGATTTTAGCGTTGTTTCATTTATTTAATATCTTTTACATTATTTTATTCCTTCAATTGTCTTTCAATCATTTCCCTTTCAGGCACGTTTATTTTCATGTTTCTTGCAGATTTATCAGCTGTGCCTTTAGGTTCCGATGGAAAGTGTACCCCAGAGTTGTCGAGGACTTCCTCGCTCCCTTGTGACCTGTAACCTTCTGTGATCCCTTCTGTTCAACCAATGATACTAACAATACTGTAATGCAGAAGACAGTATGTGTTGCGTTATTCTCCACGTATAACCTATAATATATGCACATTTCGCTGTCGGTAGATATAAGCGAAAGTGATGGCCATGTTTTTAAAATACCTGCAGATCATTAAATTAGGCTTTGAAATTACATTCCCCTTGCATGACAATGGGAAATCAGGAACAGTAATTTACCTAAGGAGGAAGCGATGAAGCGCAGGGAGACCAAGACTGGCAGAGAGCGGAGTCAGCGGAGCTACAGAGACATATAGGAATCCCTAACTGTTGGATAGTTGAACACTTTCGGCGCACCTAAAGACAGAAAAATGAAATAATTCTTACGGCCTGAGCGGCTACTCCTTGGCTAGCCATCGGGCCACATCCATCTATACCATCGCATTGACCTGAACGATGACAAAGGAGTGAAATGAGAAAGAAAGGAATGGACTCCGTGGGTTAGAGAATCCCTCTCAACATTCAACTAGAGACAAAAGGAAACCACGAACAGATCGAAGTCTCTTGAGTCGCACATATTACCGCGGATTCCCTTTGCTCAGTATCGCTTATTATTATGTATCATTTCCAAATATTTTTTCAAAGCCTTATTAGCGTTTGAACAGCCGGAACACTAGTTAAAAGGTATACTCGTAGACTACACAGAGAACATCGGATTAAGTACATAGCAGATGTGGAACATAATTGACATGGACGACAGGATGAAGTATATAGGTTCATCTGGAACCTGAACTCACAAGAAAAAGGCAAGGCAAATTTGCAATTTATAAAATAGATGGATTTAGAACATTACTATAACTGTGGACAGAGGAAGAAAACACTAAGCAACAACATGAAATATAACATAATACAGCAGTAGATGAACTAGAGTTAGAGAAACTTGAAAATATTTTGAAACAAAGTAGAAACCATAAAGGATTTGGTATACACAACATTAATACTGAAGTATTAAATCATGTTCCAGATAATTTTCAAAAAAGAAATTAAAACTGTATAATAAATGATGAACAGAAGTAAGAATTCCTTCAGAATGGAAATTGGGAAAGATGGTATAAGTTTTTAAAAAAGTGATACAAGTACACCTAAAAATTATAGAGGTATTACCCTACACTGCTCAGCCTATAAAAGTTACATGGAGGTTATAAATAATAGTTTGTTAAGAATAGCAGAAACCCTTTTAGTGGAAGAGCAGACAGGATTTACGAAAGGACGAAGTTGTATAGATAATGTTTTCTCACTCAAACAAATAATTGAATAACCAAAAGAATTTAACTGAGAAACGCACATTCTCATTATATATTACAAAATAGCTTTGGATAAAATATCTGGTTTAAGATTATGGGAAACACAAGAGAAAAAGGAATACCAAAACATTTAATAAAATTAATAAAAAGCTTATACGCAGAAACAAAAGTCACAATAAATAACCAAGACCAATTCTAATTTCAAAAGGGTTTAGACAAGGTTTTCAATGTCACCACTCTATATTTTATATATAGATGACATGATCAAATCATGGAAACAACCAAAGACAGGGGTAATTAATCTAGCGACAAGAACAGTGAAAACAATGGTTTTCGCACATGATGAAGTATCAATAGCAATAAACCAGCATCATCTTCAAAGAATGGCATATAAGTTATAACGAGTAGACAAAAAATGGAAATCCAATAAACAGAACTAAAACTTTAGAAGTTCACCCAGTTGGGTATAAAATAGTTCTGGAAAATAGAACTATCGAACAGGAGTCAAAATTTAATATCCTCGAGTGTGAAGTATCATACATATCGGAAACGGACGTGGAAAAAAAATGTAACTACATAACAGGTACAATAAAAATAACCCTAAAGAATAAAGCAAGAAAATATTCAATAATAAAATTGTATATGCAATGGCTGACCCAATTGTAACACACGGTTCATAAACATGGACAATGACGGCGTAACATAACAGAAGTATACAAACAGCTCGAAATAACAGCCTAGACGAAAAACAAAATAATGAAATACACTAAAATTATCAGAATTAATTAAAACAATAATAGAATATAGTACAAAATGCAAGCACCAGTTCAATTGAATGGATGAAAATAGAATGCCTAAATCGGTACAAAATTACCAACTGCAAAGACGAAGAAATCTAAGAAGACCGAGGAAAGGATGGAAGGAGCAAGACTTTGTAGTCGGAACAGGTCAAATAGCCTAACCGTGATGAAAAAGGTGTATAATTATTTTTGAAAGATTTATGTTCATCGATATACGACTAACATAGAATAAGACGCATTTCTAAAAACACTTCTGAATGATTCAGGGTAGCTCACAGTATGTTTTTTTCTGAAAGTGTACCAACAATTTCACTTCATTGATGGGTGGAATACAATATTTCCAGATGCGTTATAGAGAAATTAAAATAGGAAAAGAGACAATTCACGAACGAAGTTGAAAGAGAGAACTTCTTAATATAACGTGGAAGAATTAAATAAACCGTCTAGTACGTAAGAAAGAGAAAAGGAAAAGGAACACAGCACTCACATAATTTTCTTCATACCTCCATTTGAAACCGATTTTAACGTGGTTGCTATTAACTGCTGTTGAATAAAATAATTGTATATAATTACCACCGGATACGTGTTTGAGAAGATGAATATGATTTGATGTTTCGCTAGAGGAGTTCCTTCCATGTCTGCTGTAAGGTTTTGTGATTAACTAGCTGAGTGTAAGGGATTAAAAATATGTTTTCTTTAAGCCATGATTGGTCTACTTTTCGAATCTAAAGCATGACTGTCCAAAGTTTTCTCCGAACTGTCAAGCTGTTCAAATGAGTACGTATACAAGCTTCTGGGAAAACTTTTTTTCCGAATTGTGAGGCATTTTAAAATTTTATCAAATTTCCATAAAGTAAATGCACAAGTATGTGCCATATCTAGTTACTAAATATTATTTTGTTCCTAAAGAGCTTAAAATAACCGTCATTTTTAAAAATAAGGCGGCTCTATATGATTTAAAGTAAAGGTTGATGTGATTTCCAAAGATCCTAATTTATATGATTTTAAGATTTTGTGAATGTAAAATAATTACTTCAGATTAGTGTTCTGTGGCAGGAATACACCTCAGTGTACAAATTTTTGCGGAGGAATTGTCCATTAAGTTTCAAAAATATTAACGGTGGGAAATATTATAGTTTTCCCAGTTTTTAATTACTTCATCTATAAATTGTAGGTAATGCTCGAAATTCAGAAAAGATGTCTTAATTTTGAATGTAACTCCTCCATAGTTACTCGTCTGCTTCTGCCTTCAAGAACTTGCTTAATCCCATCGTTAATAATAAATTTACTTCATCAGAGAGAAAAGCTTGCAAAGGAACTTTAGGTACCTATGCCAGTCCATTTCTCATATTTTGTTGAAAATAATTTTGAAATTAATAAATTATGTTTCATAATGCCTATACTGCAACATTCTGCCTTCAAACTATAAATAAAAGAAACTAAATTGTTTAAACAAATCTTATTTTACTTTATTTTGGATGTAAAGAAAGGTTCAGTGTTTCGAAACTTGGAAAATCTGGGGAACTAAACATATAATCTAGATCTAAACACCGTATTATTCTTTTAGAAAAATTATAACTAGTTGAAACGTCCTTTCAAATATTCGAATAACATTTATCATTTATATAAATGTACCGAAAATCTATATAAAATTTCGCTCTTGAATAGTTTTTTAAACTATTGGATCATTAGCATACCTTTCTACTTAAATTTACTTTATACCAGTGGTGGCTCGTGCCGAACAATAACAGCATGCTGCGGGAAAAAAAGTCCATGCAACTCACCAAATTTCGAAAAGTGAAGTCCATGCGCCTATGTTCCTTCATATTATAAGCATAATTTCAACTTCCTTTGGCTTTTTGCCCAATTTTTAGATCGATATTGGTCGCCCTAATATTTTTATACCAACCCTTTCTTCTAATGCTCGCCTTGAAAAGGATTGATTAAAGTTTTCGTTAGTCATACATTGCATAAAATGAATTTATAACATGTTTCACACTGGCACACAAAATAAACAAACTGATATTAGCCAGTAAATAACGTTACACAAAGAATTACTTGGATACAATACGAGTATGCGAACCACATTCATTTGTTATGAGGGATTCTCTTTATGGTCGCGGGAATGGAGTATGGTGCCAACATGATAAGTGCATCACAAACAATCTGTCCTGCGATTTATAAGCATTAGGCATTGGATCTGTTTACGTAAGTAGGACGGAATTAGTTTCTAGAACTAAAATATAAAGCAGTGATAGATTGTTAAATGATTTTCAGTGCATATTCAAGTTCCACAGCTGTAACTATGTGTATTGGTGGCCCTACTTCACCGTGCAGCGAATGGTCACCGCGCATCACCCAGATGCAGCACACATTTGTGCGAAATTGTAGTGAACTTAGGACATCAGGGAGGCAAGAGAGGAAGGTGTGTACGCATACGCAATAACTGATTACCGAGCTTGCTGGCTCTCAGCACGTTGACATCATGGAAGCGTTCCATTAGTTACGCAGGTACTTTCCATGCTCGTACTCGAATTCCTATACTTACAATAATGCTTTGTTATATACATGGACTTTTAAAACTTCTACAATGTCATATATAAAACAGAAAAGAGCGTGCTGCAGCACTGCAGCACGCAAGGACGAACCGCCCCTGCTTTATACTTGGTTTTACAAATGTTTACTGTCAGGAATTTTGGTGGAAATAGTAGCGTTAACAAAGCTCCAAGGATATAGCTACGGCTACTTCTAATGCGTTAAACATTACAGATTTCTGCTCTAAGGTTTGAAAAGACATGGTAGTTGTTTCTAGGTGTTGTTAAAATTCATAATGTCTTATAGGTTAGAAAAGTGTTAGTTATTTGACAAAGTCTAAAACAGTTCTACATGTTGCAACTAGCGCAGTTTAAAATTAAATGTACCTTTGTTGATGTATTTGGATATAGAAAAATAGTATTTCACATCATATTATATAACATGACTGCAATACGATGGAGTTGCATATGGAAGTTTATCATACATGGGGATTCTTTTCTCAATTTTCGTATATTCTTTCCTCAAGGTCTTAAAGAACAGGCAAGCACTATCATACTAACGTAACTAGATTTTTATACTTCTATGAGTATTCTATAAATTAACGCTTCGTTATGCGCTGACCCATAGAAGTTTTACTAAAACCTTAGATAAAATACAATGCAGCCTACTAATTTAGAAATATACATACCCAAAAAATTGAAAATTCGTATAAGGCTAAAGAAGTCTTTTCTAGGGACTGCGAGATAATGTTTTATCACATTTAATAATTTTAGCTGTAATAAATAACCATAATTGTTACAGGAACACAATTTCAGGTATTGGGTGCATAAGAATGCTCATTCTAATAATTTGATCATATCTTTGTGTGTCCAAAGCTTGGTCTAGATCGGCCAACATGTGTGTGAATTTGGGGAATTTGGATTAGACGTGGAAATTAAGTTGGTGAAAATTTTGTCATGTCCAAAACAGCTTATCATTTTGTTTATGCCAAAACAAAATATGACCAGGATTTGTTAAATAGCTCCTTTATTAAGAAGTGTTTTTGGTATTATGACGTGTTGCACTCGCATCACTTTCTTTACTTACTCTTAAGCGAGCCATTATTGCAAATGTTTGATCTTTTTGTGTGTTCCATGATAGATATTTGTACATATACTTTATCACAAATTTCCTTATGAATATCGCTGCAGAAATTTTGAAAAAAAAGTAATCAATCTAAACAGTAGTTTGCTGTTTTTCTTGTATATATTATTGTTGTACTCTTGGAGACGCTGAACTCAAATACCAATTTAAATATTTAATGATCTACTCGTTTTTTGGAGTAATACTGTTCATACGTGGAGCTTTTTCTAAAAAAAAGTATATTTTGTACAGGACCTGTACTTCCGGCGAGGACTTTACATCGAATATTTGCCTAGAAGTAAATGTCCTCTATCTACCATGTACGTAGTAGTGATACTAATAAAGGACCATGACCGTACAATATGAAATGTACACAGCAGAATAGATGCTGCCGTAGACTTGCCAAGCCTTCACAATATCTCTTTGTCCTCTCCACGAGGTTGAAGCTAAATTCATTGAAATCTGCATCAACAGTATCTTTGTTGGCTCTGCCGCAATCACAAAGTACCAACCTAAGCTATTCGTCATGTAATTACTTCCCTTCCTCACACTGAGAGGATATGGGGGAAAAATTCCCCTCCATTACAATAGCTCACCTCTGCTGTTATGAGTAATAAATAACCAAACTCTTTCCAGTGAAAAGAAAGCTCTGTAATTCAACAACAACAGAAAGGGTGCGTATTGTGCAGATTTCATTACTGGAATGTATGACGTTACAATTCCCTAATGATGTCGGCTTCAATACAAACTCTAGTAGCCTACGGGGAAGCTTGGAGAAATGTTCATGAGCGCTCTCCAGGTACAATCGGAAATGGGGCGAGTCGTATATCATTGTTAGTTCATATCCTCTTTTCTAATAATGACATAGTCACGAACAGTTTTGACCTCCTCAAAACTAAAATAAAATGAGAATTTTATGTGCAACTTACAACATGCGAAGCGATGAAATATATACGAGTTTCAGACTCTAAATTTATTATCTTAATACTTGCAATCAATGTAATTTTACCACCCATTCATGTAATGCATGGTGCAACTGAAAGTTAAATGATGAAATACTAACTCATGTCCAAAATATCTATATTACATTGATCTAAATTTTAAGAAGCTATTTGCACATGAGAATGCGAATTATGATCTCTTTCAAACATGCTTTCCCATATTTCAAATATCTTTGACATTATTAAATTTCATAGTCCCAAAATATTTGACTAGAGCTTAAGTCTACTGCATTCCTTACTATCCTTTGTATCTAAAGGGAAATACAAAGTTACTGCACTGCAATGAATATTTGTTACTATTAACGTGAAGTAGGTAATTAAAAGAATACGCTTTTCTGCTTTCTCTCTTATGAATAGTAAGTTGGGCAAGTACTGTCTCTTTGAATGTGTGCCGGTGAACTTTACATCTTAAAAATATAAATTCGGCTAAATACAAACTTGGTGTTTACCAGGGGCTGTTCTTCCTTGAAGCGTTTGAATCGCCGAGTCATCTACTTGATTTTGAACAACTTACATGGCTATGCTTTAAGCTGTAGCATTTCATTTTCAATTATAGAAGTACTCCAAATTATATTTTGTAATGGAGCCGATCTCTTGTCGCCCGGGCGTCGATAATGCAGCTAGCTTACTTCCAGACTAGTGATTCATTATTAAAAGGCCAAGGTGACCGTAACACTTGCGGCGGGCCTGGAGAAGTTGGAGGGGCAGAATGCATTGCTGGTTACCGTGGCTACGGACTCTATTTATAGTAGCCGTATATTCCGCACCAACTCGTGTTGCCAACACAATAGAGAACTTTCTTCCTATTGTTTCATTTATTTGAAAATAATTTTGTTTCTAGGAGTGGTAACCCGCTTCAATCGAGCTCCGTGTGTAATGTGTCAGTTTGCATCTTATGTAAAAACGTAAACTTTTATATGGTCAGAGATTATTGTGTGATATATGCTGTGTTAAATTTTTCATATTTAAGGGATTTGCAATGAATCCAACACACGACTTGGTGTGTTCCATTCTCCAAGCACCCTTTTCTTTATGGAAAAATGATGACAAACGCGACGTGGTAAATGTCGGTAGGCCAACACCTGTGCTATGTTTAGAAAAACTTTGCGGCGGAGCTTCTTTAGAATACATCAGGAGATTTAAGAATTGTTGGTATGAGGAACATAATTGTGTCAGTTTGAAGAAGCTGATGAAAAATTCCAACAAAATTTCAGACGCTCTTCGCGAAAGCTCACGTCTATATATTGTAAAACACAATAAGAACGTTAAGCTTAGCAGGCTTTACATGAAATATCCCATTAGGGAAGTAGACAATAAATGACATTTAGTGGACATAATGGAAGCGAGGACTCTTTAAATAAAGGTAATTTTACGTAACTTTTGGATTTATATACAGAGGGAAGCTCCATCGAAATTGCAAATCGCTATTCCAGTGTAAAATCGCTTTTTGCGAATTTAGGTTAGCTAATTTTCCGAGTCACCTAATCAATTCGCTCAGAGCCACGCCTGGTATTTACCAAGAAAATCCTCCTACGAGTACCCTAAAATACCTCTTACATAGAACAGAATATTTTCATTCAATGGCTATACTGATTTTGATTAAATAACTATAACTTAAATGTTTTGTAATAAATGAACTGTACATCCTGAAGTTCCTATGAATGTCCTCATACATTCTCTTAATTCGGATTACTTTAGCATAGTTGGTAAACGGTAAGAGATAGCTAACACATTGCTGCACAGAAAGTGTAGATTCCTTGAAACGCATTATTAATGCGTAAACACATTGTGTTTGGGGTTGTCAGTTTCCGAGATATTCCCGGTTATTTGTCTGAATTTTCCAATATTTACCTTTTATCAAATGGAGAGTTGTTATTCATCTTTATCCTCTTGGCTATTCAAATAAAACGGAATTTCAAAGTCATCACAAAGCAATCAGCTCTTTAGAAAGCTCTGGTTATCTACTGTGTTCCTGTGTTCTCTTTGTACCTGCTAGTAAATTAGCAATACGATAATTTATGCACATGTTATAAACAAAATAAACATGAGGTACACAAGAGAATAAGAGTTTATAAAAATAGTTTGCACTACAGTAGAGAAAGTCATGTAACACATCAGACTTATATAGCTATTTGTTTATAGCAACACGTCCACAACTACGTCTTTTGGATTCAAGGGTTTCTAAACGTGCATTTCTAATGAAATCTCCAAATAGAGTTTTTAGTTGGACTGCAGAACTTGGCGTGGGTGGTAGTGAAGCGGGCCAGAAACTCGGTATAATATATAACCACAGATAGGTCCCTGTTGACACGCAGGTTGGCGATTTACATTGGTGCAGCAAGTCAAGGCTTTGTTTTCATGTCCCTTGTTTGTGGAAACGCTTCACACAGTTTGTACACCTGCCCCTGTGCGCCGCACATCAGCATAACAAGCTTACCAAACTTACTTCATCTGCTTACCGATGCCTGTTTTCTTTCCTTACATCAACACATGACACTTCTTTAAGATATCTATTGTAAAGCTATTGAGTGGTTTAATTTGCATATGTAAAATAGCCAACGGAACGTTAGCCAACAGGTCCTTAAACTGCAGGACTTTTCTGTTTAATGTGAGAGTCCACAGCAGAAACTCCCAACCATTATAGTTTTGGTTTCATAAATGTATTAATTATATTACACAAATTACGGAGCAAGAGGGCACCGGGATTACCTGTGCGATTCGCATTTGGGAGGCCGCGGGTTCAACCCCCGTCGACTGCCCACTCTGGCTTGGGTTTATCGCGATATTCACATAGGCCATGTTGAACTGCTTACTGTTGTCCAGGATTTCCTTTCCAATATTTCCTTTCATTCAATTTCCTCAGTTTTGAGATATGCTTTCAGCCTCATGGTGTATGTCGGTGCCGACAAATGGCTCGGTCTCCGCGAATTGTAAATGGTATTCTCGGCGCTGGGCGGAGTTGTGTGGTAGCTGTCCTCAAATGGGGTGAAGCTTGTCAACACCAGACATGGAATGTTGATGGCTACGCAGGGGGTTTTGGCGCAGTGATAAAGAACTCTCAGAACTTGTTTGGGACTGTGATCTGTATGCCTTCACTTCATCCTACCCTCCTGGAGGTTGTTAGCTTCAACCGATCTGTGTGGAGGTCACAGTTTGCGAGGTGTGCCCCTTTGTCTACTTCCATTTACTCGCTTACATTAAATCCCTATAAATAATAGGTGTATCTCTTCGATGTAAAGAATTGTATAGAACGGATTTAACTAATTATAGGCAGAAAACCTCCAACTTAACATACTTGAAATAAGTTACTGTATCAGGCACTCAAACTGTGAGCTCTGTACTACTTCACAGAACATATCACTTCTAACTCACTTTAGACCAGAATTCAGTTCATATTTTTGGGTATATTTTGCTTTACAATTTGGTACCGCTGTTAGATATGATAGTATCTCTGTGCTCAATCGTGTGCTAAGTTTGTTTTTTCACAATCTGAATGGCATTTTCAACTAAAATGAGAGATCTCATAAATTATTGAGATAGTTGCATATACATAAAGCCAAGAGCTACTGTGTTTGTGTTTGATGTTAATATGATGACTGGTCCTTTTCTAATAACTATGCATTTTATTTAAGAGATACTGTTATTCTGAAAAAAATGTATAAGCTTTAAGAAACAAACTTCTTAACTGAAAGTAAATAATTCTATGGGCAAGTTTCACTCGGCACTAAGATATTATATTAAGATTCTATAGGAATTACAGAGCCACTGGATGGGGCTTAATAGGAATTTTTACTCATTCTGTAGAATTAGGCTATGCAGAGGGCAAAACTTACATTTAAGCAGTGTGATGGCATTAAGCAATACATTCCACAGTGCTGAAATAAATTCAGGTGCATTTATTTTAACTTGCTATGTATTTCTGGCAAAACAATTAACATTAACAGAATGCGACATTCATACTCGTCGTATTCAAATCTACAAGGCTCAAATAAAAATGCAACAATATTAGCTAAAAGTTACATCTGATGCTAACATATCATAACACATTTCGAGAGTACAATACAAGAAATACTGACATTTTTATCACCCCTGTGTTCCTTTAGTTTGGCGATCGATGGCTGTAAATTAAAAGGCAACTCCAGGAATTTGAACCCTACTCTCACAAACTAACTTCCCCCCTTCCCCTCGAAAGTTGTTCCATTATTAAAATCACGTCTTTCCCCTTGTACCAGCTTCTTCCTTATGGGACCTTGCAAGCAAAGCAGCCCTCATTATTGCCAACCTCATAGCAAGATATTTCTCTGCTTTGCACACATCTCATACCCTGTACTTAATCCCATGGATTTGCTATTAAAAACCTGCAGTTGAAAGTAAGACTTATCTGGGTAGCTGCACTTTCTGCAAAAGGCTGATAAATCTAGATCTGAAGTTTCAGATATGAAAAGAATCCTCAAAGGACGTAATGAAGATAGCGATTTTAATAACCAAAGGTGGATGGGAATTTCCGCACGGAATGACATATATTTCTAATTATGGAGTTTCTCGAAACGAACTGCATCGCTTAAAGACAGCATATTCCTGTATTTTATCTAATAAACATGAAGCATATCCGGACCCGGATTCATAGCATGGCACAAGGAAGCGTGCAAATGTTACCTTCTGTAGTGCTTACCTATAGTTAGCAGAAGTATTGCATTCCACCTTAAAATTCAATGTCAGAGTTTCAGCGGAATTGCATCTAATAAGATTTTATACCAATATCCGTCAATAGAAATGTACGTTCGTGCATGCGCATGCGCATGCGTGAAGGTGGTGTGCGTCTGTGTAAGTCTGTATGCCTTACTGTGAACAATACAATTTGAAAATGAAAGGTCAATTAAGTGCCGTCTGCTTACCACAAGAAGACCAGCAGGGAATGAAGGGGAGAGGAGTTTAAACTTTTTATCTGCTCTGTTAGTGGATCTGCTTACTAGGAAATGAGTATACGAGAGTGCTTAGCAGTCACCCATGCTGCCAGGTCTAATGCTCCTTGCAGTAACTGCAGTGATAAGTATTATGCATGGGTAAGGAATTTCACAACAATGTAAACTCAGCATCCATATCATATCCGGAAGGCGAGCGTAGACACAGCAAAAGTGATTACTTTAACACACTCCCCTGCCTTGCCTTCTTGTGCTGAGCAGATAGTACAAAACCTGATATTTACGTTCAGCTTTTCTGGGACCGCAAAACGAAGCTTTTTAATTAAACTTTTCCACCCAAAACCACCTGTTACTTGGAATACTATCTCTCTCTCTCTCTCTCTCTCTCTCTCTCTCTCTCTCTCTCTCTCCCTCTCTCTCTACATAATAAATGGTTTAAAAGTTTAATTAAGTGCTACATGTTTAACATAACTTACGAGTATTTGTGAGAGAAATGCAATGTATAAATTTAATATTGTGTGAATATCCCCTGAATTTCTCTTCAAAAATTTCTTTAGAACTCACAGAGTACACAAGGAAGGTGCTGCAACTCAAAAAAGTCTATACCTAAATATGTGTCTTGAGGCCCTCTAAATCCGATCAGACATTTTTAGAAAAAGGTGCGTGTGTCTGGAGCCTCAAAACGTTACTTTCATTGAAATCTCGATGTGGAACTTTGAGTGTAACATAAGACTTTCTCCATAGGAATTTGTAGTGAAAGTGGGAAACCTGAACACCATAAACGTACTTAAGCCGAAAGGAATTGATAAAACTGCTGCTGTGGTTATTTAAATACACGAATAGATTACATGCAGAAGCACGTCAAGGTGTCAATGTCAACAGCGAGGGAATATGCTAGTGTTCTCTTGGCTTTACAAAAAGCTATTATAAAACAGAGATAATATGGAACACATCACGCTAGCGTCAAATGAGTTCATCTGATCGGAAATGATGAAACCAAAATAATTTTCCAATGGTTCAGCTTCTCTGAATCACAAGGCAATGCGGCAAAACTACATAACTGGGCATCAGGTAAACGAGCGCACATGCACAACAGAAAAATCCCAATGATAAATAATTCCTCTATGTCATTATGCGTGCCAACACACTCTAACAAGGATGCTGAGGAGACCAGAAAACGATTACAGAACAGAAACAACAAAAATAATAGTGACAGTAATAATAGCTACATAGGTCTGTATAAATAAGGAACACTTTACTAAAACCTTTGCCTATAAATTTCAAGAACATTAAAAAACGTTTCACACATGCTATGTATGTTTTAATATGAAAAATTTTGTTGGAAAATGTATCAAATCAATCAAAACGTGGTGTAACAGCTCCAGTGGGCCAAGACCTGCCAACCTGATTGCCGGCCTGACGACCACATACGAAATGTAGAAATGGGCGATCATTCAACCGATACGGGGTGGAAATGTGGTCAGCATCTCGGCACTTCCAGGTGGATAGTTGAGTTACACAACCAGGGCTGCTACCTATCCTGGCTCCTCAATTTCATCAAGATCCTGAGTGGGTACCGATCCTATACAGATGCATGTAATGAACGCATTAAGATACTGAATGATCATCGTAGTCATTGTATTTATTCACTGTCATGTGTGCAGCCATTAAAATCAAAGGGCTATGGAACAAGAAATGCTTATCCTGAACGATAACTATAAAGAGTCAGGATGCACAATAAAACACGAAACATCACAAACATTACATACCGAACTAAAAAATTCTTCTGTAGGTTAATAGAAATCCGTTAGTTTAAATAAGTGTAACAGTTTGTCTTAGCTATAAGATTTTTTTTTTTTTTTTTTTTGTAATTTACGTCCTCCAACGTTAGGTCATATCGGAAGAATAGCTTTAGAGCCACATATAATATGTGTTGTATCTGGACTTTAAGTATTGTCACGAGACCACTCGTAAGCAAACGCCGAGACAGAGAAGTGCGGAATGAAAGAGACAGATAGCACCCAAGCCACGCCCACACATGGGTGACTATTTGGCGGTTGGCAAAGGAAAGGCGGAGAGGGGCAATTTACTCTCCTTCGTCTGCCATCACAAAAGATCGGTAGCTTTCGTGTGGCTTCGTCAGGTTTCGAGAAACATCGAGAACAACTGCTCGTGTATAAATAAGAAACCGCTGGGAGCCGAGTGTGTGCAGAGAAGCAGTAAGTCCAGAGTATTAATAGTGTAGGGTGGACGTGTCAGACGGACTTGAAGGTTTCGTACGCGTGTGTTACGTCACTCTGCTGATATCAGAGTTGTACAAGTGTCTTTCTAGGGCAATAAAGAGCATTTTGAATTTCTGCAACCTGGACTTTTAATTTTACGAACCTACAAAGTCACAGTATGTATATTACTTATATATAGTGAATGTCGTGTAGCTCGATTTGTTATACAGAAGGGATGAGGAAGTAATTTTAACCATCAGAAGTTGTTCAGACTAGAACAAGTCAAGCACTATTTACATTAGAATGACGATATGCATTCTAAAGTAATAATAGCTACCTTCAAGTAAATCACCTTAAATGGTATCTCAAACTGTCCGTAAGACGCACTGTCGCAGTCATCCAATTCGCCGGAGTCGTTAATTATTTATTTTCCGAGCATCAAGACCAACTTTGCTTGAGAATCTAGACTAGGAACTCCGGACCGATGTCAGAAATAGTAAATATCTTGGGTGTAATTTGAAACAGATTCAGTATCCGTTATCGTGCAGTTCTAATCATCTCTCCCCTTCAGACTTCTGTGAGCTGTCTCTACCCTGAACTACCCCTCCTATCGAAGGAACAAAAACGTTCCATTAAATATGGCTACGAAAGTTATCCGGTTACAATAATGCCCACGCTCTATTTTACTTCAATTTGGGATCCACTGAATATTAAATACTGTTTCCAATACAAGCAGTGGCAATTTTATTTATTTTAACAACCAGAGGCATTCACGGCATAAAAGTCAAAACAGAAACCATCACTAAAATAAATTACTAGATCTAAACCTAGTAGAGAGTATTGGCTGAGTCCACTAAAGCTTTACTTTCATGGAGCATACTCGTACAATAAACCCTCTCAAAATCACTGAGCGATTTATATAATGAAGCAATTTATGCTAAATATTATACATTCGCATTTAGAATACAATAAGTATTCATCGGTTTATCATTATATTTGTTTAAAACTGTTAACAAGAGAGGAACGGGGCCGTACTAGGGGGCCCGGGTTCGATTCCCGGCTGGGGGTGGGGATTTTTCTCCAACCAAGATAATTCCTTATCTTCCCCAGAGTCTGGATGTATGAATGAGAGTGCAAATGTGTGCGTGATCTAATGATTAAAACCCAACGAATACGAGTTAACACCATCGATATCCTCCGAAAGGAGAACGACCGCCCATATGACCACTGCAGTTGAAGGCGGGGTATAGATGGAATAAATAAAACAAAAGAGAGAGAGGACAGGCTGCCCCGTAACTCAGGCGGTAGAGCACCTGCGGAGTCGAGGGTTCGATTCCCGTCGGGGGGTGGGATTTTTCTCCCCATTTCCCCAGTCTGGAAGTATGAATGAGAGTGCGAATGTGTGCATGATCTAATTATTGAAACTGAACGAATAGGAGTTAACACCTTCGATATATTCCGAAATTTGAACGGCCGCCGATATTACCAATGCATTGAAACGCGGGGTATAAATGGAACAAAAAGAAATTGTAGTTACAAATTATATGGTGCATTTTAAATGTGTACTTCAGCATGTTTTACAAATTACTACTTCTTAATGGCTCAGGTGAATCATATTCAGATGGTTGTTTATTGATAATAATGAAATAAACTTTCAAAGAAATGCATTAACAAATCAATAACTTATTTGGCTCGTGAGGTGGTTAAACCTAGGTGCTTCTCAAATGTAATAATTTCTACCGACGCGTCCAATTTCGAGGATAATTTGTAATTTACATTCCTAGCCTTTCCCAATTAAGTTAAACTCTTAAATCACGAAACCTTTCATGTTGTCAACCTCTCTCATTAATAATCACTACCTTATTCTTCCAAGCATTCTTCAGCGTCTTGATTCTTATTAGTACGTGCTGTGGATAACATGTCTGCTGTGAGTTAATATAATATCTCTTTCGAAGTTTTGTTTACTTCTCTTCTATGAGAATGCGAACCTATTGCTGGAAGTTGGCTTCACTATGCACTTAAAATTGTTTGTAATTCGTGTAAATAAACATTACAGTTAAATATATCGTTTTATTTAGTAATAATTGTCTGTTTTAAAATCTTTCCTTATCAGAATGTTTTATAATTAATACATCTTTCTATTACAAGACTAATGTGTTAAATACTTAACGTTCGTGTTCTTCATCCTACATGTTTCTCCTTCATAATTGCTCAGCTTAAATAATTATGGTACATGAGGGATGCCAATTAAATTATTGTGAAAATTGTAGTTCTTTGCATGTTTACAGACTAGGTAAGCCATGAATGTTGATTTCTTTGTAAGCAGCAATAAATACAAATCACATTATTTATCAAAGGCTCCACCCATTTTTATTGAACATATTAGCGTATTTGTATTTTGTATTTTACGTCATCCAACGCTAAGTCATATCGGACGATGAGTGGAGTGGGTGGAGCTTAGAGTTACCCGATATTCGTCTTTCAGGATAACGGAAACCTCTTGAACAAACCTTATCCAGATAACTCACCCTTACCGAGATTCGAACTCGGGAGCTCTTGAACGTGAGGCAGACTTGCTACCATCTACGCTACCGAGGTGGGCGAAAATATTAGCGATGGTGCTGGAAGTATTGATTGACAAGATTAATCATTATAGGAAAGAAGCATACTGAAGATAAGTATTTTAATAAATAGTTTTCATATATTGAAATCTATGGATAATGTAGGAATCGCTAGTTGCAATTTTGTCCGAGAAGAGGTAGTTATCTAGCGGATTTTCTATTAAACAAGCAAATTAGTTCAGTATAGCTAGGACAATTAAGCGTACCAGGGAACCTAAATAACAAGGAACACATTAGTTCAAAGTTATGATACCTGAAACTCTATACGTTCAGCAGTCAGAATTGCTTGTGGAAACATATATATATAATATATATATATATATATATATATATATATATATATATATATATATATACGAATGTTCTGAAATTAGAAAGAGCAAAGAGTACTTAGAACACAAAGCCACAGAATAAAGTATGTTTTAGATATGATGACCAGTTTAATGTTAAGAAATATATAGGGTCATTATAATATGTGATAGCTCGTTCTGCAGGCTCTCTCCCTGTGTGAGAGAACCAAGTGTCATCGAGAAAATTGTAACACTAGAGGGGCACTAATATCCTTAACTTATAGTGGATGCTGGAATTGGTCTTCTGGTATTAAACAAGCAGCATATTGGGTAAAACATTTATAGTTCAGTTCCAAATTGTGCAGCAGGAATCCTTGTGAATTCTTCAGCAAGTTGTCACTAAAGCTATGATTTTAAGGTAATACAAACATACAGAATATGTATATATTTATGTAAATAATGTGAAATATGTACTATTGCATAAAAAGTTTTAAATTTGTAATATTTATTATTTTGCATATTTAATGATAATGAATTAATGTTGTAGTAAACATTATATGACCTGACGATTCCTCATATTATTAATTATATTTTCCCAAAATTAAGCCGGTCCTCACTATAGAGAAGTTAAACAGATTTCATTATTATGAAGATTCGCAATTACTTTATAGTCACTGTTTAAGTTATCTGTGCACTAAATATTACTTTGTAAAACCCAATATGATTCATTCTGAATTACAATGAAATATTATATACATCTAGTTTTGCGTTGTCATGGAGTTTCGCTTATCAGAGGGTATGTTCTTGCATATTGAAAATTCTATCTCCACGTCACAGGAATTTGCTGATGAAAATGTAAGTAAATAAAATTTTCCAGGTCGGATATAATCCGGAGGATTCACTTTTTTGCCGCTGAGGAACTTGCACACTGCAGCCAATGTGAAGAACCCAGGGTTTCTCTCCATCGCGGACTCAAAAATTTCTGTAATACTTGTATTCCAACAGTCCTTTGAACATCACATAACTTGGCGTTCTCATCTTTCACAATGTTCAGTGATTCCTTCAGTGGCATGCCAGGAGTTTCTAATTTCAAAGTACTATCAGAAAGGAATCCAAAAATGCTTGTGATATAAGCTAATTGACACTGTATTTTATAATTACTGAAGGACATTTTGGCGTCTGTCACTGAAACTGCTGATTTCGCAGATCACAGATTCCACATCTTTAAAATGGACATTATAAAAACAGGCAGTTTTGATCCACTTACCCCACGTAGCCATGACAGGTTCAATGGGCAATTTCACATTTGTTAGTTCTCTACATTACAGCAAACGTTGAGGGGCTTTAACAAATACTTTTTTGGTGCTTGAAATGATATATGTTCACTTGTGGATATTTACTTTGCACTTCTTCGGCGACACGCTCCAGTCCATGGGCGAGACAGATGAAATAGATCATATTTTGATAAACCACGTTAATGCAGTCCCTGCCTTTAGTATGTTCCTGCAGCATCAGATAAAGAATAAGAAATGCATCTTCCTGAACGCCTTCAGGCCACAACACTTTTAAGCCCATCGTTCACAAAACTAGCCACTGCTGCATGATTTGCGCGTCCAAAATTTTTCGAAGAAGTCAGAACAGATGTAGCGGGTGCTTTTCCATCCTACTTAACAATCACTATATTGGCTACATAGGATCCTTTCGCTTCCATAGTTAGTTACCCGCCTCGGTAGCGTAGATGGTAGCGCGTCTGTCTCACGTTCAAGAGGTCCCTAGTTCGAATCTCGCTCAGGGTGAGTTACCTGCATTAGGTTCTCCGAAGCTTTCCCTTAGCGATGTATATATAATTGCTGCATATGCGACGTCACACATTTAACACAAAGTTTAACCTCGTAACACAAATGCATGGTAGTCTTTTTCGGAGCGTAGAATTGTTAGGTTTCTGCCTCCCACAATACTTCTATAAAAGTGTGTGATATTTAGGTACCTGGAGTTTGTACCATGGAATATTTGCAGCAACCATAGCAGTACACATATCATAGAAGAACGCACTCCCTGCACTTGAAAAATTGAAGACTGTTGCATTTGAGGTAGAAGAACTTGCTTTTTAAATGTTTGCCGTGCTTTATTCCTAGTGGACGAAAAAAAATGTGTAAGAAGTTTTCTTTTCTCCTTTTCCTCTTTCGTTTGTTCTGCACAAAGATGCATTGCACTTGTATAATCGGAAGTACTGTATTTCCATTCCATAAAAGTTTTAAATAACAGAAGCAAGAGACAGAATACGTAATTTTACATAAAAGGGTACAAATCTGTAAAAGGCGTCTCATGATGCTCAAATATGTAAACTACGTGAAAACAACGTATCACTATATGATAGCCAACGTTCTAATTCATAGACATGTATCAATTATAGTTGTGTATAAATAAAGTGGAAGAATATGTATTTACATAAATATTCTAGCTCTAGTTATCACTTAGTTTTTCTATTGTGCCACTTTAGAACGATACACTCTGTTTTTTAAAGAACCCCATGTATAAATTTCCGAAATATATCATGGGACCGAGAGGATGACGAATTAAGAATTCTGTCATGTAACACTTCTATGATTTCACTTAATTATGTACTAGGATACTTGGTGTTGCAAAATACTTTTAGAATCATTAATATAATTCTTCTTCTGTCAAACGATCTAGAATAGCCTCCGAATTAGTCTGGGATATCACTTTGCATTAATTGTTTTATTTATGAATCACATTATCGACTGTTGTGGGCATTCATGTGTACATTTATGTGAAACAAGATTCAATGGAGGAAAACAAAAGCTATGGATCAATGAAACCGCTTCCTACAGATCCGAAAATCCAATTGCAGTAATTCACTGGCTTAAAGGGATCATTTTGTTTCAAAGCTTGTACTCATGTATAGCGATAGGGTTTTTGTTTTAACAGATGTGTAACATTTCTCTCAGAAAATGGAGGTACACTAGATTTTTGAGCTGTTTTTTCCTAGGCGATAGCTCTAAAATGTCAGAGAATTTATCTAGTATATTTTGTTTTTTGCAGGATGTTCATCTAACACCTAACCAGACGTTATAAATTTATTCACGACCGCATGTATAGTTTTTCTACCGGTGGTATAGAATTTGAAAAACTTTCAACAAAGTCCCTTCTGACAGGGCAAGCGCATTCATGTTTAAAGTAAACTTTGTGAATAAACACACGCTCTTCCACAGATAAGTGACACCCCATGTTTCGTGTAGTGACAAAGGCACCTGACTGACTGGACCTGACACAGCAGTGAGACATGGTGCCAATACACCTTCCTGAAAGAACTGGCGAACTAAAGTACCGCTATAGGGGGAGGAAGAACGAAGGAGAAAAAGACTGTGAAGGAGCTTCCGTATAATATGACGACCGCTTTAACCAGGAAGTTTGAAGAGGCAGCAGTGAAGTAAGAAGCATCGTTGATAAAGGAGCACATGTCTAAACTTCGTGTATTTTCTTTCCTTCCTTCGTGTCTTGTAATTTTAGAGAGAGTTTTACTGCGATCATCTAACTTGCCATTAGTACCTAACGCTAGCGCTCAGCACATAAGTAGTTGGCGGTCACCGTAAAGGAACTTCCCGCTTAACATTCGAGAGACTCACGGCAACTTACGCTACTATATTATTGCGAATACAATTATTTTAACGGCAAATTTAATCATATTTAATAAGTTATAAAGCAATTCTTCTTTACATTTCTAATGTTTGAATTGAGAAACAGTTTAACGTTTCATTCTGAAACAATCAGCAGCACACTTTAAATAACTCATTTACTAGCCTCTGTTAAATTTATCAGCCTACTTATATGTTGTCTATTATCACCCTGACCATGAATACATTTAGATAAATATGACATCGTTTACCACCGTAGCATCCAACAGCAGAATAGTCTCAAAGATACGCTCTATTTATGAGAAACTGTGATCCCCTGGATATATGTAATACCTGCTTAGATACCATTGCAACAAAAAAATCGCCACCAGCATTTCGTAGGAAAGGATGTTTTGGGACTCTCTAAATACAAACATAACATTTTTTAGAAATAGGTCTGTACGCGTGTGTTGTGTGTATGTGCGTGAAAGATAGAACTCAAAGATGAAAAGCAATTTAATAATTACTTGGAGATGGGCCTGTTCCAAGGAAGCGACGCGGAGATTTTTTAGTAAGGAAACTCATTACAAACTACCCTTTACATGAAAAAAGGTTTCGAAAATTTTCATTTTCTGAAATGTGATTAACGATTTTGATTAAAATACCAAATGTTTAAGATATTATGTAAATGACTAATGAAATGTTTTATCTTGAATTTTGTAGGAGTATCCTCTGTCTCCTATACATTTCTCAAATGTAAGCCGTTTCTTATCATGCAAAATTTCAAAGTCCTTACACAGTGATCAGCTCTTAGAAAGTTGATTCTTTCCATTCCCCGATTCTTATATGTTTACAAGGAGAAAACGATAAAATGTGTAACAAAACGATTTATATGAATGTTGTTTCTGATCAAGATGAAGTAGATCAAAGGACAACCTTTTTAAAGATTAGTTTATTTAATTAAGGTTTGAATAAGCTATGTGAATAAAAGCAATCAGAAACTTTTTGACTGGTGACGGATGATGTTTACTACTTAAGCATATGCTTGGACATAGAGGAGTGATTCTGGACTTATTGACGTGGAATATTATTAATTTTATGAAGAAAGCCACACTGAAAAATTCAATGCCATAGCCGGGATTTGAACCAAGGATCTTCCGCTCTCCATGCGGTTGCTCTAAACAACTGAGCTACAATGGCCAACATGCCGACATGACATTAAATTCTCCAACTGACTCGTATTTTTCCCGGTGGACCACTAGACGTTCTCATATGCTATGAGACACGCATACTGCGACCTACTATGCTGTGAGTACTGAAGTCCTAGGCTTCATAGTTAAACCACTATGTTATTCAGATAAATTGATGCAAATAATCATTTATTCCACTCTAGCCATGTGTAGGCTAAGGTTTGAATGAATAGAGCCAGACTGAAAAATGCATGTCATGTCAGCATGTTGTCCACGGTAGCTCAGTTGGTTAGAGCAACCGCGCGGAGAACCTGAGATCCATGGTTCAAATCCCGGTTATAGCATTGAATTTTTCAGTTTGGCTCTATTCATTCAAACCTTAGACTACACAGCTAGAGTGGAAGAAATGATTGTTTGCATTGGTTTTTAAAGAAATCTAAGGAGATAGATCAATACTTGTAATAAATAATTGTTGTTAAGATCAATGCATTATGCAGTAAACCTCAGTTACAGTAATTAGCGGACTAATGTAAGATTTTCTCACAATAAGTGTCATTATCGACAACATTTATGAGAGGAGATATAGGCAATTCGTGTGGCGAAAAAAAAAAACCGTTAGCACAAGGTGGCCTGGAACTCAAATGTCCCTAGTGCACGGTGCAGTTACTAAGCTTCTCGGCACAAATGAGAAAGTTGGAAAGAAAATATAGATTATTAGAAGCAAGCAAAGTCAAAGATTGAAATTGTGTTTCAGATACGAATTAGCAGTTTTAGGAGTGGAACCCGTAAGCAGTAACATTGGCGGACTATTGCATGGTAGGCAGGGTTTAAGTCAATACCTACAACATGTATTTCTAAAATTCGTATCTCTCCCACGTCTTTCGTGCTTTAAATACGAGAGCTGTTCAATAAAGAATAATCATAATTTTTTTACAGACACAATTTTTCGCACTAAAATTCAATCCTATTATATTCTGTTAGCTTAATGTGAAGCAAACACGCCTTAGTAGTTTCACTGTTGGTACTCCTGGTTCCCGCCTGTGAGAACCAGGCAAGTTCAGTATCGCCTACCGCTGCAATGGAGGTAATATGTAGTTAAAGTTGATGTTAGAGGAAGATCCGGAGTTTCTTTCAAACGTAATCACTGCTGATGAAACTTGGCTACATCATTTTGATCCTGAGAGCAAACAGCAAAGCTCAGTGTGGAAATATCCTTCATCACCAACCCTCCAAAAAGCAAAAGTGGTTGCCTCTGCTGGGAAAGTTATGATCATCTCATTCTTTGATATTCAAGGAATGGTTTATCAGTATGTTGTACCTGCACACACATCAGTAATTGGACAATATGGCATGGAGGTCCTGAAAACGTTGCAAGTTCATATCAGGCGCAAAAGAACACATTTCCGTGAAGTAGGCTGGATGCTGCACCACGATAATGTGCGGCCACATATTGCCAATGTTGGTGCGTGAAGTACATCCCTCACCCTCCCTATATTCCGGATTTAGCCCTAAGTGACCTTTTTCTATTCCCTAACTTGAAGAAACGCCTTCGTGGGGGGCATTATCCAACATCAGAAGCAGTGGTGAAGGCTGCGGAGGTGATTTTGAAGGATCTCTCAAAAATGGTTTCCAGCATGTCTTTGAAGATTGGCAGAAACGCTGGGGTAAGTGCATCGCATTCAGGGGAGACATTTTTGAGAAGGACCATCAAAATTATGAGGATGAGTAAAAGTACATTGTCAAAAAAAGATTGGGATCACTCCTTATTGGATAGTCCTCGTATTTACTGTGATATTTACAGGCGGGCGTAGCTTTTAAAGGCTTCAGTTAAATGAATTTAACAATTACTGTTAGGACATTTTCAACTAAGCATTTTCCGCGATGCGTGGCCACGGAAATAGGTATTCCTAAGCCCTAAAATGTGGATGCGTGTGTAGTTGCCAGATATACTTAAATAGCGAATCTTCTAATGATAAGTTTCAGAAAAAGTGTAAATATTAACGGTTAGTCGGTAACTAACTTTAGATATGTAATTAATTATCTTTGTAGATTCACCAGTCAACGACACTAGAGTTGTTTATACTCACACTACCCTCCCTCCCAAGCATATAATCAGATAGAGATCTCTTAGTTCATCATTGGAACAGCTCGTAGCAGATACACGGAGAACGAGATTGGAGGTGACGTCAAAGGTGATGCACAGCAAACGGCACCAGGAGGGGTAATTATCACATATCCTCACATCATCGAATGCAATAATAAATCTGTAATTCGGTCCTACCGTGTTCACGTCATATGAGCGAAATATTGAGGTTAGTTAATTATCAAAGCTTGGTCATAGACAGGAAGCAATTCCTCTCTCCGTGCAATAGTAATAACATTCAAGCTTCACGTTTATATTTTATTTATTTGGTAAACAGATTAGGAAAACTAAAATAGGTTTGTCTGCTGAAAATTGGGCTTGGCCACTTATTCAGTAAACAACAGCTAAATTCATACAAATATAATAATTGTAGTGCAGTCATATATTTACGATTACGTATCAGCATGTTTAGGGCATCACTGTAACACATACTCGTAAAATAAATGTCAGTCACTTGTATCCAGCTGTTCCACATCTGTAAAAACACTGGCATTTCTTCCGTCATCCATGTTGTCGCAACTTGCAGCACTATTACCCTGGATGGGAGCTCGTTCTATTTGATTTTCTACAGTTTGATAGAAATATTGACTACCAGTTCTTGTAGCCTGTCTGCACAGATTTTCCTACATTGGCCTTCCAATTCCCACAAATTGCTGGCGAAAAAAATATTTCGCATATTTTAATTTAAAAGTGGTATTTATCCATGCCAACCATTTTTGGAGATCAATTAAATTGGGTTTAAATCTCAATGATATTATGTCAGTCCAAGTACATTATAGCCTTGTTATAATATCGGAATATATGGTCAAGTATGTATATGACTTTGAAGCTATTTTTGGTATTAGTTAAGTCATAATTATAGCTTTCTATTACTTACGATTTTATCAAAGAAAAATTATACATAAGCATCCTAGCTCTCATCGTTTCCTCCCAGGTTGTTTTCCAATTTTTAATCCTATAGTAAAAGGCACAGTCGATAAATCTAACTGACCTAGCAGGCTTCTGCATATCATTTTCTCTATTCATTTCTTTATATGAGGATCGTTTTTGAGTGTACAAATAAAAATGGCATTTGAAATGAAGCCTAACATTCTAACAGCATGTAGTATGTTAAGATTTTGCCCATTGGCAAACTATTCCTCAATCTATTTCAGTGTCGCACTCTAACTTTCAGGTGTTCTGTGATTGCTGATCATGTAAGACCCATTTTAATGCACTATAGTTGGACCCTCTGATTGTTACTTTCAGATAAAAGTATATTCCCCACTGAGATCTTATGTCAACCATATCTCATATAACTCTAACACTCGATTTCGTTTTTCGTTTTCTTCTGTTCAGCTCTATATCTTCTATAATTGCTCTGAGGCTGTAGAGCCATTTTGAAGATATACCTATATGATCTTTGAACTTATTGGGCAATCAGCTTATGGGTGGTGCGTTCTTTAATTCCATTCAGAAGCTTTGAATCGCACACCAAACTTGGAAGCGTTTGATTCTGTCACACGTTTAGCAACATTGTCTCTTTCCAGGTGCATCATATGGTTCTTCTTCATCCACATACTTCTTATCCTTGAGAACTCTAGAAACGGAGTTCAGTAAAACACCAGTTGCTTTGCCCTCTTTTTTATTCACTCTCTTCAAGCTTTTGTGTAACTCAAGTGAACATACATTTTCTTCCCTCAACCCTGCCTCGCTCTTCATGAAGTCGAGCACATTTGCTATTATTGCGCCGTTTCAGCTAAGTAATACTTCACCAGTTAACTTTGAAAACGTAAGAGTCGTGGTTTTAATGTCATAATATAAAATCAGCACTATTTAGTACTCTTTGAAAGTACAATCCAATAGGAGAGTTTACGATGCAGATTCTATTTGTTAAGGGTTATGAGCAAGCAGAGGTAGCATGCAAATACTAGGCTCAGCAGCTGGGTTGACAGAGTCACAATACCAGAAGCTTTGTGTTCAAGATACACTTGTTTGGAAGGGGGCGTTCTGTTCTAAAACACCCGCGTAATTACTCGTGAGTGATAACGATATGAACAATAATAACTATTGAGCTTGTTATTAGATGTGTTGAAAGTAGTTCCCCTCTGCATTGAGAGATTCCCGCCATATTTGGATGTAATTTCCGAAACAACGTATAAGTTCGTTTTCGCTGTTTTCACAATTTCTGTTTTGAGGTACATACTTGCACCTAAGTGTGGGGGTTATTCTTATAAATTCTACGGTTTAAGCTCTATAACAGGATTCCTCCGTTGTTGTGTGTTTCGATGCCTCAAAGTTGGGGCAATATATATATAGTAAGATTCGAGCCGGTATCTCCTTTCCCGTCGTTGGTCTTACTTCGTCGATCTTACCTTCGTCAAAAATAGTATGACTTTATGATGATGTTCCCGAAGTTATCAGGAAAATCCTTAATTATGCCTCGGCTAGCTTTTAATATTCTTCTGTTATACTCTTACTTACGAGCAAATAAAACGCTAAGTTACAAGGGTGGTAAGCAGTGAAGATATCAATGAGATTTTTAATTTTAATTTATATAAAAGATCAATATTTAGTTTATTTCTTTTAACTCCAAACCCATTACAATTCTTATCACAAAACTTTATAATGTGATCGGAATAAATTTAATACTTCAAATTGAACTAACACTTAAATATTTTCGAACAATTTAAAAAGCGTCCGATCTCTTCGGCGTTCCAGAAAGAAAGACGAATTTTCTTTCGGTTTCTACACCAGGATTATTTAATGCTTCGTTACTATCACTACCCATATATTACTTTTATGTGATTGGTCGATTTACTACTAAGCCACTACATTGCATAATACAATTATTACTATGGCCAATCACAAAATTACATATATTATTACAGAACTTTGTTTTTCTTTTATAAATTTATACTTTTTCAAACCCTTTTTAAATATAAATCAAAACAAATGTTACAGTTCTTAAAAGGTATCATATCCAAAAGCTTATTGTTCAAGCATGTATCTTTCTGCAGGTATTTCATCGAACGAATAACCAGAAAAAAATTGCAATAATATTATTATGAGTAATGAAGTTGATGATTTTTTTTTTTTTTTTTTTTTTTTTTGTAATTTACGTCCTCCAACTTTAAGTCATATCGGACGATGAATGAAATGGGTGAAATAATGCTCAAATGAGTCCAGGGCCCATGGAGCTTCAAGTTACCCGACATTCGTCTTGAAGGAAAATGGAAAACCCCGGTAAAAACCTTATCCAGGTAACTCACCCTTACCGAAATTCGAACTCGGGACCTCTTGAACGTGAGGCAGACATGCTACCATCTACGCTACCGAGGCGGGAATGAAGATGATGATGATGATGATGATGATGTTGATGATGATGATGATGATGATGATGATGATGATGATGATGATGATGATGATGATGATGATGATGATGATGATGATGATGATGATGATGATGATGATGATGATGATGATGATGATGATGATGATGATGATGATGATGATGATGATGATGATGATGATGATGATGATGATGATGATGATGATGATGATGATGATGATGATGATGATGATGATGATGATGATGATGATGATGATGATGATGATGATGATGATGATGATGATGATGATGATGATGTTGATGATGATAAATCAATTCACAAACAACACGGATACCCAGAACAAACTTTTATTTTTCCTATACACAATATATGAACTGTAGTGTTTACAGCCCGAACTAGACTCAGAAACTGTCTTCATACAAATGATACCTGCAGCCTTTTTAGTGCCATTCATACTAGTGCAGCTGAGCAATACTGATATAACTAAACTCAAACGGAACTCCGCATACACATATCTCTTGGTCATGCTACAAAGGGGATACGTGGTACTATTACCCAAATTAGAGTATTTCTCTCTCTTAACAGACCTTTACGCCATTTATAGTACACAAATACCGATACCTCATTTTGCCTTCTCTGAATATTGGGTTTTTAAAGGTTATCTTTCGTTTTCACACAGTGGACACTCCTTATATATAAAATAATCTTTCCTACTTTGTAACTTCCAAACTCATGACGTGTTGAGCCTGCTCCTGTTTACACATCACTATGTTTTTCTCTAAGCCATGGAAATTTCAGCAAAAGAAAACAATGACGCTCTTTCTGTTAAACTGTTTGTTTCTCCACTATTTACATCAAATACTATTCTTGTCTGTTTCTAAAACTCTTTAATATTAGTTTCCCTATTAAATTATGCCTAAGGAACTTCATTCGAAGATGTTGCTGCCGTTTATGTATCTACTGACAAGCAAGATGACTGTGTGGTAGCGTTAAGACTCACGCTTAGGACGTTCAGAGTTCTAATCCCGTTTGGCTGACTTTTCTGTACTTGGTTTTTCTCATTTCCCCCATTTCGTAGGCGAATGCTGGAGGAAATTATACTCTGTGTTAATTTCGTCCAGTATGTTCGACATGATATAAATCTATTCTGACTGGTGAACCTAAAATCTTCAAATGTTAATGAATTCGAACGGCAGATGGCAGCATCTTGCTCAATTGATAAGTTATAGGAAGGAAGGAAAAACAGAAGAGAGCTGGAACCTTGGAATTTGTTACATAATATTTTGATGCTTACTTAAATGCACTGTGGCGGAAACAGAAGACAGTAACATAAATCTCTTTACACATTTTGAAAAGTAGTAATCAATGTTTTTCAGAGAAATAAACACTACCGTTGAATACCGAAACATTTTCCAACATTCAGCAGAACAAGAGATAAAACAAATGACTGCTGCTGATGAAAAATAGAAAAATGTTACGATACACAAACAGAATACTATCGTAATGAACGATAGTTTAATTGTAAACCGTTCTCCAAGGTCTCCGTTAGTACTGGTAATCGTTGGAAGTTGAACTTGATTGTTTGATCGACAGAGAACGCCACATGGTTGAGTGTTCGTATAGGTCGTTGCTACGTCGTAGGTACTAGACAACCTCTTCGAAACAAACCAATTTCACTGTTGCAACTTCCGGGGAGTTGAAACTGGCAGTAAAGAGCGACGTAATTCGGAGTAGGGTTGCGGTCGTTTCGTAGTTTATAGCTTAAATAGTCCCAATTTCGGTGTCGCAGCTTCGAAATTCTATTAGATATAATTTTATACAGCATTAAATATTACACTATTTTGTGATTATACAGCGCAGGAACCACTGTTGTGTGAAGCTCAAAAGTTGTTATTGGGACGCATCAGCCACGAAAACAAAAGTATTGCTCTTTACTGTTTATCAGTGACCCTAGACTACCTTTCAGGTAATGGGGCAAAGGCAGTTACTTGTGATAAAGTCGAGTAATGACTCGGACAGTTCCAGTTGCTCATTTTGCTATGATCTAAATGTACCGTACTTTCAACCAGTTACTGTAAAATCAACAGCTCCCTTTTCCGTTAAAAATGCTGAATTTAGTATTATTAACCACAGTGAAACAAAATGCTTGTCTCATTGCATAAGGCGTTTCATTTTTTTTTTAACTTTATCAACAATTCCTTGATACTGTTCTCTGTTCTTTTCATCATTTAATGCTTTCATCATCAATCACACTAACCTTAGCTTTCCTTTAAAATGTTTAAGTTGCATATGTCCAACAGGTTATTTTCGCTCATCGACTGCTATAACGGAATGTTGGAACAGGTTAAAGACCCATAAACAAATATATAACTAAAGAATAACTTCTTTATTGCGGTTTCATATGCCAAAGAAATTCTTAATAGCAGCAAGCTAACGTGGAGTATGTCAGTGTGTGTCACCCACCTGCGAACTTCGATAGTGTGAGGAACGCCGCGTTGTTCCTGTAACTACCTAATTCACACTAATTCTGGAGAAGATTTTATGCGGCACTATTGCCGGTAAAAACTATCTATATTTGCCACATAGAAGCTGAGCAACTACTTCTATACATTCTGTGTCGTTTTGAAACACCCTGTGTACATAGGAACTGACGTTTGATAGTCTCGCAAAAATTCGGGAACGGCTGAACCTATTTGCCGAATTTTGGTTCTGAAATACCTGTAGAGGTATAAGTCCAAGGAAGGTTGATAAGGTGAGAAAGAAACTTCAAGTGATAATGCACTGGGTTAATTACTAAATATAAAATTCAACACGCAAAAGTTTACGGAACACACGCAAATGAAATTTCATTTTATTATGAAGCAGAAGGGTATTCCACTCCTTGGCAAAGTTTTCAAAGCAATTTCACTTAACATACTTTATTAAATAACGTTTATCCATTGTTATAAAGACACATATTTTATGTAGCATGATGATATACCTTTCAATGATTAGACACAGAATTAATTTATGAACGCACTATAGGACTATAATTATTTGACCACAGACACTTTTTGTCAAATATTGTTGAATTCTTAGATACCTTCTCTATAATTTGTGTTCGTGAACTCCTGAACGTGACAGAAGATCAATTCAATTCCTTTGTGTCTGTGTGAAGTTGGCGGAAACGTTTTTACTATGCCAAGGAGAAGACTTAGGTCGTAGAAGTCATTCAAATGTGCGACGAGCTACGTCACTTGCTGACTGCACTGATGAGCAGCGAGACGAAAATAATGCTAATAGGGGTGTTAGTATATCTGAATTGCGTTCTAGAGTGTCTGTTTCTTCCGGGGAAGTTATTTTCGTACACATCAGTTGAGACAGTTATGAACCAGGATGACGTGATCAACTATCCTACAGAGTTTTTAAAATTAATTAGAATTGCCTCGACACCCACTTCATAATTTAAAATTAAAAGTAGGATTTTGCACCATGACAAAACAATGACTGTGCAATGGAACGAGACTAACTTTAAAAACGTAATGAATAACGCCATCTAGGTAACAATCATCAAGAGAAAGTACAAAGGAGAGGATATGTTGATCCCGCGTATTATGATGATTCCAACCCATTTACCTTTGGACTGTAAACCTCTAAAATTTCCCGTGTGTTTGGTCTTTGCGATGGCCATAAATAAATCGCAAGGGTAGTCATTGGAAGTTTTCGGAATCAACTTGGAGTTTCCCTGTTTCTCTCATGCACAATTATACCTTGCCTGGTCGCGCGTCGAACTATCATCTTTATATATTTATGCATCACAAGGAAAAAGACAAACATTATTGTTTATCAGAAATATTTAGATTGATTAGCTTAATTTTAATTTTGTTGTATTTAAACTTCACCTCCAATTGCAGAATAAATAACTGACTAATCCTAATTTGTTTTATTTATATAGATAAATTCAGGCAACTTTTACTGGCGGTACGAAGTTTGCCGGGTCAGGTTGTTTAAAGCGAAAACCGAGTGAAATGCCATTTAATTTCTTTCAGTTTCAGATCAGGCGATTGCTCGGCTGGTGAACTGCACGTCGGTGAAATTTGCTTTTAGCAATTAGTTGTCGGGAGTTCTGTGTTGAACGAGCTCTTACAGAGAAAATCCAGAGGGGAAAATGCTTCAAAGCCCACATTATTAACATGAAATCGTTATATACAGATGTACTACTCTACATTACGGAGTGAACATGGAAGATATACCACTAATTCGATATAATTTAAAGGAACCAAGATAACTGATGTCTGTATGCAACCTCGCCGACATTAGTTTAATATCTTAATGCGTTAGGGACTCCTCTTGTGTCCGAGTCTGCTTATCGCTCTCCGTGTCCTTTCCTTTGTACCTTGAATTTGGCGGATTTCAGAAACACAATAGGCCTTTATGTGTCTTTTAAGTGCCGAAGCTCTCCTCCGCTTGCTGACAAACAACGTATCTCCATTCTTTAGAGGGCTTCTTGTCATTCAAACTTTAGCCTACACACGGCCAATGTGGAAGAAAATGATTATTGCTTCTTGTTAAATTAAACACCGCGGTAGTAAACTGATGCAAAGATTTCAGAACCCTCTCCATAATTAAAACACGTCTTCCTATTAGTCTCCTTTTTAATTCAGCAACCACTTTCACTATTTCAAATGGTAAGCGGAATGATCATACGGTTATATTAACGATGCATATTGTTTAAAAACACGAAGCAGAAAAAAAACAAGCACGTCTGCCGGTAAAGATAATGAGGATTAGCTTAGAGTAATTTAATTTGTTTCTCATGTGTTTCATAATAAGCTGTATTAACGAAAGCTGAAGCTCTTCCAGTTGCTTTCAAAGTATTTTAAAAAAACGGAAAGTATTTTAGAGCAAAAAATAAAAAGGACTCAGAAGCAGAGATGCGGTTTCAAGTTTCATATGCTTTTTCTCCCCCTCTCTGCTAATTAAATGCGAATACATTGGACCCAGGATTAGGCTTTTATTTTTCCATTACATGGTGCGGGAGCGTATAATTTACGTCACTGGGGTCGGACATCACCCTGCATCATAACAAACGGCACGTGCCCAGCAAAAACACTGTAATTAAATTATCTTTTAAAGGACTGCAGCAACATATAGCACACCATGGCATTGTTTTGCAGAAGATTTGTAGTTTTAAGAGCAGCGGAGTCTCACTAAAAGCACATGAATGCACAAGTCTTCATCATACTTATTACATTTAAACATATTTTAATAATTTCACCTCACGTCTCTTCAAACGGTCGCTCCCAGGTTTGTTCTACAGCTGTCATATAGTAACAAGATATTATATGGAAATTTAATCATTCTTCCACAACAGCCGTGTGTAGTGGAGGACGTAAATTACACAAAAAGCCGTGTGTAGGATAAGATTTGAATACATAGAGTCAGACTGAAACATTCAATGTCATAGCCGGGATTTAAACCACAGATCTCCCGGGCTCAGTCCGCTTGCTCTTAACCGAAGTCTTAAATAAGAGTCATTTGGAGAATTTTGTGCCATGCTCGGATGTTGGCCATAGCAGCTCAATGGCAAAGAGCAATCGGACGGTACCCATCGCGACTTCTTCCAAATGCGAACCACAATCCGCACTAAGACATCTCTCTTTCAGTAGCGAAGAGTCCATACAATCCTAAAATCTCCAGTAGCAAACAAGTCCTATGCCAAATTTTGCAAAAAGAAAGCCATAAACCAGAGAATGTAACGTAATTACTTAAAAAATGTAGACTCATTAAGACGTAAACCTGACTGCTTATTAGACTCCGTGTGATCTTAAGATTAATTTGATTGGCTTGTAAATATGCAGCAATGAAAAGTGGCAGTGATTGGTGTTATACTTGTGATATAATATAAGGAAAGGGAATACAAAAATTCTGCAATAAAGGGCTCGAGGAAATACGATAGCTTCTTCGGTTCCTTCATCTAACCAAATATTTGCAATATTCTTAATACATTAAAAATCCATCAAACATTAAACCAATTAGCAAGTACACACGTACTGAATGAGCTTCCAAAAGCTCTTCCCACACCAACTTGAGCATGACCTGCTTGTATTGAGATGTATATGAAAGTGCCACTGAAATGTTGCAAGCTAAATTAATAAGTTTCTAATCTCGCCATAACTTAATTATACTAATACCCTCGAAAAAATAAGATAAAGTTTACATCAGCGTGAGCCACACAATTTCTTCTAACTTAAATTATTCTTACAGTGAAATACATTAATATAGTATATTTAGGTATACAAATCTTATCGGTGATTGTTAAAATTAGTTAAATTAAATAAAAAGAAGTATAACAGGTATACTTCTAAAAATATCCTTAGTTTTCTCAGAGCGCTCTGCTCACAATAAAACGTAAATTAATTTTCTTTGGCATTTTACTGAGGTACAGAAAAGGTTAAACTAAACTGTATGTGTAGCATAGCTTAAAAACGATAACCTTGGTACATAACACAGTAATTTAGATCTGCATCTCAAGTCTACTTACTATTGGTAACTAACCACGGCTTCAGTGGCCTCCAGTAGGTTAGGTTATGTTAGGTTAGATTAGCAGGGATGAAGGAAAATGGTGTTAGGTTAGGATAGGTAAGTTGTGTCTAGCTGAAGCCATCCTTAGAAATATTGTCAGTTCTATTTAATTTGCTATCTCAGAGTTTATTTTACCATCTGAATATATAGAATACTGCATTTGCATAAAAAGGGGGAAAAAAGAAAAAAAAAGAAAAGAAAGAAAGCGAGAAAGCAAAAGAAAAAAACGAAATCACTGCATAAGTGTAAAACGGCTGGCCCAGTAGGTCAGTCGGCAAAGCACGCGTCTGCCGTGCGAGGGGTCCCGGTTAGATTTCCGGCTGTGTGTAGGGATTTTTCTCCAAACAAGATGATACCCCTATTTTCTCCAGAGTCTGGAAGTATGTATGAGAGTGTGAATGTGTACGTGATCTAATGATTAAACAAATACAAAGTGAAAGCAACCCAACGTATACGAGTTAACAGCATCGCCAACAGGCGATATATTCCAAAAGGAGAATGGCCGCCAATATGGCCATTGCAGTTAAAGGATATATATAAATGGAGCAAAAATAAAGTTTAAAATGACAAAATGCTTAACATTTTCCTATTGTATGAAAATCGTGGCTTTAAAACGTAGAAGAGCACAGCAAAATCACATAAAAGTGAATATAGTGTAATGCGTTACTTTAACATATAATAAATATTACTGTTGTTAGGTTAGAAAATAATAGGAGACTTTAAGTGACGAGAAGACAGTATAAGCTTAGCTTAGATGAGGTCCGTTTGAAGAGCGGTTAAGTTATGTTAGTTTGGGTTAGGTAGATTTGCTGGAGTCCAAAAATTGTCAGGCCAGGTAGCTTCGATGAGGTGAAGTGCGGTTAGCATAGCTGGAGTCGCTAGATGATGAAATAACACATTTAGGTTGGGTTAGCTAGATGAAGTCATAGAATGCACATGCGCATAATGCATACATCACATATAACAAATAATGTAGGCACATGTTATATATAAGAAACTCGCTATACCAAAGTTCAATTATTCATGTCAGGAAAACATTTGTGTACCTCATATACGAACATCTCACAGCACACATGCATCCTTGTCCTACCGTGTACGAATGATAAACTACTTAATGTACCTCCGTCGACCTCTACTCGAATTTCTTATTCCACATGTAAACTCATTTTCAATCTGCCTCGCCTCCCCTTAACTTACCTGCTAGTATCATCTTCACACCTTGCACATCTTGGATAGCTTGAAAGTATAGCCAAGATTTTGGCAATATTAATGTAATCAACAGATTAATCTGATGCACTCCCACCACGTTCTAAATTATTATCCAAACTATTCTTTCAAACCCTTGTAACTCTATCGACATAAACATTTGCAGAAGTTATCTTTTGCCTATTTCTTAAACACAAGGGAAAGCAAACGTTATGCCATTTTCAATTCTCTTAAGATGCGGTGGCTATGTGGTGGTTTTGAAATTCCGTTCTGTTTGCCTGTCCAAAAGATAAAAATAAATAATAAGGACTTGCTATTTGAGAAAGAAATAGGTATATAAGATTTAAAATCAACAAATAATATCACGTAAATGTTTTAATTGAATGAATGAAGGAAGGAAGGAACGAATGAATGAATGAACGAACGAACGAACGAACGAACGAACGAACAAATGAATGAATGAATGAATGAACTAGGGAACGAACGAAGGAACGACCAAAAGATCGAACGAACGAATGAATTAATGAATTAATTAATGATTTATTGTGTATATCCCGAAATTTTACAATTTACAACTTTTAGCTACATTTATTTGTGTTCACCTTGATTGCTACCTTGGCTTACATGACAGCCTGGTCTTCTGCTCTGCCAGGTAGCTCTCAACCTCCATACCTCCTTGTTACTTCATTAGCCCCATTCTCCCTCCCCCCCCCCCCCGCATCTTCCTTTCTTTCATACTTTACATATCCTATCCATGTTTATTTTACTTTCTGTAAGAACTCACCAATACTTATCTTCTTTTCCTTCTTTCCTGTTAACCCTTTTGTAGCTACTATCCTGTTCTTTACTTTCTCCCATTTTTCCCCTCAAACCTTTTTTCTCCACACTGCAAACTCCTCGCATTCTGTTACAGTGTTCTATACATTCTTTGCCACCACACAGTTCACAAATTCTCTTTTTCCTACCTCATATCCCTCTTGGGAATATTGTCCCTTTCCTCATCTCTAGCTAACCCTTCCATCTCTTGCTTATTGCAGTAATCTACATATGCATCTCGTGCCAAATTTCTTTTTATTAGTTTGAAAATTGTAATGATTTAATATTTTCTAGACTTTACCCTATTTCCTGTCATCCTATATGTTCCATTCTGCATTTTACCAGTTTACCCACATTACTTGTATTCCTTGTCTCTAATCTCCATATATCTCCCATTCCTATTTTTGCCATAATTCCTCCCATCTCTGTCCACCAACTGTTTGAGTTCTTTAATATTTGTTGCTGTCACATGCATAATTTCTTAACTTCTTCTTCTTTAGCCTAGCACCTATACCAGAATGTTATTATTCTTTCCAAGGAAATGTTTTAATAATAATCCAGGGTGCTACAGCCAATATGGGGTAAGGGGCTGCCAGCCGGACTGCCGACCTCACACCCACATACACAAGGCACAGGTGGGTGATCATGCAACCGTTACAGGGAAGAGATGTGGTCAGCACCTCGGCATCCCCCAACCGGAATGTTGATTTTCTTGTCCAGGGCCGCTTATCTGGCGTAAGCTTCTCACTTTCTTCACGTTGCTAAGTGGACACCGGCCCTATACCCGGGACTTAAAATCCGCACCCCATAACTGGCATCGATCCTGGACCGCTTTCCTTGGCAAGGAGCTACGGCATGCTGCCTTATTCCGCTACACGGAAATGTTTTGCTACAGAAGAAAAGGTTAAAAAGCAAAAGGAATTTGTCATAAAATGTGTACTTGAACAACATCTACACACTTTTGAATAGTAAAATTGCATCTAGGGAGTTACAGGAGGCCATGAAAAGTTTTGTGGACTGCGTGCTGTAGCAACTTAATTATTATTTGTTTCTTCGAATTCTATAAGAATCTCAAGTTTTATAATAACACCAAAGTAAAATATACGATTTACAACATTGGAGTGATTGTTATCAAGTGATAAGGAGCTGCAGGAGTATAGGTAAAGGCTTGTAGAGGGCACTGTTGTGATTTAGAAACCCTTTGGATTAATTAGTGATATCAGGAGGCAGTGAAAAATGTAGATAGTAAAAAATTGAACAATTAAAGCAAGATTAAGAAATATCTTGTAAACATATTTTATTTTAATTTGGTGTTACAAATGTTATATATATATTTAATAAATATGAATACAAGAGAGTAATAAATTGGTGACACCGCAGTGATTCGCATGTGATTCTGGGTGAGTAAAATTTCAAATGATAAGCTGATCTGTGAAATCAAAGTTAAGTGCGTAATCATACAATGGAGGAACATAACCCAAACGAGGTAGATCCCCGCATTCTGGTTAGAGAAACCAGATATATGGTTCTAGCAGGTGGAGGAGCAGTTTACCATAAATAAAATATCTAAGGAAGATACCAAATTCAACTACCTAATAGCCCAACTAGAACCGCAGTATGTGGAGAATATCTGGGACATTATTATCAGTAATGAGATGAATAAGTAATTAGCTGCAAAGTTACGGCTTCTTGAGATTTGCAAGGAAAGAGAAGATAATAGAATAAAGTGGTTAGTTGCTGGTATCGAGCTAGGAGATTACAATCCAAGCCAGCTACAAAGGAAACTGAGGTCTTTGGCAGGTAAGGATGTCTCTGATAAAGTTCTTCGAACTCTTTGGCTCAAGAAACTTCCCGATTCGTTAAAAAGCATCCTGGTAGTAAGTGAAGAATGTCTTGACAGCGTTGTCATCATGACAAATAAAATGCTAGAAATGAATCCTCGTAGTGCGGCGTTTAGTGCAAGCGAAGAGTCTGTAAAGGGTACATCAATTAATGAGTTAGCGGCTAAAATATCTCAGCTGGAGCAACAAATAGCAACATTGTAGACAGGAAGTTTCTGCAGCATTGGCAGAAACCCGTATCGCAGATCTACAAGCAGAGAGCGCAGTTCGAGTCGCTGTAGAAGATTCTATCCTAATGGTAAATTCTGCTGCTACCACTATAAATTTGGAAAGAAATGCATGCCTGAAAAATGCAAGCAGCCTTGCCAGTGGAATGTGCAGGAAAACTCCAATCGGTAGTAAATGTAGCGGCAAGTTGTGCTGCCGAGAATCAGGACAGGAGCCGCAAACACCGTTTATTCCTAAGAGATAAAAGGTCTGGCTTCAGGTTGCTTGTCTCAGTAGTGCAGATGTTTCCATTATTCCAGCTTCGAATGTGATAAACTGGACAACAGTTTTAAATTATATGCTGCGAATGAAACCTCAATTTCAACTGGAGGCGTGAAAGCTTAGAACCTTGACCTTGGCCTATGCCGAACGATTAGATGGCCATCCATTGTTGCTGATGTAAAGAAAGGAATAATAGGAGCTGATTTTCAAAATGAATTCAATTTATTGGTCGATATCAAGAAAAGAAGATTGGTTGATGACATTACCAAAATGTGTACTTCAGGTGAAGTAATGGCTGTATCAAAGAATGATTCGTTGAGTACTGTCTGTAGAAGCATTAAGTTTTCAGAGTTGTTAGAGAAATATCCTGGCATTACAAAACCAACTTTAGTGCCTAGTGAAGTCAACCATAATATTAAGCATTAAATTTTGACGAAGGGACCGCCAGTCTATTCAAGACCGATGCAATTAGATCCACAACGACTGTCTCAGGCCAAACTGAAATTCCAGTTCATGTTAGACAACATCATTCGACCATCAGTCAGAATGGGCAAGTCCGCTTCAAATGGTGACGAAAAAGGATGGTTCCTTACGACCATGTAGAGATTACAGGCGTTTAAATGACAGGACCGTTCCAGAGAGATACCCTATTCCTAGGATAGATGACTTTCAACACATCCTAGGAGATGCAAAACTCTTTTCCAAAATGGAGTTTTTTAAGGCATTCTTCCAGATTCCAGTGGCGGAAGAAAATAAACCGAAAACACCCAATTTGGGTTGTTTGAATTCAATGTCATGAGTTTCGGTTTACACAATGCTCCATCAACTTTTCAGTGCTTTATTAACGAAGTGTTATTAGGTCTGTAATTTGTATCCCCGTATCTTTACGATATTCTGGTGGCATCAAAGTCCGAGGAAGAACAACTGTAACTTGTATTATGCAGACTAGCTAAATTTTGTTTAAGAATAAATGTTGCGAAGTATGTAACTGGTGTTCAGGAACTTGAATTTTTGGGTCACCTCATAGCACCTCAAAGTCTAAGCCAATTCCAGAGAAACTTAGGGCTATAACAGATTTTAAACTCCCGGAAACAGTTCGTGAACTTCGTACTTTTTTGGGTGCATGCAATCCTCCATTATTACCTTAAAGGAGCCAAGAAGAATAATCAAACGAAAATCGATTGAACAGAGGAGGCTAGAATCCAGTTTGAAGAATGCAAGGGAAGCCTCGCAGACGCAGCCTTACTTACATTTCCTAGTGCCAACTATCAATTTGGTCTGTTCACAGATGCGTCGGATCAAGTAATCTGTGCAGTACTCCAACAGAAAGAAGGAATGATATGGAAATCCATCGCCTTTTATTCTAAGAAGCTAAGTCCAGAAGAGATATCCTACAGCACATATGATAAAGAGCTATTGCCTATATACCTGGCTGTGAAAAAGTTCAAACATTCTTTGGAAGCAAGACCTTTTTACGTTTTTACGGATCATAAGCCATTGATCTATGCATTCAAACAGAAGAACGAGAAGGCATCTCCTCTACAGCTTCGCGATCTTCAGTACATATCGCAGTACACAACAGACATCCGACATGTTAGTGAGAAAGATAAAATAATTGCTGATACGCTATCATGATCAGACGAAATTACGGTGATTATCAAGAAATAGCAAGAGCTCAGAAGAATGATGAAGAGCTGAATAGCCTGAATCGATCACAACACTCACTGGATTCCAAACATTGCCACTTGTCGACCGGAGATACCCTTATTTGTGATACTTCAACACATAACATCCGACCATACATACCGAAATCATTTCGCTTTCAACTTTTCGAGAAAATCTACAATTTAGCTCATCAAGGTGTTAAAAGTACTATAAAACAATTGACTTCAAACTTTGTGTGGCCAAATATAAAAGATGATGATCGCAAATGGACACAGTGTTGTATAGCTTGCCAGAAAAATAAGATAACGCTGCATACAAAGTCAGCAGTAGGTCAACTGAAGGCACCTGATGAGAGATTCAGTATAGTTCATGCGGATATCATAGGTCCACTTGCACCATCTGAAGGATATATATTGTTTAACTTTTATCGACAGATTCAGTGGTTGGATGGAAGTTATACCAATGACAAACGGTACCGCCGAAACAGTCGCAAGATTATTTTATGCAAACTGGATAGCTCGATTTGGTGTACCTGCTACTATTATTACAGACCAGGACAAGCAATTTGAATCAGAATTGTTCAGAAGTTAGCTGTAATACGTGGAACTAAAGTACAGCATACCACTCCATATCACCCACAATATAATGGAAAAATAGAGCGATTGCATAGAACTCTAGAAGCGGCAATCAGAGACCATTACACCATAAGGTGGACAGAATCTCTTCCTTCAGTCCTCCTTGGATTAAGAGCTGCACTGAGAGAAGACACTCGGTGTTCAGTAGCAGAAATGATATACGGAGCCACAATCCGCTTGCCTGACGAATTCTTCGAAAAGGAAACTTCAAATGTCAGTCCAGTTACCTTTGTTGCTGATCTACGACGACTTATGGACCAACTGAGACCTAACATACCCCGCAGAAACAATAAAAGAAATGTGTTCATTCATAAAGATATCTTCAGTTGCTCTCATGTGTTCATAAGGATTGATAGAGTGAAGAATACACTCGAAATTCCTTACGATGGACCATTCGCCTTTGTTAAACTTCAAGAGAAGTTTTTCACTGTAAGAGTTAAGGGCAGAGAAGTTAATATCTCCTTCGATAGGTTAAAACCTGCATTTATTTTGTACCCAGACAATGACTCTTTCCATCAGCTTCCAAAAGTTAAAGATAATGATCAGCCTGGTAGTTCTACACAAGAGTCGAGAACAAGGAGAGGCCGAGTGGTGCGTTTTCCTACGCAGTATCTGAACTATGCCAGATAGTGTGAGAAGTGTGCATATTGCAATTATTGTTTATTTGGAGTATCAAATTTAATTGTTCCCCCAGAGCTATTATCGTAACTTCGTTACTGGCAGGGGAGGCGCTGTAGAGGGCACAGCCCCCTCAGAGAGCCTACATTTGGGAGAAATCTGTGGTTAACACTTCGCTGAAATCCTGGGGGCTCCTACAACTAACCTATGTTTATATCTACTTCTGTGGTCATGGACAGCTACAGACGATAAGCGTAATTGAAACATGTTTTTATATAAAACAATGCAAACAAGTACAGCTTTAATGTGCAAAATGTACTTGTTGTACATTCAAAATCAGTGGGTGTAGCGCAAACCTGCAACCTTATGGAGGAACCGCCCCTAGCTGAGAGAGAGAGAGAGAGAGAGAGAGAGAGAGAGAGAGAGAGAGAGAGAGAGAGAGAGAAAACTAGGGAGATATGAAAAATACACATTAGTAGCTACGGGCAACGTAAACCTTTGGAAACTTGATTTTTCATAGTTTAGTTCCGTTCTCTCTCACTATGTGACGCTGCGCACTCCGCGTAATGCCAACAGTTAACACGTGAACGACACTTCTAAAAGTTTGATGTTCTCTGTCTACTGTTAAGGAGATCATGTTAGTGAAAAAAGTGCTCCTCGACTGCTGAAAGGCAAATTAAAAGAATAGGAACTATTACTTGGGATACTTATTTAGTTCTGAACATAATTTAAAAATAAGAATTCGGATCCGAGAAATTTCTCCTCAAAAGGACAATGGGAGGTCCTTTTACCGAAATGGAGTTGGATTATTCCAATAATTAAATAAAACAATTAACAAGAGCTAATCCCTACAATAAAACAAAATTTGGAGTAGATGTAATCCAATTGTGTGTGTAGCATGATAAATATAATCCTGTTTTCGGTTTCAAGGTAAAGACCATGGTACCTCATAGCGAATACAGAGAACCGGTTTGTTTATTCTACTTTTACGATATCTTCTTGCTTTTCCTTTTTTGTAGCGATCGTATTTCTTTAATATATATGAAATACATATATCCTATATATGTATAAATAATAAACTTTCTAAGAATACTATGTAAAACATTGAGTAGGGAAGGTCAAGTGAGTGCGTCAGATTCTTCACTCCCGGCACCACTATACACTGTTTCCATTCCCATTGCTGCGGACACACATGTACTCACTCGCATTCCTCTTTACACATTCCTTTCTCCCTTCTTTCGTTGATATGTCTGCGCGTACTTCATGCTGTCTTCACCATTTGCTTTCTCGCGTATTTTCAGCGGAGTCCTACAGCCTTTCAACCCGGCTGCCCAGAGATGGCAGCGCTATTGAGACTTCAAGGTCATTATGGTATTTTAACAATTATTTTTCAATGTTTCAATATTTACGCAACATTACAGTTTAGGCAACACTTAAAAATGATGTGTATAATATGATATGCAATTTTACAACTTGTTTTGCACGAAGCTCGGTATATTATCATTCAAAGTGGTTATTATCTGACCAAAGGTCCATCCCTAGATAAATAAGTTTACGTTATCCAAAGGTCGAATTATGCTTGAATTGAACTTTCAAATACTGAAATTGAAAACATAGATATAATTGTGTTATAATTTTGTAGGGTGTCCTGAATGTTGTCTAAAAACATATTTAGATTCAAGAGACCTCCACAATGCATATATCCAGAGAAATTTTGGAATTTAATTTTCGAGTGGAATGCAGCACCTTCTATGCACATAAGAGGCAACAATAAACGGAAATAGGAAGAGAAACTACGAAAATGTGCACGTATAGCTGTGCCGCTCAGGAGTAACAAATAAGCACCTTTATTTGGAAATAACTTTTTTTGGATCCAAGAGACCTCAATATCCTGATATTTCGTTGGATAATTATGCGGAATTGAATACTTTATATAACTACTATGGAGAATGTCATTCTAATTGCTGAAATTTCTCATGGGTTACAGGGTGACTAAATCACTCCACGAATGCAATGAGTCAGCGCACTAATAACTCAATCAAGTACCTTTTAGCACACTTACATATTCCATTATCGTCACTTCATTTTGTGCTACTTATTTGCTGGAACGAAATTGAACTATAACTCCAGATTCTCCCAAGATCAATTCTACAGTTATCGTTATATTAACACAGGTAATTCAGTTATGCAGAGAGCTAATTTTTTTTTCCTAAGTAACACTAATCTTAGGTAATACTCGCATTGTATCAGCCTTGTAAAAATATATTATACATGTTTTATCACCCCAAAGTAATCCTAACAACTATGGGATGCTAAAGTGTAAAATACTTCCACAAAAATAATAATGACTTCATTTTCAGACCAAAGGACATCTTTTACATTAAAAATCCATTGCTGTAAGCTATTTATGTTACGTACTAGCCAGGTCTGAAATATTAAAACATTTACATGTTTTAGTTCTGTAAATTTTACTGTAAATTTATATTATAATGTGCATTATCACTTTACAAAAGCATCCTGTTATAAACTTCTACTCATTCTCCACTTGAAATGAAGAACACTCATTGCAGAACACGTTTACACTTGTATGCTGTTTTTTCAGATAAATGTGTGCATTCATCACATTGTTTCTTCACTTTCTTGTCCTATGACCTTGGAGAGAAATAACATTTTTTTGTTTCAGATTTGAAACATGTGCACCTTGGTGTTTTTGGTTGTCATTTAGAAGATCTTTGAAACCAGATTGAGTTATTGCTGAACGAATGCGCTGTGTTCCGCACTGGGGTGGGGGGGGGGGGGGAGAACTGGTCTCTCAGTTTCCTATTTCTGAGAGGAATTCTCTTTTAGCATTTTTACCTCACATATGATGTAAACATTTACAGTACAGAACGTAAGCATTAAGTGATGCTAAGTCAAATATATCAAGAAGTAGACCAGGTGGCCTCCTTCAGGTTCCACGTTTCAATGAATAGTGCCTACCCATCTTGTCAACAGTATCAAAACCTTACTTTGTTGAGTTGTAGAACATTATCACCTCAGGCATTTTTTTATTTTTCACGTCTAACTTCCACAAAACGCAATTGCTAACTGTGTTGGGGCCCAAATGACCTTGTTGTCGACGGGCCCTTAAACACCACACACTCACTCACGCTAACTGTGTTTGCATTTTATAATAATTTGTTGCTCTAGTGCATGTGTATGTATTGTCTACGAATTTGTAACAACAATGGACATACAAATGAAGTTTCAGAAGGTGAATTGTTTCCGAGTTTTAATTATTGTAGTAAATGTGTAATATAATTTGGAAAATCGCATATTGTCTACTGTGCTGATTGCACCATTCCTTTACGAGGCGTGTGCCTCAGTTGTTTTGTGTTTCCCTTTTTCTCCGTGTGAGCGCGTGAATGTTGCCTTGGTTCCTCTCTCGGACAGCTCTCCGAGCTGACGAGGCAAGATAGTCGGGGCTCTCCTTTCACAGCGCACGCATAGTGATTTATAACAGTCTTAGCTCCCGGGTGCAGTTCAAAATCATGTACTTTCGAGGAAGTTAAAGTTAAGTGTAATTGTCCAAGTAAGCTATCACTGTGAATAAGATATTTATTAAAGCTTTTAAATTATCAAAGTAAGTTGTATAATTGTACCTTAGCCTCCGGGTACAGTTCAATACCTGGGGTATTTTCTGACCCTGTAAAAAATTACAAATTCTGTGCCACCTACCGTCATATTACCAAAAATATTTTGACCATTTATAGCAAATAGTACACATAAGGCATATCTGGAAGATGAGAAGTCTACGTTCACATTAAACAGTTCCTAAGAATTAAATAAACCGTGGGACCCATAAACACCCCAGACACCAAGCAAGGGTTAAGATATCAATCGAAATTGTAACATTCTTCACCGCATATTATAAGAAGGAAATTATTTGGTATGCCCAAAAAATCATCTGAAACGACCGATTTGACGAACACAGGATCTCCTCTAGGGATATTTGAATAATACTTGCGTTCGTGTGTGCATTTATTTGTGTTCGTATGTCTGTTAACTGTACAACTCGTAAACGAAAACTCAAGGAAATATCAAACTTAGTACATATTTTTAGCTCAGAACCTTTAAGGTTACACGAAAATATTCTAGAGAATTCAGTGTTCAAACTATCCTTGAAAACATTTTGGAAATTTTGATTTTTTCAAATAAGGGTAACGAGTTCCACCAAATTATTATATGTTTAAGTTTCTTTCACCACAAACTCATTTTAATTTTCTGAGAGTAAGCCATGACGCCCCCTTCATTCTGGATTAACTTTATATAACTGATAAGCCGTAAGAATCGAATAAAGCAATGACCAAAGTTGAAACACGAAGAATATGAAAAAATGTTCTTCATTCCAGGCTCACGTTACATGGAACATCTTCGAATGTTCTGATTTTTAAAAGATAGCTCTAACGGTCCGCTTAGTATCTATACCATATTGTGGGTTCTTAAAATTAAAAGTTTAGGTTGCAGATATTAAAAAATGCTCTTTATTTTCGTAGAAAGACAATTGTACAGCTCTGATATCAGCAGAACGTCTGTCTGCCACTAGTCCACCCTGCACAATTGCATGGCCGAACTGACGTCTGAGCCATGAGCTAGAATAAGTCGTCCGGGTGCTCCCGGACGGTGGACAGAGCGCCAAGGTACCTATCCGCTGAGCGGATTTACCCGTGCGGTCTTATAGATTTTGTCTTTTTCACAAAGCTTTGTTGTCTTTTGTAAGGTGATGGACCTGATTCGACCTCTGCTAGTGCTCCTGGTGGCGGGATGAGCGTCCAGAAGGAAGCTAGTTCCCAATTCCGCCACGCCATGAAGGGCCTGCTTGCAGGGTCCGTCCAGTGTGGAGAGGCCAGGAGGGACAGGTCGGCTGTCTGGGGAACATTTAGGTTCAGGTCGTGTTCTGGTCACACAGGTTTGGGACTCGAATGGCGGGGATCAGCCGACAAGTCAAACCCAGCCCCAGTATGGCCGGGACAGACTGAATATGGCAGTGAAGGGACGAGAGGCTGGATTCACTACCCAAGGGCGTCCTTAGGGAGGCGATAGCTCTTTCTCCTTCTTGGTGCTCGGTGATCATATTGACCTAGTGTATTTACTAGGTGGTTGGGATGGGGTCTGATTCTGGCATACATTGTGCGCGAAAGTTGACGCACAACGTCCTCAAGGTAAGGTATGCCAGAATGGGTGTGTAGGATGTGTGATAGAAACGTACGTTCGGTATCGCAGATCATCCGAAGTGCCCTCTTCTGCACGGCTTGCAGTCTGCGGATGGTGGTACGAGCCACCGAACCCCAGTTCTCGCATCCATACAGGATCAGTGGCGGGATGATCGCACGATACACCCGTAGTTTAAGGCGAGTGGGTATGGTTTAACGGAATATGGGGTACAACTGTTTGAACGCTGCATGGCCTAGGCTGACTTTATCACGGACATCTGGCGTGAAGGTGAGGCCACGGTCCAGTCGGACACCTAGGTATTTGGCAGATCCAACCCAAGGGATTCTTCTCCACCTCAACCGTAGGTCTCCTTCCTGGTACCAGCGGAGGACCTTCCCCAGCAGAAGGGCAGAGCTCTTCGGTGGGCTGATTGCCATCCTCCACTCTTCACTCCATGTGCCGATGGCCCGGAGTGATCGCTACAGCAGAGATAGCCAGTAAGGGCCAAGATGAGCACGTCGTCAGAATATTGGCACAGGACAGTGCGAGGTTGAGTTGGGAAGTCAGACATGTAGGCAGCAAAGAGTAACGGTGACAGTACTCTTCCTTCTGGGATTCCAACCGCTATGAGCCTGACGGAGGAGTGTTTACCTTCGACCTGTACCCTGAAGGTTTGATCCCGGAGGAAACTACTAATCAGGGTGAGGTATGGGGAGGGGAGGTGTGCTTCCTTGAGCTTGTACAGCAAGCCCTGATGCCACGTTGTGGCGAAGGCCTTGTCCACGACCAGGAGTACCTCGGCGGTTTTTAGGTTGTCCTGGAAAACCAGGGCAGCCTTTTCCGCCAGTCGCAGCAGCTGCAGGGTCGTGGAGTGGCCTTGACGGAACCCGAACTGGTGATCCGGTAGGAGGTGCCTTTCCTCGATGAGAGTAGTCAGACGGGACAAGGGAAATTGCTGATGGAGCTGTAGCTGGGTGGGGAGAACGGATCCTTGCCGGGCTTCATAATGCAGACCACCTTCGTCTCCTTCCAACATGTTGGAAAGTGGCGGAGGTATATGCATGCATTGTAAATGCACGTAAAGTGAATCACAGCTCTTTTAGGAAGGTTCAGGAGCATGAGTGCCGTAACAGCGACATGGCCTTGGGATTTTTTGTGTTTGCGGCTAAGGATTTGGGTTGCCACCTCACTGGGGGTGACAATGGGAATATGGATCACGTCACGTGGTAAAGGGTGGTCCTTGTAGAGGTATTCCACCAGCTCTTTCACGAACTCGGTGAACTCATCGTCCTGTGGATCTTCCCGTGGCTCGAATTGACACTGTAGGTAGTCTGCAAAACCTGTGGCTTTCTCTTGGGGCTCGAAGGCGAGTCTCCCTCGAGTGCCATGGATAGGATGGTGGTACTGATTTTTATACTTACGTAAGGAACGGATAATTCACCAAGGGTGCTTCTGTGTGAGGTCTACACGCTTCATGATGTTCTGCTAGGCCGCAAAGCGGTGAACACGAAGCAGCCTTCTTGCCAGGGATTTGAACCTCGGGCCTGCCTGTATCCTGGGGTGGCGCAAACGCTGCCATAGCTTCCGAACAGTTACTTTAACTTTAAGTAGCTGCCGGAGCTCATTTGGAATGGTCGTGGGGTTGAGCTGGTTTGTGAGCACGTACCACATTAAGGATATGTTGGGGGAAGTCCGAGGCTGCCATTTCCAGTGCATCGTTAGAATGGATGCGTGGTCGCGGGTCTACGGACTGGCTCAGGTTCATGACGGCTGCATCGCAGTCCCCCTCGTACATCCAGTCTGGGTTTTACAGAGCTTGCATTTCAACGTTGGAGTCCACCATAGACAGGGTCATGGTCGGAGTCCAGTTCGTTGACCGCCGAAAGGTCTAGATGAATTGGAACGTTTTCAGTGAGCATGATGTCAAGCACATCCGGTCTGCCGTGGTCTGGATGGAACGTAGAGCCTCTCGGGCACTGCGCGACAAACTTCGGGCTTCCGCTGATGAGGCGGTAGAGACCACGTCCCGTGACGTTGGATGTACGGCTGTGCCGGTTGGCATGTTTCGCGTTGAGGCCGCCTGCAATGCATACCACTGGGTGATAATTGAGAAGGAGGTTGAAGAACTCCTTGTGGAAGCGTGTATCGGGAGGATTATAGGCCACTACTAGTAGCGTGTCTTGCCCATCAATGGCAAGCCAAATGGCACAGGCTTCCAAGTGGGGGGGCAAAGGGGAGTAAGTTATGTGGTTTGTGATGAAGATGGTGGTGCTGGCGCCTCGTCGGCTGACCCAATCAGACCGATGGGTGACATAACTAGCCAGCGAGAAGTTAGTTGCAGAATCCAGATGGGATCACACACCACCAGAATATCAATACCGAAAGACTGTACAAACTCAAGGTCTCTGGAGTGATGGCCCAGAACGCGGCTCGCAATGGCCTCCGGACAAATCTGGAGGCCATTACTTAGCGGAACCCGGGAACAGCCCTTCCAGCGTTTTTAGCACAATGGCTTGCTTCTGCATAGGAGTAAGTGAGGGGTTCTCGACCTGCAGCATGCAATTGCGTAGGGCACAGAGGTTTCGCTGAATGAGGTCACCTAACCACAGGGAAAGGGCCTGGAACTCGTCCAGGGCTCCTGTGATACAGTGACGCCAAAGATGCATATTTTGGATTTCTGTAAATATCTTCAAAATCATTTTTATTCTGAATGGCTTTCGCACAAATGGTAAACTCTAAAAGCCGACAAAAGCTTACCCCCAGACATTAAAGATATCGTTAAAACTCATAATTCGTGTCAAGCACATTTTTTGGGGGATGGGATGCCACTTTCCAGTTATTCCTTGTTATTGCTTTATATAACACTTGTGCTTTCCTCATATAGGTATTCTTTTTTATTTTTTATGTCTTTCGCAAGCAAAGACAGTCCAAGTTTTAAAGCGTCACAGAGCGAACAGGTTCTAAAATATGCAACATCAGCGTTAAACTTACTGTATTCACACATTCCTCTTTATCTGCAAGAAGTAACAAAAATATAATTTATGCAAATGTTTATCTCAATTAATATGAGGTAGTTTGGTGAATATACGTTTAAAATAATACTGCGCACAACAGCACAGAAATTCATTTGACTAAAACGTATCTGAGATTTTATCCTCTGACCATGTAGAGAGAATGAATGTGTCAAGTCCATCACATATCGACCATCTCTTAAAAATCTGCTTATCCCTTAAAGCCTCATGTTTTCCAATATTTCCCTGCCAACCACGTGAAAATTAGCAATACATTAACTACTTGAAAATATTTATTTCGACCAATATGAATATACCAGGTGGCCCACGCAAGCTGTACTCTGTAGCTTTGGGTTTCTCGCACACGTTAGTACAAGAAGCTTTTTTTTCTTTTTGGCTTTTGAACAATGAAGGGATATGTTTTTTCTCTAGTTGTACACATACAACCAAAACGCAGACACATACACAATACATACATGCCCAATTTGGGACTCGAACCCGCGAATTTCTGCATAACGGAACGCTAGGCACGTAAGCTCTAACGAGGGCCTGCTAAAAGAAGGGTTGCCTCGTCGGTGCTGTTCTGCTGTTCAAAGAACAAGTGAACGTACAAGCTCACTGAGCGGTGCTGCTATCTGCGTTCATTTTCTCCGATAAGGTCCCGTGGCCATCTGTATGTAGTTGAGGCAGGTCTTACTATCCAAACTGTAGTTACCACAATGTACTCAAGCAAGGGGTACGCAGGTGCGATAATGATCTACGGAGAGACGAATCGCAAAGCAGCTGAGGCCCGAAAGCTGTATTCATGTTTCCCAACGAAAAGTCTACCTTCCGCATATGTTTTTAGATGTACAGCGTGGAATGACCAATCTAGACGCACCTGATGCTTTCATGTTTTCTGGCACGTTATTTTGGAGCAAATCCCATTCGAGGTAAGTATAGCTTACATTAAAGTTATGCGCACGTATAATGTAAAATACCAATAATGTTATCCTGATATTTCGTTTTAGTCTTCATTATTATATATATACATAGAATGATAATTATGATCATTATTATTGTTATAAAAGTTATTTGTTTTCATCCATTAGTACTTGGACATACCTCATCGCAATTAGGACAAAGAAAAGCTGCGGCAGACCTGAGGTTTTCGAAGTTTTCGCTGCAAAGGATTCCGCAGGAAAGAAAATGGAATCCCTTTAAGCTACACCTACACCAACAGCTATATAGAAACGATTCCCAAAATCAGATATCGTTCTGCAGACCTATATTAAATAAAATTGTCTTAAATTCAGATTTCATCAGGGAGATTATATGGGGAGATGAATGTTATTTCTCCAAGGTCTGCACTGTAAATAGATATCATCTACATTACTGCGCTCCTGAAAATCCTCACTGTTTACGACCAAATCACGTGTAAACGCACTGGGATATTAACGTATCCTCAGGCCTTCTAGATCACACCATTGGATCAGTTTATTTTGCTTATATATCCACTTGTCAACAGTATTTGGAAGTCCTACTACATAAGCTGAATCTTGAGGATTTTCTAGTAGACATCCCACTTCAGTTAGCTGTGCGGCACTGGTTTCAACACGATGGTGCACCAAAGCGTTATTGTGGAAGGGTTAGAGAATATCTCAATAATGTGTACCGCGAACGGTGGATAGATCACCGTGGTTTCATGCGATGATTAGCAAGATCACCTGATGTAAGCCCCTTAAATTTTTTCTTATGAGGATATATGACAGTCAGGTTCTACGACGAGCCAGAAAATTCATATGTTTTGACAGAACGAATACATCATGCTTGCTCTTCAGTCTACAGAATTGTGGCCTTTCATCGAAAAAGGTGGGCATGCATTGCAACATTTGTATTATGAATAATGCAATTATAAATATTTCTTGGTCTAATACATAGGCTTAGAGAACATTAATTATATTTATTATACTTGTTATTCTTTATTGCTATCAAAGACCTATATAGCATATATTTAATATTGCTAATTGTAAAGCACAAATTGTTGCACTACGTGTTGTTCGTAAATTAGCTGCGGGATGTTAGTATGCCTTAAGACAGGTAATTAAAACGCTTTGGTCCTTGTGCGTATTCCTTTGCTGAGGAACAGTCATTCTCCTGCACAGGAACCTTTCCCGAGCCCAGGAATCGAATCCGCTACCTCACCGAAGTGAGAAATTGCTCTAGCAACGAGCTATGGGACCAGTTACATTAATTAGGTGTTTTTTTCACGCTCTGGATTTACGTTTAGCAAAGTCTCCTCGTCCCCTTTACTGACATGCTTAGGCAAACCTTTCGGCTTCCGCGTTATCCGGGAGTAACTAAGTTCAACGAAGGACGGCTTACGTAGGCCTCCTGGTATATATACACACGAAAAGCCAAACGAATACATCGGAAATGGTTCAATCTAATAAAAAGGTTTCTGACATGAATTGTGTGTTTTTACGAGATCAAAAAGTAAGATTATGTCTACCTTTTACGCTATACCGGTTATGTAAAAATCACCCAGAATGATGAAAGAGGCGTTGTGTGAACATTTATAGAGAACACTTGCCATAGAAATGCCTTTAAAAATTATATTTTAAACACACTGGTTAATGTTTCGAAAAAAAGAACAATATTTTTGGAAAATATCCGATGTAAAGTGTAGTCTAGTAAGAGGATCTTCTTGAAAAGCTTTCGGTCTCATTTTTGGAATATCAAGTGCTTAACATCAAATCTCGTATTTAACCGGCATTTAAATTTTAGTTGCGGTGCTCACAGGCACACGCAGAGAATCATGTTTTTTTTTCTGAACAAACTTATTTTTTATTAAGAGACTTCCACTTTCAGTGATACCTCAGTGTCGAACTTTTAAGGGAATACAATGCTTTTCCCTACTTACAATAAGTCGTGGAGAAAGTGACAATTCAAAATCAACACCCAAAACCTCGGATTCTAGAAGCTCCTATCAGAAATGATTAATTATAACTAAAATTTAAGATCTTAACAAGGGTTTGACACAGCTGTTTAACATATCGGTGCATGTTTTATATTGTAATTAGATTAATCCAAGCAATAAGAGGATACATTGCCGCAAGCAAGAATTCCATAGGTATGCTTACTTTTCGTTCTTACATATTTTCTAAAAAGATGCAACGAATTGAAAATTAATTCTCATTTATGTACTTTATATTTTTATTTTCACTTGACAGTCAAAACAGATCTTTCATAGTCACTGTAGTTTTAAATGACCTCAACTGGCGTGGAATTATAAAGGGGCTTTAAGTAATGCCTTTCTGGAGAGCAAAATTCTGTCAGTTTTTAATGTTTGACAAATGTTTAGAAGACATTTTCAGTTGGTTTTATTTCATACTTGACTGAAACGCTTTGAAAAATAAACTAGGCAATCAACAAAAGATTACAAAATATTGGTTGAAGCAATTTAACGTCACTAAGCCTTAAGTTTAATTTAGAATTTTGAGTCAGTTTAAAATTTTATCACGTTATCAGAAATATTAAAACCGAGTACAGATGGTGAAAAAAAGAAAATAGAAGGGCGCTTATTATTAGGAATATTTCGCACCTTAATGCCCTTTGATAAATGAACATTCCAAATTACAAGTATTTTATTTACGAATTTACTTATTTACCTCATATGGAACTTACATATGTACTTGAATTCTATATAATATGCGATTCACTGTTTCCTAAGTTCTGTTCAAGGAATCCATCTGTTCTATCTTGAAAAAGGGGAAGGCAGCAGAAGGGTGAAGCTTATGGGGGAAGGGTATGTGCCTTTTTGCATTCGTCTCTTCTTCCAAGTCGGGCACTCAAAGCCGTGTGTAGAGTAAAACTCCTTTTCCTAGCCATTTGAACCAGTCCAAGTGGAAGCAGCAGGAAAAGAGAAGGCAAGGAAAATTTGTGTCTGTACGACAGAATGACGGGCAATGTACGCCCGTTTTCTTTCCCACAATACGCCAGTGTTAGATGCAGGAATTCTGAAAGGATTGGTGACTAACACGTAAATTCTAGCGTATGATAATGAACCGTTTTCTTTCTACCTTTCAGACAGTTGGTGCGACCTAATTTTGGTGAACTTTAAGTCACATAGAATAAGCATATTCGCTTAGTGTGTAATATGGAAGAGCTACTTCTTTGTTGCCATAAGCCAGAGGGCACTGGGTGAAGGGGAACTTATTACATTTCTGCTGTATAATATGTAATTCATAGAAGTATTGCAAGCAATAATATATAGCATATTTTATTTTTGAATAGGAGGTTTTTAAAAACAAAAATAAATAGTTTGTTCTAAATTTATGTTTAATTTAATGAGAATGTATTACGGTAATGGTTCGCTACTTGTGAGACCAGCAGCCTCTCATATGGTTCGGCTGTAACTATGTGACATCATCCAGATTTTCTAATTAACTAAGCCCAAAAAGCATAATATGAAAGGGTTTTGTACACTTGAGGCGGCTGTGAAACCCCGAAACTTTGCAAACAAGATAAATTAGGTACTACAAGGTAAATCCTCGAGGCGTATCGGAAAGTATGTAAAACAACGGAATTGTTTATTTGAGCCTACCGCACATACATATATGGCCAGTAGCTACATCATATCATATATAACGTAATTGAATATTGTGACAAGGAGAAAGAAAAAGGAATCAAAATCCCTTAGTGTTAAGTGACAAAACGGGCAGCTGCAGTGGTAATTTACATTTGCACATAATAGTTAATTGCTCAACTATTCTATCACGCACACCTCCCAAGTGTTCTACTTTTGTTTTGTCGCTTACTGTTTGCCAAGTTACTAATATTTCGTTCTTCCAGTAAACAAGACAATAACCGAAAGCAACATTCTGTCAGTGAAAGTCAATAAGCCTCGACGCTTTGCCAGTTAATAGCGCTTCAATCCTCTTGTACACCGAGCGGGATGGCTCAAACCGTTTCGTCTGTGGCCCGCATTCCGGAGGCCCGGGTTCGATTCCCGTGGCCGAACTACCTGATTCATGAGTTTTCCAGGGTCCCTAGGCAAATGCTGTTTAGGTTAATTACATCCCCGAATTTCCTGTCCCTCCATTTCATCTCCATTATCATTACACGTCATCTCTCATCTGGTGGTCTATTTCAGAGTAGAAGTGCCAGCGGGTGTCTTGGGGGTGCATGGCGGGATGATATACTCTAGGAAAACTACTTCCTCCTCCGGTAGGTCAGTTGCCGGTGTCCGCTTATCTGCTGGGCTATTTCGGGACACCCAGCCAGGGACCATTAAGACCCGGCTGCTGGGCTCATTGCCGTCCCGCAGTAGGAGAGTGTGTCCATTGTCCTGGCCTGTCGGGGGAAGTCTCTATATAAATAAACTGTAGGGACTCTGCCCTCTGTATTGTCCTGGATCCTTGGGTTGGCCGCCCTCTGTATCCTCTCGCCTCATCCTTCCTCCCGGAGGTACACCCACTTGGGGCATAGGAACAATGGGCTCAGCATGTTGGCCTATGTACCGTATCCCCTCCGTAGTCAAATCCTAAATCCTAATCATAATCCTAACAATCTTGTAGAGCAGAGTCAACTCACTGTTCTGCTTTATCCAAGGATGACAGGAGATTTCTTTTTCCACATATCTCTTACTCCAAATAATCTCGACGGTGTAATGATCTGATGTTTAAGCGGAATAATTGCTATATCGGCGAAATATTAACATATAATAGAACAATGTAACATGGAAGTATGACTTCTGCGTCCAATGAGAGCCTCACGATTTGATGTTTTGAAATTGCATGTTCCAACGTTGGTTTGACTGAATACATTATGGCAATTCGGAATGCATTTAAGTTGTGTTCAACAAGTTGATAGATTGTGAGTTTAGTTTAGAGAATATGTTACTGGAAGCTTCAGATGCAATTATCACGAGGCAGCAGTCTCAAAACGTTTGTTTACACTCATGAACTGCATTCTAATCAGAAACGGAAAGTGAAACCCGTTAACTTGGTGTCCTTCAACTGTTTTATAAGCGATATCGCCCATTAGCATGGGCCAGCAATCATTATAACATTGCCCGCGCGTTTCCCTTTTGTTTTCCAAATCCTAGGTTATCTCTGCAGGGTATCGTCATAGAAAAAAGTGAAAGCTACAAAAGTAAACGAATGTAGTAGTTTGTTCTTCACCAGGTAATAATTTAAATGTAAATGTACAGCTCCCAGGAATATTGTTGAATGAACAAAGCTTACATGTACACTCAAGTGTAAATGTAGAATCATTTTAAAACTAATATGTTAGGTTTGTATGTGTAGTGCTGACAAACTAATTATGTAAATTTTAGGGAAAAACGGTGATCTATGTTGTTCGTAAACAGAAACCCAAATCAGGTTACTAAAAACTGTCCTTGTTTTGTGAAGCTCAATAGACAAGTATATTAAAATAATGTGTTACATTCTCAGCCTTTCTGCCACCACAGTCATTAATATTCATATATCTCCTGCGAGCCATTATTACTAAAACTTCTTTTCCACCTATTGACTTAATATATTTAATGTTTCAAAAAATGTCATCATTTATGCATTTAGTGACCAAAAGAAATGTCATAAAATTAAGATATAACCAACAAAATAGTCGTCATTATTAGTAAAATTAGAGTTTTTAGAAGCAATGTATTAATTTTAGATAGCATTTTAGTAGATGACAGTGCATTACATTTAAATTTTCATAATAAAAGGCACTTATTTTTTTCACTTAACGATTTAAATAAGGGAATACCGTTTTCACGCCCTTTGTGAGAGAAATGTACAATAAATCACATATTACCTGACCTTCAAATTTTCAAGAATGTGAAATTTAATATGATGTAAGAAAGTGTTTTTAAATCTTTACTACCAGAACAAATTCTGCACTGGTTGTTTAAAACAAATTTGAGTTGAACTAAACAATAAAGGCCTGATGAAGGTTCTCAAATAAAACTAATTTTTGTCTATAGTAACTCCGGCACTGAAACAATTTACAGAGAATAACTCTTTTATTTAGTTCAGAGTCAGTAAGAGAACCATTATCACCTGACCGCAAAAAGCAGAAGGAAGACAGAGTTTTATATTTATGGTATTTCTTGAGTACACACGATTTACAACTTTAAGGAAAAGTTGATACTGATTTAATATTGGGCTTTTGGGTTTCTTCAGAGCCTATACGGCATTAGAAGGAAATCAAAAATGTATTTTTCTGCAGATAAGTGAACCTGCAATTTTTTGTCATCCAAGAGTTTCCCTCCTGTTTTTTTTAATGTAATAATAGCAGGCAGCCCCGATCCACGTTTCCCATCATGTCAAACCACGTGAAACGGACACGGGAGTTCCAGAACTCGAGATGAGCGTTTCAAGAACATTTTCTTTACGGAATCAATTAACTTGTCAACCGCAGGAAAACTCTCACCTAACTGCTCTGAAGCGATATAACGTACGGTCTAGCCATGTGATATGCAGAATATTTGAAAAGAGCGCATGTAACGAAACAGTCGTCTTTACCATATATTCTATTATTAAAACCAACACATGTTCATTCCTACGTCATCAGTACACAAAACTCTCAAAGACCGACAAAACAATTTGCTGATGCTTGACCATTTAACTTCAGGCTACAATAGAAGCTGCTTCCACATCTCCCGTAATAACATTCTCTTTGTATTGCCACACAGTGTCTGCACCTATCCATATGTTTGTTTCCCCAATCCTTTACCTGTTTTGCTCCAATATTATGCTGTATCTCCTTTCAAAATAGATTCTTCGTCACAACCTGGGATTTCGAATTATTTTCCGGATTCCTCTTCTAAGAATGTTTGCAATTTTGGATGATTCCTTTTGTTCAGTGAAATTTCGGAGCATAAATATGCTGTACGTGTGTCTCACAAAAAGCCGAAAATCTTGAACAAGTTTCCCCAAGGAGTGTCTGTTGTAAGAATTGTTTCCGTTATATTTAAGTTGCTGCGTACTCTACATTTATGTTTCTCTTGTAACTTACGTTCTCTACAGTCAATTATTTTTTTAACTTGTCTATGACACACTGTGCTAAACAGTACTGTTCCATGAGCGAAAAAGTTCATTTTCACCACATCGACCATATGGAAACAAATTGTTTCAATTTAACATCCACACTTCCTCTCACTTTGGGCATCTTGCTGTTCTACTAAACTCTTAGACACGGACGACTGACAGTTATGTGCAGAGGTTCCACTCCCATTGGTCCTGGACCCGTAGAACCAAGGAACCGGGCCTCCTTCTAGCCGGAAACGATGGATACTCCGGGGCTCTTTCCATAGGGCAATACCTGATTTCTTAAAAAGCCCTCCCCGCTGGGAGGAGTTTAGGATATGAAACGTTCACTTCCACTCTGCTAGAAATTAAAATATAACAAAACACATATCTGTCTAACAAATATATTAAAATGACAAAAATAAAAACGGAATAGAAAGTAATTCAGCATAGTTGAGCCTAACAAAGATATATAAAGGAGGAAAATAGCAAATCATAGCCCAATTTGCTTTACATGAAATATTCACACTGATAAAAACGGTTGCTCTAAATACTTCAATTTTAATTATTAGCAAATCCATGGTGTTGATTTTTATCTGTGATTTTACTGCGCATGGAGCGAGTTTATACATGATTACCCTAGAGGCTTGCGATCATATTTGATGAGCTGTCAGTAGCTGTGACACCTCCTTCTACCGGTAGATAAATATCGTATTTGAGAGGTGCGTCTGTCCGCGTAATATAAAGGTGAGTAATTTCGCCTGTTGAGTAGATAAGGTAACTGTCTTTTAGAAACTATATACAGCAATGCAATGCACTGCAAAGCTAATTATGCAGCCATAACAAATTACCATGAAGAATATACGAAATGATAAGTGAATGAACACTTATTTCACAATGAACATCTGTTTTTCTGTTATAGTAGACATATATGCATATTGTGACTTTGTGGGTTCGTGAAATTAAAAGTCCAACTGCACAAACTAAAAATGTTCTTTATTTCCACCGAATTACAGTTGGAACACTTGCCGATTACATAGAATTACGCAGCCCACACAATTACAATCCTACAGTTCGTCTGTCACAGGTCCACTCCACACTCACAATTACGTATAACTCCTCTGATACACGGACACAGTCTTCCAGTCAGTTCGCTAGCAGGGCGCTCCTCACGGCTGCTCGCCAAGAACTGAGCTGACTCGTCCACTGCGGCCCTTATATACAAAGATCGCTGTTTCTGGAAGCTTTGCGGCTCGAAACATCATCCCGACTGTTCCAGATGTCAGGGAGAGGGAAAAGAGACAGTACAGTGCCCGTGATACTTTCCTAACCATACCCTCAGTTAGTGACACGAGATAAATGGGTAGGCGTGGCCTGAATGTTTCCCGTCTGGCCCTACCTGCCAGCTCGTTCTATCGGGAATTCCGATGTTCGGGTGACAATATTTTAAACCTGTTACATAAAATTGAAGTATTTCAATTTGATCTCAATTCTTTTCCATCACTCACTGTTTCCTCACATGTAACTTCATTGCAAACCAGCAAATTAGCAGAACATGATCTAGGAATGTAAAATAAATTAATGTTACAATATGTACAAAGGTTTTATCCATTTATAAACAAGAAAATATCTCTAGTACATAGACTTGTATGTCCATTTTCTTATATTTATTTTCTCTCCTCCCCTTAAACACTGCCGTATTGCTGTAAGGTATGCTTGAGGCCTTTCTATCTCATACCATTATTCATTGCTTGTAGATTCGAACCAGTCACTTTATAGCGTCCAGTGTCTCTGTTTTTTGAGAGTAACTGGTCCTATATCATGGAAATGTTTAATGCACCTAATGGTTTTAAAAGTCATAAGGATACCAACATTAATTGACATTTTAATTAAGTGTCAGAATGACAAAAAATTTACATCGCTTACTGATAAAACGTAAGATGTTTTGTGTTGCAAATAAAAGTATGTCAAATTGACGATACATGGACACCTTTGACAACATTACGCTCCGAGGGACTTGTCTGAATACTGGATAGCGTTGCATAGGCTCCTCTATGCAGCGGTTTAAATTATATTTATATTTTTATGCACCGTTTTAATGCCGGTACGAAGGTAGCATTCAAACATGAAGTCACAGTGGTCTGTGTTCATAACCAGGGGAAGCTGGCTATATGAGTTAATAGCGTAACCACATTAAGAGCGCTGTAATTTGCTTATTGTTCCGCAAAAATTACCGCTTCTCCGTAGTGGGCACTATGACTTCAGGATACTCACCAGTCAACTATGACGTCATTCTTGCTCAATCGGAGGGCGCGAAAAAACGAATAAAAATCCGTGTAAAGCGGATAACAGTAGTGATAAATAAATGTCGTAAGATATTTAAAATTTTGAATTAGCAATGGATTAGGATGTCTCAATTTTCCTCTTGAAGTACATGAAGTCCCTTATGTGTTCTAGCAGTAAACGAATTCTAATGATTAACTCATACTATGGTAATTAATAACGAAAAGAATACAGTATGACGAGCAGCCATTCACGAGTAAAGGTTTTGCTAGCGAACTTCTCCATTATTTAATTCAGAAACGTATTTAAAGCAAATTGATCTTTTGGAATGCAAGAATGCAGGAGTTGGTAGAGAAGTGTAAAGAAATCAATCTCCTTCGTTTCCTAAGCTGAAGTCAGTACAAATGTACGTCTATAGCAAAATAAACATAGAAGTTGTGCACATGTGTAGTCTATTATCATCACCTTTCATGTGATTTACTACATCTGTGGAAACTATTATGTCTCTGATTGACTTGCTAGATAAGTTAACAAAGAACTCTACTCCATCCAGTGCAGGATGCCGCCATTAGCTTATTATTTTACTCCATTAAATATGGCAGCTGATTTAAATGCATACACCAAACGTATCATAAGAAGAATTCTATATCTCACTGGAATTAAGTATACAATTTACATCAAATCAATTTTTGTGGCAGTACTTTTTTTACCTTTTATTTGCTTTGATTACTTTGAAGTGTCCCATGATTTTAGTGAACCAATTTGTAGTGATAAATCGGCATTATTTTGCTTCTCAAGAGGTCACGAAAAGTGAAATAAATATCAAGGTGGATATAAATCGAGATGCTTTTGAGCATTTAACATTCACCTACGCCTTTGGACATGGTTTTGGTTTCCATTAAAGCATGTTCTGACAACGGCAGCAGAGGAATCGGTAGCGCCAAGCTGCGGTAAACTTGAAGCAACAAACTGGCTTGTCACATTTTCAAATAAACCTCATAACGATGTTCACTTTGTAACATGACTGAAGAAAACTTGATAGCAAGTTCTCCACCTGAAAGGAAGCGTATCTTATTACGCCGTATATGTCATAGAGGACGATCACAGCGTAAGCAATAGAGCCCCTGTCTGCACGAAGTTGAGATCATACTCTTCTGTTTCCTCTTTCAGCACTACCTGCTAATGATCCGGAACAGGCGGGAAGGGTTGGTAGATTAGCAACACAACAGCGGGTTAGAACTCTTGTGGCCTACTTTCTAAAGCAGCGCTCTGAACAGCCACTCATGTTTGAAGAAGAATACAACTGATGAATGTCACAACTTAGGACGATTCTGTTGAAGTATATATCATGAGAGAATGAGAAATGCAGAAACAATGTGACGGAACCTCTTAGGTCGAAATCAACAATAAATTTCCATTAATCAATCAAGGACCTAAGAGCTTTCTGATATAGTACATGTATTTCTCTCTTTCTTATCTCCATGTTTAAAGCAGGATCGTTCTAGAAAGGCTATCAGCCTGGATGTGGACTATGGATCAGTCTATTTCCCAGCTGTTACTGCAACAAATGAACTACCATGGCCACATGCCAGCCAAAATGATGATGATGATAATAATAATAATAATAATAATAATAATAATAATAATAATAATAATAATAATAATAATAATAATAATAATAATAATAATAATAATAATAATAATAATAATAATAATAATAATAATAATAATAATAATAATAATAATAATAATAATAATAATAATAATAATAATAATAATAATAATAATAATAATAATAATAATAATAATAATAATAATAATAATAATAATAATAATAATAATAATAATAATAATAATAATAATAATAATAATAATAATAATAATAATAATAATAATAATAATAATAATAATAATAATAATAATAATAATAATAATAATAATAATAATAATAATAATAATAATAATAATAATAATAATAATAATAATAATAATAATAATAATAATAATAATAATAATAATTAAAGTGCAGCTACCCGGTCAGAGGAGGCTAAACACGCAAAAACACGTCACCTACAATTACAATTTATTTTGTTACAATAGTTATCCAATATTTCCTTGCATGTGATCCTACATAGAATGGCTATTATGAGTTAGCTCTTAATATTTTGATGATAGATGAGAGAATTTTAGCCGTTGAACATTTTGAAGCAAGTAGATGCAGCCTTCTTATTTCACTCATCTACCTCGATGGAGTAAAATAGTGTATTCAACAATTTCTGCTTAACTACACTGCTCTTATTACCATTTATAACACTTAATTTTAAGACGTCACCAAAGTAGATCAGTAACTATGTTTAGGTGTTATTTTCGCCATAAACATTTTTGCTGTCTTTAATAGCTTGCGACAATTTGGGTTATTTAGAACAGAAAATACTAATGGAAAATACTGACCAAAATATAAATGCAGAAAACAAACCCACGTTATATACAAAGAAATACTTTTTTTTACTGGACGTACAGAAGCAGGCCCATTTAGAAACGTTACCAGCTTGTGTATTTAGCAAAGGTTTCCCTAGAAGATAAGCTCATTGGTGCTGCAAGAGTTAAGAAGGCATTGGGTTTCTTTGAAGTGGTAAAGAATTCCGAGTAATGATTGGCAAATGTAATACAGTTTTCAAGAAATATATTTTGAGTATAGGTATTGTACCTATAGAGAGGAAATTCAATTTATGGGACTACAATATAGCTAAAAATGTCATTTTTGTTGTACTAGCTATTTGATCTCAATATGAATCGCAAGTAGAGTGTGCATTGATGCTGAGATGTCTTTTATTGCTCTTGGAGAAACAAAAGAAGGCATTTCAAGAGTTAAATATTAAACAGTACCTAAAGATATTTCATTCCTCAGCCGCCTGCTTCCCCATTCTGTTCCTTTTCCTGCTAGCACCATCAGTCTATTACAGTCATGCCACAAACCCGTATACCACGCACTTATTCAATTTCTTCAAGAAAATGATCTACACATTTACTCTCTCCCACTCCTCTTAGGTTTTCTTTTATTGTTTTCCCTTTGATGGCCATATGGGTCTAAATATGGGCCATATTTGCTAAACGCCAAATTAAATATAAATAAAAATATTTGAGAAAAATAGTTTTTACTAGTGAAGTACATACGTCTTATGGTTACTGGTTGAAACGGCTCCATGAAAAATATTCCAGATTTCGTTCCCATCAGGTGCTCATTCTGACTTTAGATGGTTTTCCCTGTTTGGTAGACAAATGCTGCAGTGATTCTTCATGTACCAAGATTTCCCTTTTATATTTTCTTATCATTTTACAGGTGTGTTTCTAGGTTTTTTGGTGTATGACTGTGCGGTATAAATGGCACCGAAAATTGATCAAAGGTCACTAAAGTGCTGCTGGTCAACTTGTCGCTCATGAGCTCCCTAGATCAGGTTTTCCAGTCTGAAATTGTTAGAGTTCTATGGTTCCTCCACTTCATACTTTGCTCTTAAGTTTGGTAGTCAGGATCAATCTTGTAATAATTATGGATCAGTTACATCAATACTTTTAATAAAATTAAATATCAATATTTTGTGCATTCCTATTAAATATCAAGGCGTTGTCGGTTTCGCAGATAATTATGAGTACAGATGTCATTATGTAAGGTAATTAGCGAGGACTGTTTTCAGGGGATTCGGAGAACTAGATTGGTATGTTACATCAGTGAGGGCAAAATTAATATCCAAAGTTGCTAGAATAGGTATAGAAGGCTAGCTTGGAATTCTTGTTATATGTGAGAATATTTCTTAGAAGTTTATAGAGAGAAGTTAGTATGGAAACTATAAAATTTCAGCAATGTAGAAATAAAGTGGCAACATCATATTAGAAGCTAGAAGTGAGGGTCTTAGAGTAACTGACAAAAGGGGCGGTGATTCGGAGTATTTTGGTAGCTGAGTAGAGCATTCTGGGCAGAATCTTGAACAGTTCTAGAGTGATCGACGATGGGGCAAGATGTACCTGAATGAAGCGTCATTTGTTGTCTCAATGACACAATCACGTGTTATCACGCAGTATATTTTTATAGATCGGCAATATCTCGATTTAAGTAAATACTTTAAAAATTAATAAACCTTTCACACTTAGATTCCGGTGCCATCCTTACTTTTATTACACATCCACGCATACCCTGAGATAGGACTCAGTTCGAGATTGACGGAAGTTCACCGCTACAACTTGGCGCAGCATCATTGTTCCGACTTCCCTCTGGTAAAGTACCCAACAGACATATTACATCAAATTGGCGTAACACCATTTCAGTGATATAAGTCGTAGTAAACGAGATATCTCACTTCTTTGGTAACCTATACCTATTCCTCTTATGGTTCCTAAGTTATATAAAGCCCAAGAGAATGAAGAGAATATCACAGGTATTCAAAGAATCTTCACTGTGGTTCTTTAATCTGTATAATTATAATAGTTATAATAATGATATGACAAGACCTGAAGCTTTCCTGTTGACAAATATGTTCAAGTTCTTCTCGGGAAGCAAGTCAGGGGAAAATACGATTAGAAATCGACTCCCATCAACAGGATATTTATTAAATGTTATAACCACAAATGAATCACTGGATATAACACAAATATAAACAAAGACAAAGTACTATCAACATTCGCAATACTTACTGAACAAAAGACTGTATTCAGTAAATTAAATGCAAGGTCAGGAGATGGCGTGATTATAGAAAATTAATTGGGTCAAAGAAACGCAACTACTTAACTTGATTATTAGGCTTTATAGATCTGTGCTCCTTATCTGTTGCTAAGCATAACCCTCAGAGAAACGTTTCAGAAACTAAACACTGCAAAGTTATGTATATAGCGAGAAGTACTTCGTCCTGTCTATTATTCCCAAAGAAGCTAGAATAAAATATTAATTTTCGTACACATTCGTCCTTTCGCTTTTTCGTTATGCTATTTCTCTTTCTTCCTGCTCTCAACTACACATATAGGAACCATTCTCTAATTTTGTTTACTTTTGGAGTGTAAGAACTTTAAAGCCGTATTTTCGAGAAGCTCTCAATATCGAATTCATAGGATTAGAAATAGTCCGTACAATAACAATGTGGAGCAAGGTCCTCTTGACTGGCAAAGTGGCTGTTTTGGCAATCTCGCGTAGCAAGTTCGAAAATTTCTTTATTCTTCTGTTGCTGCTTCCGTCAATAGTCTCCACTCTCGTCGATCCTTTTTATCTTAAGCATATTGAATGCTTGGCGGACTATAAAAGTTCCTTCATTTTGTTTTATGTGATATATATATATGAGATAGAGAATATAATAATAGTTGGTGTAACAGTATAATCACTTTATAAATACTGTGACTTTGTGGGTTCGTAAAATTAAAAGTCTAGTTTGCAGAAATGCAAAATGTCCTTTATTTCCGTAGAAAGACAGTTTGTACAGCCGTTTGCAGCAGGATGATGTAACATATACCAACACAGGTTCTCGTGTCTTCATCACACGTAAACAAACAAAAGAATTCACTTTCAAATCACTACACGATTATCAGTTCTCAACTCGGTACAGTTCAACTGTCCCCACACCACACTAAGACTCCATTCACTGGCTGGTAGCTCAGCCCACCTCTCTCTTATTTATAACCGAACCATCGTTTCTCCAAACCTGTCGAAGTATCACGATCTTTCACAATGGCGAAAGGAAAGAATTATCCAGACCATCTCCGTCTCTTTCCCTCTCGGCAAACGATAGCGCGCGGGCCTGGACTTGACTTGGGGCACTCTCTGTTTCTTTATTTTCCCGCTTCTCTTTCTCTCTCTCTCTCGTCGTTCGCATACGTGCGAGCCGTAGCCCGCCTCAAAGCAACGCCTCACGACAATGTCTAGGAAAAACCTTTATCTTTATTAAAAAAAGAATTCAGTGACACTTACTTCACGTCTTTGATAAGCTACAGAATTAAAAGATTTGTAGAGGGCCAATCCTCTTTCACAAACATGCAAAGAAAGAAATATAGTGTTAGTTTCTGTAAACTTATGGAAATCGATTACTGAATGCCAAATGCTTATTGGATACAAGGTGAAGAATTCTACCAGTTTCTCCGACAACACACAACCACTGTCCAGAAAAGGAATCGCTAGGTCCTCCAGGAAAACTCAAATCTCTTCTTCTTTGTATCTCCCTATACAGGAACAATATATCGCTAAACTGCAAATCAATATGTACTTTTGAATAAGATGCCTTAGCAGTAACTTGTGAGGCTCATATTCGAGAGGTCTGAGGTTTGGTTCCCGTTGAGGTAGATTCGCTGACCATGCTTTTTTCCTGTTTTCCTCGAGACAGTAAGCGAATGATAGAGTGACTTTCCTTCTACCACGAATTCCTTGTATATAATTTTACCTCCGGTATTGTAGGTCAAGGTTTGTGATACAATGGTGGAGTTTCCACTAGAGAATAACTTTTCTCTAGCTTTAGTGGGACTGTTAGGGCCTTCTTCTTAAGATCTCCTGTTTGCCCTGGGTTTTCCGTTTCTTAGGAACTCTCCTTCAGTTATTGGAAACACCAGCATCATTTTTATTTCAATCGATCGGTATTATAAAACATCTGTACATCATAAAACAACTGGTTCCAGTTTATTGTTCCATCTCTATTCACCTTCAACTGCAGTGGCCATGTGAGTGACCTCTCCACTGGAACTTATTTTCTGTAGGTAAAGATGTTAGATAGTATGCAATGGTTTCCTAGGCCAGGGAATCAAACTCGGCGGATGTCGATTGATTACTTTTGGGCATAAACATCTTAAGCATCGCTTCCTATGGAACGGAAGTAAAGTCAACACAAAAAGAACCTCAAGCTTTAAAAAAGGTTTCTGCACAGAAATATGCGATCATTCATTCCCAGTGTAGAACGGGACGCTGAAAACCACAGCCGTTAAAGAATGACAATAAATAAAAACTCAATTTCGGTTTCGTATACAATAGGTTTCTCCTTTTCTTTTGTTCACTAATTCACATACACGCACATAAACATTTATCATTTAGTCCATACTTCCAGCTCTGGGGAACATAGGGAATAATTTTGGTTCGAACTAGGGACCGCTCACACAGCAAGGGCCAGTCTATTGCTCTCTTTTCTTTCCTTTTCCAAACATTAATAGCCTCGTTTGTAACAATGCATGTTTATTAATGCCCTTCTTTATTTTCTTCATTATAGTTTTAATTTCAGTCAGTACGAACATTAAAAATCCATGAACAATGTTCATAGCTACAGTACACCGTAAGCCTCAAACTGGTAAAGTAATATCCGGTTTCAGTTGCGATATGTACGACCTAAGGAATCTGGAATCGTAGAAGGGATATCAGAAAAGCTTGTATGAAAGTAGGCTTGCTACCCCACATGACGTACTACTACATGGAGCGCGACGACTTGAATCTTGCCTATTAGAGACCTCTGAAAAGCAGACATTGCCGTCAGCACCGTCTGCTAGGACAGACCCAAGAAATTGCTCTGGATTGCGTTGCTTATAAACGCGAACTGCGTAATTTCGCCTAGCTTTACCGTTTCATCTCAAACTATTATTCGCGTTAGCAACTGGATTACAGAGATTCATTTGCCGTATCCTTATTTGTACTCACACTTTTGATATATTGAATTCTCATTACTTTCTTTATCCATAGAGGGAGTTGGCGCAACGTTAACGTGTACGACTCACATTCGCAAGTCATGGACTTTATTCCCATCTGTCACGCAATCTTGGGTGTTATGTGGCTTTCCCTAGTTACTTGGGCGAATGCTGGGGTGTTTGCTTCCATACAGTGATTTGCTTTCCTTCATTTCCCTTCATTATATTAATTTACCATATCTCAGGTGTGCCTTCAGGTTCGTGCTAGATACATGTGGCACGTTCTTGTGCATTGTAAATGCTGTTCTCGACGTTGAGAAGTGTTCTGTGCTCGTGGCTGCACAGTTGGACCTGGAGCTGGAATAATGAGCTCTCGGCATCTGTTAGGGCCTTACACGCATCTTATTGGCCTGTGTGCCTGCGATCTGTACACTTCTGCGATTTCTCCAGTTCATGTTTTCCCCCCAGGCGTATTAGCCGCAATAGTCCTGAGTGAAGATAGTATCCCCCTGAATTGTCCACCAGTTACACATTTCGCTACTTACTTCCACAAACTGTTGTCACAAACGTTTAGTTTTCCATATGCTTCATGTTGATCCTGATAGGCGTTTGCATAAATTCCTTATACATGTTATACATTTCGTTGCAGTATCTAGGGAAATAGACTAGACTTAAGTGAGAGTCAAGTCATTCACTGTGATGATTTTGAATTCTCAATCTCTTTTATCACGTAAACGTAACGTAATTTAGCAATTAAAAAAGTGTGAAGTAACCGACAATTGAAATAAATAATGAATACCTTGAAAACTTTAAATACTGCAAAAAATACTCGACTTAAGTTGCAGTACTTGAACGGAACTACAGTTTTGCTATAAGCGGTATATACATATTACAAGTTGTACAGAATTAATTTGGAATGAAGAGGGCAGGATAGAAAATCCAATATATACATTTCATTTTGCCTAAAACATCTTAAAGGTATGTTCCCCTAATGAATATCGCTGGAAGCATTTTTGAAAACAAAATGAAAAAAAATGAAAAATGTGAAAATTGTAGCTCGTTTGGGAAGCTTTTCTTGAAAAATCTTCGTGCTGGTTCACTGCAAAATGATAAACTTAAATGTCATGTCAACTTTGTTTTTGATAAGTTCATCGCACACATACACAGATATATAAACTTCTGTTTTTCTAATTACGTTTTCCTCATTTATTATATTTTTTATTTTTTATTTCTTTTAAAAGTCACGAATCCTTAAAATGTCTGATATCTAATTTTTGGGCGGAAAGTAAAACCTTTCTTTACTTATGGTAATGCCAAGCGAGTTGGCTCCGTGGTAACCTGTGAGGTTCACAGTCAGAGAGTCCTGGTTTTGGTTCCTGTAGACCATCCCTGGTCGTTAGGCAATTGCTGAGAAAGTTTATCATATATATCAATTCCTTTTCTATTTTATTTTCTGCTGTGAGGTAATGCCGGATAGATAGCATAGATGCTGGCTCGACGGAAAGAAATTCTATGGTCACTAGAGTGCTGCCTGGTCGAACTAATTCAATTTTCTCTAGGTGGCTCTAGCAGTGAGCCGCCTCTTCGACTCAGAAACATTTGGGGTCCTCGCGCGTCTGTGTGGCCTTTCTCTGCGGTCTATAACCTCCTGCGTTTCCTTTATTTTATTTCTGTCTCTCTCTTGGTAGACACACTTGCAATAGTTTTCACCCTATAACCTATAGATAATATTAGAGGGACCGGAAATTGCTATTCATACCGAAACCTTGCTTTGTAAGTACAGAGATCTAGTTTACTGTATTCAACCTCTGAAAGCATGAGAAGCATCTTGTTTGTCATACTTGGTAAAGTCCCCTTGGAGGAGAAAAACACGCAGATTTTCTAAAAGATGTGCTTCCCTAATCGCACTGAGTATCTTGTTAGCTATGAGCCAGCATATCGGAGGCATTCCATACTCCAGATAACCCTTCAAAGTTAACAAGGTGCCACATGTAGATCCCTTTGCAATTACAAAGACGTTATAGAGTTATGCTAAATGCACATCTCCTTGCCCACACCACTTGAATTATGCATGTGTGCGAGCAGACTTCCCCTAGAGTATAATGAACCAGGGTAAACACAAGAAAATCCTCCTCCTCTCGCTGCTGTATCCTCCTTTGGAAGTAGCTATAAACTTCCACATATCTCAAGCAGATAAAATGCCGTCTTCTACTTAATCTTCTTTCGCGGTCGATAGCGCAGTTAAGCCACTTGCTAACACGCTGCTGCTATTGGTTGGAGATCGCAGAGGCAACATCGAGCTGCATGAACAAACTTCTTATTCCAGGCTATTATCATTTGGGATAAGTTCATGTATAATCCATCTCCCATGGATAAATTAAGCAATATGAGATTTCATTAGTATCTAAGAATGTTCCTCATAGAAAATAGGTACGTAATGGGTTGGTCCATAAGTCATGGTATGTCTCTTTAACTGAATCATCGTCGTGCAAAATTAAGCGTTTGACGCTGTGTTTTATGCTATTCCATTGAGAATTATGAGCTGTTCAAAAATAGCGTGTTTAATCTTTATGCACGTATACTGTTTGTACTTTTCAGGTCAATAATTTGGAGTTTCAATCGACTACAAGGAGCGTTTCAGACAGTGTCTCCTTATTGCACTTGATGAATGTGCCAAAGTAGCAAAAGCTACTTAAGCAAAACTGGAATTGGAATAGCATCTTAACTATAATAGTAATAATATAATAATTTTTTATTAATAATAGCAATGGAAAGCTATTCCGTGTTGTTATTTATCTGTAATGAAGTCCTATCGCTTCATACCATTATTCGGATTTCCATTCTAGTGAGGGTGGAGGGTAATTCTGACTAAGGAAATATTCCAAACATGCAGCCAGGAATCGAACCAATTGAACCTCTGGATTGAAGGTTAACGTGCTAACCACCAAACCAGAAGAGTACTATAAAGGTATTTCCTGTTAATTCTGGTAGTCAATTCACATTTGCATATTATAATAGTTGGATGGAATAGTCGGAGTTTGTAGGTGAAGCCTCTATTCCCAAACTCATATCTTTACAAAACTTTCCAGGAGCTGTGACAGTTACAAAGTTATATTGTAAATTTGCCTACAATACTTTTAAGCATACGGAAGGTATTGGGTGTTAACTTTATATGCATACCTTCGCTGACCCTCCCCCCCAAAAAAGAACAAGCATCTGTCTTACATCGTTGTCTCTCTCACTCTTCTCTCCCAGACGTTTACATCAGCATTGGCGTACTCTTGACATGCGGTAATCAAAGACTTCCCTTTAAAAGCGAAATATTTGGAAATTTTTGATTTCTAAAAATATGTAGCATAGTTGTTATTGATAAAATATCTTAGATTTAAGTTATTTTAATGACAAATGAAATACATGCTCAATTTCTTCTAGGGCAGCAAGTCAGGTGAAAAGACTATTAGAAATCGACGTTTCGGTAGTGTGCATCTCTCCCACATCAGATATTTATTAAACGTTATAATCACAAATGAAATACTGGGTATAACACAAACAAAAACAAAGACAAGACACTGTCAAAATTCGCATTACTGAACAAAAGACTGTCAGGAGGTGGCGTGAGTATAGAAAATTAATTGGCCTGTTTCCAAGGAGAGCTGAACTGAAAGCCAGCATCACGATTAAGCGTGCTCCTTGCGGAGGAAGTGGCCAAAGCCTTCTTAATTCTCCGCTCCCAGTAACTGTTGCGATATGCAATTCATTTTCTATACTCACACCATCATACAATGAAAGAAGTTAATAGTTTTGGAGTCATCAAGCAAACTGAGCTGATATGTGGGAATATTCATTACTGTAGACCCGCGACAAGAAGGCAAGCTAGAGGAATGTGTAGCGTAATCGCCTTCCCAGTATGATAAGGATGGAAGGTTCGTTTAAAATACACAAGTGTTGTCACATAACTCACCCCTATCGCTGCATTTACGGCAACAACCTTTAGATCTGGCAGCAGGGTGAATCATATGCACTGTCGTATACTCATTTCGTAGTAAACAGATCCGTTACCGGAGCAGATAAACAGTTCAAGCTCCTCTGTCCTTCATTCTCCTCTAGCCTTCTTGTCTTGGGCATACAGTACATAATTTCAGCACTACAGAATTAACACTTTATATAAATAAAAGGTCTTGTGGCAAGCGTGCCTTCAGTCTTGGTGCAGCATCTAGGCGGCGTCCCAGTTGAAAGAATAAACAACCTGATACATGAGGAAGGTGAGAAGGTGAGCAAAGAATCCTCTTGTAGTTGTAAAGATGTATTCATTTATGCTGACAATGCCCAATTCCCTGCGTAGCTGTTCATTCCGGACCACGGGGCGTTCACAGAAGGACTGGCATATAGAAGAAGTGGTCGTAGAATACTCTTGTATAGTAACAGCGTACATTCAACTCATAGAGAGGACTTCAGGTTGAGGATGCGATACAACTTGTGAAGGCGAGCATAGGCTTAGTTAAGTTTGTTGGTGATATATGTACTCCATGTTGGTCGACGATCAAGATGGATGCCAAGATATTTGACTGCACAATCAGTAGCTAACCAAGGGACCTCAGTGTTTTAGTGCCGAATATTTGCCGGAGCAGCTGGCCGGCGCAAGGTGAAAAGCTTGAGAAGACATTTGCTTGGATTATGTGCCACACGCCAGTCAGATAACCAGTGCAGGAAAATGTCCAAAGAAGATTGTAGTGTTGTAAAGGCAGCTCCAATGGAAAAGTATGAAGTAAAGATCCCTGTATCGTCAGCAAACATTGTGGTACTTATTGCAGGAAGTTCAGGCATATCAGCAGTGTATAGACTGTAAAGAAGAGGCGCAAGGAACTAAACGTTTACTGATACCCTAGCGATTATAGACTAATATGTGGGAAATCGACATAGAAAGTTCGAATTCCGAACGTCATTTTGATATTATTTTATTGAGATATACGAATTGTGTTTTAACTGTGTTTTAACTAATACGAATTGTGTATTACGCACATTGTAATATATTTAACTTACAATGCATTTTTTTGTAATTTACGTCCTCCTTCTTGTGAAGTCATATCGGACGATGCATGGAATGGGTGAAATGATGCTCAAATGAGCCCGGAATCCATGGAGCTTAGAGTTACCCGACATTCGTCTTTCAGGATAAAGGAAAACCCCGGAAAAGCTCTTATCCAGGTAATCCACCCTGACCGAGATTTGAATTCGGAACCTCTTGAACTACAATGCTAAGGTTTACTTGATTTTATAGCATTTATGCTTACATATAAGAGCTGAAATACTCTACTCTGTTTTATCTAAACGAAATAAATACATATTTTATTCCTATGTGTAAAATCAAATAAAAATGAAAATTAACTTAGTACAGGATGTGTAAACACTCTGCTTCTATTCTAGCACATTGTAGCGTGTACTGTCTTCACTCTACGGGGCATGGATGAGACCAAATGCCTAGTGGAATTTTCCGGAGAGGATACTTCACAATATATGCCAGCACCATTCTTAGTAGATGAATAAGTCTGAGTTTTTACATAACAAATATTAAGGCAATTTTGGAAACAATAAGAATATGTTATTTAGATTTCTATAAATGAGTGTGTTCTAAACGTTATTAATGTCTGCTGTAAGAAAACATTATGACATTGCTATTAAAGTAACAATAATAAATGGAATCATGCACAACAAAGATTCAAACACACGTTGGACCAGTTACGAGGCACTTGCGTTTTACGCTCGGGTACCATGCATACGGCCAAAGCGTAAAACACTTCGCTATCTATCGCAAAGCTTTGAAAGGAAGCCCGAGAGGTATCAGAGCGTATATTGTGAACGCAGTGTCATCGAATGCTTCCGTTGTTTTCCGAATCGAAATTTGTTTCTGGTAGTTGCTCATGTTTTGTGTAAATCTGTACATTCTATAATGTTTTACTTAATGTCATAAATAGTACAGAAAATTAAACGGCCCTTTTAGGTTAAGGGAAATTTGACATGCTATCCTTAGGTGGAATAAAATTCTGCCTTTATTCAAAAAAGAAACGACAGTTTGAGTGCACAGGAAAAACAGTGGCTTATTTCACCTATTTTCAAACAGCTTCTATTAATATAACCTAAAGTATTATATAATGAACTAGTCTCGTCGTAATCTCCTTCTGTTTCCCCCTAATCTGAAAAATTCCCAAGCCTTTGCTTACAATGGCCGCTTCGTTTATCCTAATACTCATATGGCAAAACAGTACTGTACTACTTTCAACAGTTCTATACACTCAACATTATTACTCATGTATTCGTACCATTTCTTGGCAACACTTTTCCCTACCAATGTTGCAGAGTGCATTTTGTGGTAAGTTCTCAAGGCACTTATTTTATCAAGGAGTATAGTCATCAAGAACTATGTTGATACTTCTTAAAAACAACACAATTTTTTTCCACCACTTGCCACTCTGGTTCTTTATCCAGAGTTAAACATTGAAATAGAGACATACCACTGTATTGACTCATCCACTTATTAATATAATTATAACTACAGTGTAAAAGTTTACATATCACTTTCAAAGACTTTAGCTAAATTTCCATCCTCACATTTACAAATAATTTCCTTTATTTTAAAGCAAAAGTAAAAACGGGTGGTTTCGCGAAATATTCGAAAACTGAACTTGAGGTCCGAGAAGGGTCTCAGAAACGGGTGGCCCCCGGTAAATAACGGGTGATATGGTAACCCTATATTGCATTATACCCATTCTCGACATAACACTTAAGTAGTCTTATTGGCGTTATTAATTTTGTGGTTTTCTGTGGTAAGAAAGAATAGGCGAAAATATCCAAAACAAATTAAGCTGCAAAGAAAAACATATTTGCATTCCGACTAGTTCATTTCTGCTTGCTTTCCGCAGACTGGATTAGCTCTTGATTTACATATTTCTTGTTTAATCGGTAGCATGTACAGCTTTAAATGCAGTCACAAACCTGTGGTATTTAGTGAAATTGTTCCTGATATTTTGCTACTCATCACGTCAGTGAAGCAAGCAGAGTGAGCATTAAATGATTATACCGATTAATTGCAGCGAATGACAGAGTTATGATCAAGTGATTTAGAAATCTGAGTACATGGGAATGATTTAGACAACATATTTACGAATGAAAAAGATTACAGCTTTCTATATGTTAGCTGTGAATTTCTTTTTATCCATGCTTAATAAAATAAATTATTTATTTCCTGTTCGCACATTGCACAAAATTACATCACTCACTTAAAAGGTTGTGTTACTTATTAAAAATGCCAACTTGCTCTACTGATATTATAATTTGAAACACGCATAATGATTTTTCCTGAAAATTAACTTAGGTTTATGAAATGTGGTCCATTACCTATACATTTATAAATCATATATTTAAAAATGTTCATGAAATTAGATACCCAATATGCAAGTTTCACAGGACTCTCTCAATGCATGTTTCAATAAAAGATCCTTAAAAGGCTTGCTGTCCTCCTGTTAATGGGGATAAACGTTTGCAGAAGTGTTTCTTTTTATTAAATATTTCCTTGTAGACACAATGGGAGAATAAAATATGAGAATTGAAATCAAATCAACGTGATGTCTTTGAAATTTTGTTTTCCCTGCATTAGTAGGAAAAATGACGAATGACGTTTTCTCATGAAGTTTTTGAAAATTGGAACCAATAACAATGAATATCTCTGAATTAGCTCAAAAATTAATTTCAGGTGTTGCACACACTGGACTCTCTATCCTGTTGTACAAACAGTTCTTACAAACACTTGTTCCTCCACCTAAGCAGTGCTATTTGAAATAAACATTTGCAGAAATTAGGTTATTGCTAATACTCTTTCGCGCGTGAGGAGAATGTGTGATGACAGACAGTTCTTTTAAGAGCTTGTCGGTATCCAAGGATAAAGCATGGCTATTCTTTGTATGCTCAAGATATAAAGGTAAAAGAGAAAAACGAATAACTTATTAGTATTTAAGAAAAGTATAAGTGTTCCAACGTTTAAATATCCCGGAAATGGTTATCTCTCTCTCACACTCACACTCATACACCCCCCCCCCCTCACACACACACAAGAAAAAAAGCTAGCATTTGGCATAAAATGGGTTTGTTTAGTAAGATCTACAGTATTTGTTCCGTAATATTTTGTTGTTCTTTTGTTTAACACAGTATTTCCGGTGGCATTTGTTATTCAGATACAACAGCTCATTCCCTACTTGCCACACATAGTAGAGAAAGTAATACATCCGACCAAATGTTTTTATGGTTTAAACAAAGCCATTCAGACTGCCGAGGTCATCAGTCTACTCTTAGATAATTCAACATGTACATTTAAATAGTCATGAAAATATATTAAAGTTGTGGTGGTTTAATTAAAGAATTAACAGCAATTATTGAGAAAACCAACTTTTTGAAAAATGTTTAATGTGATGGACAACATGGGGTGGCAGATTTTCTTGAAGATCTTTGTGTTGCTTCCCTAGATGATACTTAAATATCAAGTTCGGTATTTAACCAACTTTTCGTTATTTAGTAATTCGATTCATAATCTCAGTACACACATACACACATACACACATACCCACACACGCATGTACACGGATCTATTTTTCTTGATATGCTTTTATTGGATACAGAGGACTTGAAATTTTCTATTTCCATTGAAATATTGCTATCAATTTGGGGATGGAATGCGATACCTTTCATCTATGATATGTACATAGGTAACTGCTTAGCTATAATTTAGTTATGCTGTGTAATAAATCTCTTTTATCACATTAGCAAGGATACATGGGGCAGGGTAGACGTGCGGTCCACTTGCGACTTTGTGTGTCTTTTAACTGACATTTCACATGATTTTAATGACAGTTCTCAATGTCACTTCAGATACGATTTAGTTCAATCCTTACTGTTACTTCACTAATATGATTTACTTCAGCTGCCTTCACGTTTCCTCTCGTGTAAACAGCAAAACAATACACATTGGAAGCATCCTCTTCTACCTTCCGTTTCACTTGATGGGGCGTCGAACATAAGACTTCTCTAAAACTCTCTCAGTAGTACACTATACAGTAAAACTGCCTTTATATGTTTATGTAACATCAGAAATAAATCACTATCTCACTTCCTGTTGTGAACATACCCTGCAATGTATGATATCCTGGGTTTCAAGGTAGTTATCAAGATGCAGGGGAAAGTTTTTACAGAAATATCCCATTGTTTATTTATAATGCTTGTGGAATTTACGTTCCTTGATAATACTATTGCGTCCACTTATCGCTTCAACCCGACAATCGGTCGGTGCCTTCAATGTGAGAAAGGCGTCGCAGTATTTTTATGTAAGAACAATACCACAGAACTAATATCACTGTACAAATTCACACTCTATTTCTACATTTACTTATGGAAACCGATAAGTTTATTAATTTTAAGGTAGGTGCAGCAGACAGTTAGCTTTTCGTATCCATTACGTTTACTGGTGTTACATTCCCAATTATTAATCGCAAAGCTTTAAGTAATCACATTTTCTGCATAAGTTATGCTTGTTTATTGTGCATGGCTATCTGTTTGCACCTAATTAGCTTGTAGGTGTTTTAGTTAAGGAAGCTAACAATGCTTGGAAGCCTGCTTTTTAAAGGCAAATATTCTGCGTTTGACACGGACAAGTTCATTTTTACTTCTACCCTATATAACAAAAATTATTATTCACATAATTCGTATAGTATTGTGGGCGTTAGCACATATTATATTAACAAATGTTGGGAAACGAAGAGGTCATCCGTTATGAATATAACTTTTGTTGTGCAGTCATGCCGCCTACGCATACTTGTCAAAAACAATAGCGCGCCGCCAGAACCAATACAGGGCATTGCACTTGCCCGTCGGGCATAGCTTTGGTTCAAAACGTGACGAAACTAAGCTTCATATACTTTAGACCTTATTTAGATTTCAAAATTTGCTTTGCCAATGTATAAAGCGTAATTTCTAACAACATTTAGTGGCGCTAAGAGCTGGAACAAGAGGTCCATTGTTAGAAATGTATCCCTGATATTCAAATTTAAGCTTCATTGAACGATGATCGCTTTTGTTTCAGCATTACCATTTCTAACTAGACTTTTTTACTTAAGCATGACTGATGTACGTATCTTCCTATGCTTGACATAGAATTAAAAGGTGAATTACCATATTTGCAGAGACTACTTCATTAAAATCAGTAATTTTATTTTCTGAACCTCCTTCTCGCAACGCTGCGAGAAAATAAGACTACTTTATTGCACATATCTGTTGCCGTCTATTCATTTCTTGGTTTCACAAAATAAGGCAACATAAAACTAACGCTCTATGTTATTGGATGCGAAGTGTTCAGTATTGACCTGTTGAGACTTAAATACAGTGCGTACTCTTTATCTCCAGTACTTTGAATCACTCACCCGCTGCCATTCTGTCACTAACGACTTCAGATTCCGTTCTATGCCTGTTACAACACGTTTTATTTTCCATGAAATTTTAAATATAAACAAATCGCACTGACAGAAAAAATTAAATAATGCCAACATCAGCAATGGATGCGTGTGCAAGCAGTTACCAGTGCACACTATTTATTTGAATGTGGAGTAGGGGGCAAGAATTAACTGCACACCTGTTCCAGAATTGCCCGCCTACGTAGCGTAGATGGTAGCGTATCTGCCTAACGTTCAAGAGGTCCCGAGTTCGAATGTCGGACAGGGTGATCCGTCTGGATAAGATTTTTCCGGGTGTTTCCCTTATCCTTAAAGACGAATGTCGGGTAGCTCTAAGCTCCATGGACCCTGGACACATTTGAGCATCATTTCACCCATCTCATTCACCTCCAATATTACTTAACGTTGGAGGACGTAAAACTAGCAAAAGAAAAAAAAGGTCCCGGAATTTGGGTTTGGAGAAAAGAGCGTTGCCAATTGTCGCAGAAAAATTAACATTGTTAACTTTACCATCTCCCATTTTTTCCTTTAACTTTAACGTTCAATACATTCTATAGTTTTCTCCCTAATCTTTTTTGACTAAGCGTTCGGATTAGCGGAATTTTTATATGCGTATGTACATATGTGGCCGATTTGCGCATATAAATATGAAATGCGTATGGATGTGTGTAAAGGTTTCGACATCGTTACACCGATTTGATAACATTTGGTACGTTATTATTTAGGAAAAGGGTAAAAGCAGTATCAAAAACAACACCCCAACGGAGCAGCAGTTGGATAATATTCATCAAAAACCAATTTTGAGGATTTGCAGCATGAATAAGACTGTTTCCTCAATAGTTTCACGAAGAAAGCGTATAACCTGCGTTCTTTTCATTCCTCTTGGGTAGCATAACAAATCAAAAAATGTGTTGTAGACACATTACGCTTTCTAGTCACTTGTACGTACTATTCTTATAAATGCTTTTTCATTTTATGTACTTCCTGTTAATCGAGATAGACTTTTTATAAATGCTTATACAACACATTTCCTTGTAACTGGAATAGTGTCGTCAGGCATTGTTTCCTGCTGGCCCATGCCTATACGAACGCCGAGAGAGAGAGAGAGAGAGAGAGAGAGAGAGAGAGAGAGGAGAGGAGTAAAAGAGATAGCGCTCAAGTCATGCCCACGTAGCGGAAGAGCGCTTGTCCCTTGCCGAGAGGAAAAGAGACGGAGATAGTCTGCAATTTCTCGCTGCATCGAGAAAGACTCTGTTGCTTGGGCAACTTTCGAGAAACAATAGCTGGAGTATAAATAAGGGACAAGGAGGTCTGCTAGTCAGTCCTGCAGCGGATCTGCTAGGAGTGAACGAAGTTGCAGTTGCCTATGGACTTGTGAATTGAGTCATGCAGCGTAGTCGCTAGTGAGCTGTCTGTTTTTTTTTTTTTTTTTTTTTTTTTTGTAATTTACGTCCTCCAACGTTAAGTCATATCGGACGGTGAATGAATTGGATGAAATGATGCTCAAATGAGTCCAGGGTCCATGGAGCTTAGAGCTACCTGACATTCGTCTTGAAGGATAAGGGAAAACCCCGGAAAAAACCCTATCCAGGTAACTCACCCTGACCAAGATTCGAACTCGGGACCTCTTGAACGTGAGGCAGACATGCTACCACCACGCTACCGAGGCGGGCACTGTCTGTTGTGTGTGTAGCCATTTGAACTGTACCGAGTGGCAATTTGAGAACTGATAATGGTGTAGTGATTTGAAAGTGAATCCTTTGGTTTGTTTAAGTGTGGTAAAGCCACGAGAGACTGTGTTGGTGTATGTTACGTCATGCTGCTACTGGCAATGCTGTATAAAACGTCTTTCTACGGATATAAAAAGCATTTTGAATTTCTGCAAACTAGACTTTTAATTTTACGAACCCACAAAGTCACTATAGGAATAGTGGGATAGATAGATGTGCACATAAGGGCGTTCAACTACAGGGGATATCAGCACATACCGTGGGATTCAGCGATAGTCAAATCTTTCAAAAGCTTTTCTCAGGATCATGGTATATATTTGGTTTTGTTATATTTGCTTTAACAGGAAAAAGATAGCTATAAATAACTTCCTACTTGAGAAAATTAAAAGCATTATGAAAATTAAAGAAAATATCAAATAAAAATGCTTATGCTTTGTAGGATGCTCTTTCGTTATTGGTTTGAATTATTAAGCGATAAGAAGACAGGCAAAATATGCGGGAAAAATTGACTGAATATAAAGAATGCACAAAAGATTTTGAATTTTGAAAGCATTTTTTGAAACGTCAAAGCACATTTTGTGCGAAGTAGGTGTTGTACATTTTTGTGCATATTTAATAAGAAGAAATCAAAGAAAGTATAATAAATTACATGGCGTGCGTAGTCATTAAATTAAAAAATCATTTAAATTAGATAAAAATAAAAAGAGGATACTGTTTGTTTTTGTTTCCACTTAGTATTATTTACAGTAAGCAATAAACGCATTGCTTCGCAAAAATGAAAACACTTCAAGAGTACAGGGCGTTTAATACAGCATGTGCTACATTTTATCAACTGCTTTGGACTTGTGCATTCGGTTTGCTAATACTTCCATCATTAAAATCTGATGCTCTTCTTTATTATGCCACAGCTAAAGATGATAAGAATTTTCTCGAAAGTACTACGCCATGAAGAACACCAGATCGCAATGATAGAAGTACTAGCAAATCGATTCAAAAAGCAGGAACCCTGAAATGAACATCACTTTTAGTAGCTTTCCCCATGTTACTTTATTGCACCTGACTTGTTCGAAACCGTGAGGCAGGTGCTCCTAAACACGTCTTCTGGAAATAGCTTTTTTTTGTCCTGAAACTTGAATATTTCGTCAACTGCTGCACACTGAGAAAGGAAAAATTATCCTAAATATGGATATAAGCGAGGACTACAGGAGCAACGTTTTGAAAACATGAGATGAAGTAATCTTATGAATTTCCAAGATTTTATATTACATTTATTACATTAATGTTTTGTAATATTTTTGTGCCATAGACATTTACATAAATTGTATTATAAAAACTGATAGTTCAGTATTACATGGGTTTAAGCATGAACTAAAAGCTTTAATCGTAGTACTCTTTTCGGTTGTGGTTAAATGCTTTTCGCAATTGCTTGCAGTTAGGGCATCATGCTTGTAAATTTTTTGACTAATACCTTGTGTTTATGGCGTTTATAATAGAACAATTTATTTGGAATTTACTTCTCTATTATTAGAGGTAACGTATCTAATTAAGCACAAATCAAAGAGGCTTGCAGGACCAGATTTTCTGGGTTGTTAGCGATAAAATCAAAATGTAAGCATGAGTTGGTACGATATAAGTTTAACCAGTGTGAATATTTGGAAAGAATGTTTTTTGTGTTTTGATCTTAAAATAACTAGTTAAAGTCTCTGAGATATTTGTAACTGGAGTTGGGTGAATTGAAAACATTAATTCTACAAAGTGTACAACTACCATAAATATCTGAAAACATATTTTTAAAGTTGGATGATTTTACTATAGTTACTAGTGCTACATGTATAATGCGATCCATATAAACCTGAACCCCTTCAATAGGCCATAAATTTTGAACCAATAATATAACACACGTGCAACTTTGGGAGAATATAATACAAAATTGAATTTGACAGAATATAATACACAATTAGGACATTACATTACACTATTTACATCTAAGGGAAAATGTTGGAAGTGTCGTACACCAGCATCTATACATGATATGACTGTAGACACTGAAGTTTATATGGGTATCTTCAAGACATTTGTGGAGCAGCTTGATGATATCGAATTGAAAGGAGATTATGGAGCAACGTTCTATACATCTAATGACACTATGCAACTTCTAACCAGTTTCTTTGATAATCGAATAATGTCAAAAGGTCTGTGGACTCCCAGATCCCCTGACCTAACCTCAGCGGACTTTTTCTTGTGTGAGTATCTAAAAATAGAATGTATAAAATAGGCCACGGACAATTTATGTTCTCAAGGAATCCATTCGAAACGAAATAAGTAACATTGGCGAGGATATTCTCCGTAAAACTTCAGAGAATATGGTGAGATGAGTTCAAACATGTATAGATGCTGGTGGAGGACACTTCCAACATTTTCTCTGAGATGTGAACAGTGCAATGTAGTCTCCCAATTGTGTATTATATTCTCCTAAAGTTGCACTGTGTCCTATTATTGGTTGAAAATTTATTGCCTATTAAAATAGTTCAGGTTTATATGGATCACGTTATATTTATTAGGGATTTAGATGGCTTTTGTTTTCACAGCAATGTGATTATCTGTAGAAAGAACAATTTGCAATCTATATCAACATTAGATATTTGTAAGTAATTAGAATTTACAGCACATATTTGTTTCTACAGTTATAGTAAGAATGGTTAAGAATATTAAATTTCATATTTCGTTTATCTCTGATGGTAAATCACTAATGCTTTTCTCGTGGTCATGCAACCAGCATGCAGTTTAGAAACCTTCACATAGCGGTCATAGGTAGAAAGTTTACCTTCATAGCATCTGCTAAAATGGTAAAAATGTTTCAGCGGAACTCTCTATCACGAAATGCTACGGAATACTGTTATCGTTATTTAAAATCGCCTTAGAATTAACTCTGAAGTAATTGGGTCTAAATGCTATGGTTATAAATATTGTTGGTCATGTGTTGCATCCCATTGCTTTTCGCTGATGACCTTGCAACAGTAGGACAAGACCAGGATGACACTGAATATGTTTCGAAAACTTGTATATATAATTACACTGAAAGATAATTTCATGAATACGGAATATATGCTTATTGGTGTGGAAGGTGAAGATATGCATATAAATAGTATAACTTTCAGAAACTAAGCAATTCAGATATGTGGGTATAGCCAGAGATAGATCTGGTGTTATGAAAAGGAGAGAACCATCCAACAATGAAATTAAGAATATGTTTGTGTAGTTCCTATTAAATAAGGAAATGAAAAAAGAAATATAAGAAATATAAATAGGAGTATCCCGAAAAGAATAATGAATAATGTGCTGTATGGTTCAGAGTATACCCCCAATGATAAACTGAAGAAAAATTTGCAGGTGTCGACACTGGAGGATCACATAGAAGTATGGCAGTATCCGAAGTACAGCATGTAAGCTGCTATGTTAGTAGAATAGGTATGGAATCAGAAGATAGGGTGATAAATAGAACTAAATAGCGGATATTGCAATGGCTAGGGCAAATACAAAGAATGGAGGAGGGATGGCCTAGACAAATAAATAATTATTTTCGCACCGGAAGAAGGAAAAGAGAAAGGATTCGCTTAACTTGGTGGGACAAGTTTAACTGAAAAGGCGACAGTGGAAACACAGTTCAATTTATCGGACAGAAATCAGAAGCAGCCGCCGAAAACTGGATAGGTGAATAAGAAGAACAAAGCCACTTTTTAAAAGCCCAACTGTTGCTTTAGCTTGTTATATCCTCCATATAACTAAAACAAAATGCGGAAATGTGTAATGAAACCGTTTGTATCAATTAACAAAAATTAGAAAGAAGAAAAACCCTTTGTAAGAATATTTCATGAAATATTGAGTATGGAGAATGGAAGATATCCGGGTACCAAAATTATCTCAGTGCTTTACCACTATTTTACAGTTTTGGTATAATTAAGTAATGTTACTAAAGGTCTCTGTTATTCGTGGAGAAAGATGTATACGATGCCAGTTTGCAGCTGCGTACAAAAGTGCACCAGGAAATGACCTCCCGACACCGTGGTCATTTGGCGAGGATGTGTCCAGAGTCTCCGGAACAAAATTATATCGGCGTGGCTAGGTACGTGGAAACCATGAGATAACGTTGTCCGTAACCCTGAGGCACCTCGGTTTGACCCTAGAGCATCATTCCATTCCATTTCGTCCCCTCTTAATGCCGGTCAACTCGAGATAAGCTAACAAAAGTCACGCTACATGTCCCACGGTGGATTACATTAATGTTATTAACTAAGGTACATGCAAATGAGCATGGAAGCATGAACTTCAATTTATGGAAAGAAATAACGGTCTACGCTACTGCTGGCCCGGTGGAGTGCTCAGCTTCCATAGCGAGGTTTCTCGAATTTTGCGAGAAGGAATGCACGTGTAAGGAGAGACTAATACTCAAAATTGAAATATTTAGCTTTTGTGTGATGTATAACATCCAATTTTCTCTTTCAAAATAACCTACTGTGAAAAAGTCCAAAAACTAAATAAACTACTGTATATGTAATTTAATATTATTAAACACTACAGAACTTCTACTATGATTGTATTTAACATTTACAGCTTTACGATATTGTAAAGCGTATCCCATGGAAAATTCTGCCTGTGGGTCTAGCTTCCTATCAAATATTACTATAAAACGATAAATGTTGCCTAAATTTAATTGATTAACGTTATTCAAGAGATCTTCAGATGCACTCAGTTCCTTTTAAAGAGCGTTACGCCAGAAACAGTGATATTTCAAAGATATGATTCTATGCCTTTATTTAGTCGTTAGGAATATCTGTCTGCCTGGGCGAGGGATTCAGGGATCTATTCCCGGCTGCGGGTCGGAAATGTTTCCTTAGCGATAATTGTTTCTTATCATCTTCAAAGTCTGGTAGTAGGAATGAGGTTGAATGTGATTGTGATTATGATATTTGCGCAATGTGTACAAGAAAAAAAAAGCAACTGTATACAGTTTAAGAGCACTGGCGATGCGCAAATGTTCCAAAACATTTTTTTTGGATCTTCATATATTTATTTGCTTATTCTTGTGCTCTATACACTAGGAAATATTTTCATTTGTCTTCTAGCCTCCCAATATAACTATCCACTCGAGATCTTAATATGTTAGTACTTTTATTGTTCCAACTGTTCTACAATTTGGGAGAAATTAAAGTGTTGAACATCTCTTCATAAATAGAATAAAACAGAATGTGATGGTGTACTGTTAAATGTTAAACATTAGTACTTATAAACTGCAAGCTACAGCCAACACAAATTATTCAAACTGAGAGTTATATTCCATGTTTATTTTCTGGCTAACATATAAGATAATTATAAATTACTATGTGTTTCAAATGGAAGGAGTTCTCGCTGTAGCGAATCAGATGCGTTAGACCCTTCACCGTTGCCATCTCGTTACCCCACTCTTTTAATATTTCCCTCTGTCTCGCACACGTGACTGTTCGTGGCGCTAGACATAAGGGAACGCAAACTGAATTTTCCAGTGTTTTATAATAATGCAGTTGTTGAAATCACAATTACAACATGAATATTCGTATATTACGCAAATGTTTTAAATATTTAGTTTAAAGTTAATTGTATTTTATAAATTACTTATTTATTCAATCCAACGAAAATACCAGTGGTGTATCCGCATAGTTGTGAATGCTACCTACGTTAAGAGATAATTCGTCATTGTCATTGTCATTGTCTGTGTACTGAAAATGTAAGTTGATACGTTCCAAAATCTCGTTACTTGCTATTTATTTGCAAAAGTCGTGTTCTTGTAGTTTATCTGATGTCTCACGCAGTTTTCCCAGTCTTGTTGTGTTCCTTGTTAATTTCTTCGTGAATAAGTCGTAGAACGTCAGTCAGTTTAAAAATATTATTTCTGTTTGCAACGTAATTTGACACATTAACTACATTAACTCTATTGAAATGTTCTGGCAGTAGTAAGCGGGGAAAATGGATCACGTCTCATTGATCCAGCTAATACACTTTTTCATGGAATAATAATTGAATAATGCTGCTTTGAACTCTCTAGAGTAAATCGAGATTACGAACCATTCATAAACAAAAATATAACGTTCTGCCAGACCCACAGGAAGTGTATGGTTTCCTCTCATCGAATTTAACAAACACCTTGGCTTATTCAAAGTACATACTCATTTTATCACGTCATGTCAAATGATTACATTTCAGTTCTGAGTAATTTCACGTTCACACATACATGCAAACAAATAATGATATTCATTACAGTGCTTACGTCGCAATGCGTTGTTATAATATAATGCAGTCTGCTTTATTTATTTGTATTAGGAAAATTATATGAGCTAAAGATATGGCGTTTTACGGTTATGTTAAATACATTACTCCCTACCTTCCTCATGGATCAGTTTTTGCAAAATCTAAATTTTTGTCACAGCGCGAAAAGTATTTATTAGAGATTGATTAGTTTGCCGCTCGTCACACACCACTTAGGGGAAATGCAATACGACAACACCGCTGAACTCCGATTGGTTGCTCGCCTAGTAGCGCTCAAGGACAAATATCATCCCATTTGAAACACATAATAGATTTTTTAAATTTATCATCAGTATTAAAGAGTTATATTAAGTTTTAAAAGAAAAACACTTGTCACTAATGAATCATTTCCCATAACACTAAGAATGTATTACGTCGGGAACCAATTTTAAAATATGTATTAAAATTATAAAGAATATTATGCATTGAAACTTATTTCTGTTGTAAAGTTTTAAATGAATCGATCATAGATTTTAGAAATTTCACTCATGGTTGATTTATTTGTTTGTTTATTTGTTAATCAACTCTGTGATACCTACGAGAGCTCTTGAATAAAGAAGTATCACAATCTTTTTTGACAATGTACGCTTACTCATCCTGATAACTTTGAGGGTCCTTCTTAAAATCAACTCTCCTAGATGCGATGCACTTGTCCCAGCGTTTCTACCAGTCTTCAAAGACATGCTGGAAACCATTTTTGAGAGATCCTTCAAAATCGCCTCGGCAGCCTTCACCGCTGCTTCTGATGATGGATAATGCCTCCCACGAAGGCGTTTCTTCAAGTTAGGCAATAGAAAAGAGTCACATAGGGTCTAAATCCGGACTATAGGGAGGGTGAGGGACGCACTTCATGTTGATTTTTGCAAGATATTCAGCTACAACACTGGCAATATGTGGCCGCGCATTATTGTAGTGCCTGCTTCACGGAAATGTTTTCTTTTGCGCCTGATATGGACTTGTAATGTTTTCAGGATAGTCCTTTAGTACTGTCCAGTTAAAGATGAGTGTGCAGGAACAACATTCTGAGACGCCATTCCATGAATATCAAAGAATGAGATGACCATAACTTTCCCAGCAGAAGCAACCACAACTGCTGGTGATAAAGGAGGTTACCACGCTGACCTTTGCTGTTTGATCTCAGGATCAAAATGATGTAGCCAAGTTTCATCAACGGTGATTACGTTTGATAGAAACTCCGGATCTTCCTCTAGCATCAACTTTAACTGCATGTTACCCCCATTGCAGCGGTAGGCCATACCGTACATGTCTGTACTTGCCTGCTTCTCACAGGCGGGAACAGGTGATACTGAACATGTCTGAACTTGCCTGGTTCTCACAGGCGGGAACCAGGAGTACCAACAATGATACTGTGGTGTGTTTGTTTCACATTAAGCTAATATAATATAATAAGATTGAATTTTACGAAGGAAAATTATGTCCGTAAAAAATTATGACCATTATTTATTGAACAGCCCTTGTATTTTACCCACAGGTATATTTGAAATACAGTATACAACTTATGAAATGAATATAATAAAATTGGGATATATGACAAATCATTATCATTAAAATGACAAACAATAAACAAAAATTAAACATTTATTTTAACAAATATTTTGTTCATGAAAGCCATGAATTATTGATAATTTTTATAATTCATCCTTAAGCTATAGCACCTCCGTATTTTGTAAAATGCACGGTATATAACATACTTCATTGGAATGTAAGCCATTATTACACTCAATGACAGTAAAATGTTTTATAAAACTTCAATAGCGTTTAGGAATTCAGCTTGTATTTGGTTTATTGGTGTTTTAGGGATTCGGTTTATTGATTGTATTATAAATGCTCTACTAATTACACTTTAAAGAAATATCCATTTGAAACATTCCGCATTTTAGAAAATAGTCTATTATATTATATATTTTAGCTGATTACTTTTATATTCTATATTAAATACGTGAAAAAGTTATTGCTTTTGGTATTCCCCACAATTCTTCATTTTTTAAAAGTTAAATTATATCTCAAAATTCGTTCACTATTTTATAAAAGGTACGTGGACATATTGTTTAATGAACAATTGAGAGGCAGTAAAAATTCTTTGAAACAGTTTATAAAATATTACATCTTGAGAAGCCTTTTGAGTACAGAAAAGTGCTGAATCAGTGTTTAAATTTTGACTTACGCCTGTCCGTTTATGGTTTAAGTTAATTGAATTCTAAGTGAGCGGAGTGAAAGGAGGACAACTCATTTTATTATATTTTAGATTTCGTATTATTTTATTTCGAAAAAAAAAATCAAACTTTTATAGGTTATCTTAAAATTTTTGATTCGTTTTACGGATGCATAAATTTAATATTGTTTTATCAAATGCAATATCTGAAATATATTATTAAATTTGATATGCTACATTCACTTGTATTTCACCATTCAATATCATTTGTGATACAGCTTCTATAAACTATACTTATTTCTCTCCTTCCGTGTTAGGACGCGTTCAGGTGTCACTTCCCCCTAGTGATTCTTATTTACGGAACACTCAGAGCTAGGAGAGAATAGACAGCCAGTCTTTTCATTGTAAGCATGAAACGATAATCTTGGGTATTAAATAAGTTAATTGATTGAAAGTCATCGTTCTTTCAAACTAGCCGGGTATGGGCTAAAGTTTTGGATAGAGTCAAAGTGAACAATTCAATGCCATGGCCGGCATTTGAACCACGGAGATCCTGGATTCCGTCCAGTTGTTCCTACCCATTGAGCTACCATGGCGAACATGCCTTCCTGACATTAAATTCTCCAACTAATTCAATATTTCCCCGGTAAAACACTAGGGGCTCTCGTATCCGAGATACACCCTCTGTGGCAGCTTACTATTGTAAGAACTTGAGTCCCAGGCTTCATCATTAAACTCTTATTACCTAAGTTAATTGCTGGACTTAATCGTTCCATTTTACTAGACGTGTATAGGCTAAGGTTTTGGATAAATAGAGTCAAACTGAAAATATACGAGTCAATTGGAGAATTTAATGTCATGATGACACTTTCGTCATAGTAGCTCAATGGGTAAGAGCGACTGGAAGGAAACCAGGAGAACCGTGGTTCAAATCCCAGCCTTGGCTTGAACTTTTCAAGTACTTACAATAGTAAGTCACCACAAACGGTGTATCCCAAATACGAGAGCCCCTAGTGGTTTACCGGGAAAGTATATTAATGAATTGAAGAGTTTAATGTCATGACTGCATGTTGGTTATAGTAGCTTAGTTGGCATTGAATTTTTCGGTTAAATATTAAAGTTTTCTAAGTCATCAGGTAGGTTTATGAACATATAAGGGAACATGGCATTGTAATAATTGTAATAGCATTGTTATTCGTTATTCTAGTTCTACCTTCCCCACCTTGTCCTGCACTTGGCTTTTGCGGAACAAAATTAATCAACATTGACTGACCTAGTAGTGGCTAATTATGAACGCCGGCAATTGAAACAACTTTCGACATTGTACGTTGGAAGGTGAAATTAAAATCTTAAATGTCTTCAATATAATTTATTGAACAAAAGGGGATAAGTATCATTCTTGTAAATAGCAACTCACGTCATCCAGTGCATAAGAAATGTACAGATTCCTCCAGAAAATAGAAAAGAAAAACAAGAAATTAATTTGGAATTCGTGTGCGCAATCATTTGTGTCCAGCCTGGTGCACCTCTTCATCGGAACGGTTAATGTGAACTGCCGTAGTTAGCAAGTTAGACACTTTGCTCAATTTAAGAAGGTCTTGAATAATGTGATGTATGATCCATGACTATTAAGATCTGCAGCTTTATCATCCACTATAAAATGGCTCTATCCATTATATGGATCGATATAAAATTCGACCATAAAGGCTTCACACGACGTGGTGTGGCTGACCTGAGCGGGGAGTTGCGCTACAGAAATCACTTCTACTCCACTGTTACACCTGCTGCAATGATAAACATGTATCTCTATTTTGAGTCTCCCCTCGACGATGGATTTTGGCAAGATTCGTTACTTCGCTGTTCAGAAAAAGTGTATTATAGGCGCTGTTGCATGTTGCAAGAGGGGCAGTGTTTCAGTTATCTTAGTAAGATGTTAGGTATTCACTGCCAGCTTATTGATCACTGGCTAGAATTTTGGAATTTGTAACATTTTTTACGGATTTCATTTGATTCCCTCACGAAGTCTCAATGGACTTTGTATGTCAAAATGAATTTTTAATAAAATACTAGTTGTGGATTTCAATATCCTCCCAGCATGTTTCCATATTGGCAACCGAACAGAGAACGGAAGATCTGTGCATCAAGTCCCATCAGTGACATTGAATTTTGCAGTATGATTATTTTTATCCAACTGTCTTACTACGGCTGTTATGAAGAGACAGTCTCTAATTATGTGTTTTGAGCAGTAGAACTCAATGTGCATAAACAGCACTGGCAAAATTACACCAAACAAAAATAAACTTCCCACGGCAAACATTTTATTACTTTTTATGTAATTCAAACTGATCTGACGATTAGCATCTTAATTCCATATACATACAAAATTAATGTCAAACAAAACTTCTAATATTATTTTTCCAGGATTTTTTCTTCTTTTGGGTAAGAGTGTTTGAACACTTCAAGCACAAGCACCTACATCTTTCCGTTTTCTTTTTTTCCCTTCTTTCTTTTTCTATTTACTTCCCCATCTTCATGCCAAGAGTGAAATTACAAAGTGTTATTACATAGCCAGTGGCTGTTTAAAGACTTGATTATCACTTAAGCCTACTGTATCCTTAGTGCACCAAATATAGGTAAATATAACCAAAAATAAGATGTCTAATGAAACCATTTCTGCAATTATCTTCTGCATACCTACGCGAGAAAAAATGCAGGTAAGAAGTATCGAAAAAATTCAATGAATTCGATACCATTGAGTATCGATAGCATCAGGTTCGCAATGCTGCACTTATTGCGTTGAATATTCAGAAGTTTAATTCCATTTCCAAAGTTTCAAATATGTTGAATTCTAAAATTAATATGTTCAAAGCCTGAATGCTGGAACTGTAGGCTACTGATTCTCCAGTCATTTGCATTATAAAATGTGCGTCGATAACAGGGAGTGACAAACGTCATAGTCATGTTCCCCCTCTTCATTATTACTTTCCTCGTAGCCCGTTGCTATGGTTATAAATGTTGTTTTCCTATCAACGTACATGCATAACGGTTGGAGATACGCTGAATCACCTTTTGTTTCCATTATTCCTGAGATACATATGGATATGGAATACATGCACTGGAAACGCTGTAAACCCTATGCAGAACGTCATTCAAAGACATATGGTTTCTCAAAAAAAGGTTTTTCCATTGTAAGCTCTGAAATATACACTGCACCAAAGTAATAGTTCAAAATTTAGTGAGAACAGCCGTTTGGAAAGGAAGAAACACAGAGAGCTAAGGGAGACAAATTAATGATGAAGCTTTTCAAAAATGTTGTGCTTTCTTGTAATCTCATAAACTTGAACTCTTTTTAATTTTATGTACATTATATCACTATATATTCAATACTTAGTTATATTTAAAATATATGGTTTTAAAATTCGTAGTGCATCTGCCGTTAAATACCCTGAATACTACACTATTTTACTGTACAAAGAATAATTCCTGTACATGGGTACCCCTGATAGTACAGAGGTATATTTTAACTTATCTTCAGCGTAACGCTTTCCTATGAAGATTAGTTACACTTGCAAACTACGTAAGCTTGGCAATAGAAAAATATATTAGATTGCTTTCTACATTCTTGAGAATTATTTTATCGAATATCGTTTTCTGATATACTTAAATTGACCTGGTTTCTCAGGGACTATTGAAAATATTGCTAAATGCAATTTTGACAGGAAAAAAAGAGTTTTCAATAATATTACTCATGTGATTTTGTATTAATAAGTTAGTTAAGGTTCAAAGAATTACGAGTGTGATCTGAAAAGTTTCCGACTTCAAGATAAAGATGGCAGCACTCGTAAATAAAAGCTAGTGAATTGCGTTGCTCACCTGTTGACAGTCACTCATCAAAGTTTCAGCCATTTTATACACTCAGTTATTATGTAACAGTCGTTTGAGTTGATGTGAGTGTTTTTATGAACATGGACAAAATCGAGTATTGAGCTGTCATTAAATATTTGTTTTTGGAAGGCAATACGCCTACACAAATCAAAGATGAGTTCGATTTTGTGCATAGAGGACTCTGCGCCATCATTTACCACATTGAAATTTCCGACAGCTGAATTTAAACGTGGTCGTAAGAGCTTGGGAGATGATGGACGTTCGGGACGCACAAAAACGGCAACTACCAACGAAAACATCTGCAAATGTGCTGGATGGCTCCCAAATTAAAGTGAAGGAGGTAGCAGAGGATATAAATGTATTAAAAGAACATGTTTGTCAACATTTAGATATGAGAAAGCTGTCCGCGTTGGGTGCCGCCTTTGCTCACATTAGACCAAAAACGTGCTCGAATGAAAATTTCCAACCCTCTGTTGGCGCAGTTTAGACTCAATAAATCCGAGTTTTGGCACCGATTAATTACTGTAGATGGAACTTGTATACAGAATTACACGTGCGAAACAAAAATACACTCGGGACAGTGGAGTGCAAAGGGGAAACCGGCTCAAAAAGAGGAAAAATTGCTTTTTCGGGTGAGAGAGTGATGGCGACTGTTTTTGGGATGGCCATGGAGTTATTTTATTCGATTATCTTACAAAAGGAAAAGCCATTGCAGGAGCATTCTACGCATCATTACTTGACAAGCTGAAGGAAGTACTTGCGGGAAAAGAGCCACATTTACAGAAAAAGAGATTCCTGTTTCATCGAGACAACGCACCGTCTCACACCTCGGCGGTTGCAAAGGCGAAAATCCACAATTAGGGCTTTAACTGCTTGACCATCAGCCTTACTCACCATATCTAGCCCCAAGCGACTGTTTTTATTACCTAATCTGAAAATTGCGTTCGGAGGACAGCGATTTTCGTAAAATGAAGAGTCAGTCACTTTCATGAACAATTATTTCGCAGAGGAAAACGCCTAGTACTATTTGGACGGATTACAGAGATGGGAGCATCGCTGGGAGAAGTGTGTAAAGCTACAGGAAGACTATGTTGAAAAATCAAAAAAAAAAAAATCTGAAAAAAAAATTCTTATATCTCTATTAGGTCGGAAATTTCCAGATCACCCTCGTAATTTGCTTATAAAGGTTAATTAAATTATGTTCATACTTGAAAGGTAATGCCAGAATGCCTGATCCAGATTCAAGATGTGCGTCCGTAATTATTATTTCTTTAGTTTTCTTCCTTCAGGTCTATGACAAACTGCTTTTATTGACATTCTCTTTGGAGACATTCTAACGACATACTGTGTTAATTAAAATCTGTAACTAGAATAAGAAATGATTTTCTTCAAGAGAAATTGTTTCCATTTCTTTTCTAAGTCCTTCGTTTGAGACTTTATCAGAAAGAGGGCCTCCACTTACTCATATAAGAATATCAGTTCAGCTGTACGTATTTCTTTTAGTTATAAAATTAATGCATATGTTTCAAATACATATAAGAAAGCAAGTGCCGTCATTAGATTTTAAAATGCTATCCCAGTTATTTTTCTGGCCTTTGTTTTGAATTAGAAGTTCTAATTCGTCACATGTGTTAACTTTCCCGCATACTTTGGATTATTTTCCCTTCGTTTTCCAACTACTTGTGCCTTCCTCTTGACTGTGAGTTAGGAGCAGCGCAACCGTCGCTTATTGGAGTAGATTTGCTTCTCCTAAAGTGACGCAAGTTGAATGCTTTCTTGATAAAGTCCCCCACAACTTTCATATATTTATGTGTATTTTAAGTCTTTGTGGCTTTGTTATTTCTGGCTGGGTACCTTTGTTTCTGCTCATTTTTTGTAAAATGTTTTGATGGGTTTATAATTCTAAGATAATGAATAGCAGCTAAAGTTCTGAAATGTATGGCTGGAAGCTACAAGATTAGTGTCTGTAAACTTGTTTGTGTGTATGTATATATATATGTATATATATATATATATATATATGTTTGGTATATTTTGGTCTAATGAAATACGAATATTTGCTAAATTATATTTTCGTTGTTTTTTTGTAACTCACTCTGGGTAAATGAATTTCCTTTCTTAAATTCGACACTATGGTAAGGTATTGCGGTAATGGAGTGGATTTTACACTTTAGTTAATAATGAAAGTCAGTTTCATATATATATGACATATTTAATACAGCCATATATTCAAAGCACGTCACTTGCCCTAATATAGAATTATTTACTACAATATTAGTTCCAGCAGGCATTTATATTAAGGGTCATTATGTTAGGGGAAGGTCGTACAGTATCGGCCGGGTTAAGTTTTTTTACTTTACTCTGTAACTGTGTCGTTAATCGGAATCTTACTATATTATTCTCTTACCTCAAGACATGTTCTATAGATAGTATAATGGAATGACTTTTATTTTTAATTTATAGTACTTTATTACATGGAAAGTAGAAAAGCTAGAATTATAAGTCTTGTAGAAAGTGTCTTGCAGTATCGGCCACTGTCTTTTCTGTTACAATATAGATTGTCATTGCTATATTGCACTGTCACATATAGAACAATAGTAGAATACAAAAGCATGGAAACTTATTGTCACTATTTCTGCTCATATCACAAATGTTTAGCTCATGGTTTACAGAGATCACAAATATAGTGCTGCTATAGGCCTCAGAATACCTTCAGTGTGCTAAGAGCTACACTAACCACCATCAAGCACTCAGAGCAGAGAAACAACTGATCAGAGGAAGAAGATATCCGACTATAGCACACGTGGATGCACAAGCTTGTTACTGCTTACTGGATACTTCTGACATATGGAGGCGAAAAGGGAAATCACAGTAGTGGCCGGTGCTGCATGCCGGCCGATACTGCCCGACTCTTCCCTACTCATATTTGTCGAATGATTATAATGTCCGTTCTGACATAGCTTTTGTAATGTGTACATTCCCCCTTGAAGTTTACCTATAAAGCCTTGGTCGTTCTCAAACTTTAGTCTCGCCAATAATTGTAGCGATCTTTCTCTCATCAGATCGTCCATATAAGTATAAACAAGAGTATAAAATAAACCACAACCCCGTTTAACAGCTAATGGTAGGGTCCGTTGATAAAACTTCCGAATTTTGTGTACATATAAAAACTTTTTCGTCGTGACTGAACGTTAAGAAAGCACAAGTCTTCGTAAATACAGCTGACCAATCGTTAATAGTTTTTCCATAATTTCAAAAATGATGTCTCCAACTGTTCGAGATCCGAGCAGGATCCGAGATCCGAGCTTTCGGAATATTTTAACATGTTACGCAGGACGGCCCACTGGACCATTCACAAGAATTAATTTCAGTTATTAAAGGTCATACTAATTCCAGGTCTGATAACAAGCGTGAAGAAATGCCAGTTAATATAGAGCAACAAAACTTGGCCATGAAACTATACCTCCTATGCTATAAGTAGGGGTAATGATATTTAGTATTTTTAAATCAGAAATTTAATTTTTACAATTAGCATTTTATAGCATTTATACATTTTCAATTTAGCATTTTATAGCATTTAAAAAGGTTTAATTGAGGTTCATTTTTTTAATTATGAATGTTAGTATTATTTATATGAGATTTAAAATACATTTATGGAAGGCTATTAATGACAGTGACTTAAAAGTGCATAAAGTGTCAATTTATTTTACATTAATATAGGTTAAAGCAATACACCGAAACATATAACAAGTTGATACAGACTAAAGCATACTGCATAACACAAAAGAGATAAATGCATACTGATGTAAAACTAGCACAATAAAAAGAAAATGCACATAATTAGCTTCGCAGTTACTGACGTAAGCTACGCATAGAATGAATAAAAGTTGTGCTTACAAATGAACAGAACAATGAAAATCGGAACTTTGGCAACTGAGAACTCCAACTAGAATTAACATCTGTTTATCACATTCTTAAAATTAGGATTCCTATTGATTTTCAGAGACAAGGCTTAAAAGTTTCCGTGAACTGGGTTGTGAAGATAGATTATGATAGTTATTAGGCGTGGTAAGAAGGATCTCTTTTGTAAAACAACTGAAACTCGCTTCAGTACCTCATATGCGCAATGGTGGAACAACAGTGTTGCGTGTATCGGCTGAGCAAGATTTGGAAATTTCTGTAATCATTATTCTGTAACATGTATTTTCAATGCCTTGAGTCTGCACACAGATGTGTATAAAAGTTATATGATTAAGCGTAAATTCTGCTGATTGGCAAAACATGTACTTTGGACTGGTGAATCATACATCCTGATGGCTTAGGGAAATAATTCACAGGTGGTCTGTAACAGGCCTCAACTTGTTCCCCATGTTTTAAACATTGAAACACACATCCTGCTGATCAAGGGGAATAATGCTTAGTTGGTCAGTAACAGGTTTAAACATGTTCTCATTGATGTAAACAATATGGTGCAAATTAACAGTTAGCATGGGAATCGCTGAATTGACTTTTTGGTAGGACCCCTATTTAAGCTTGGTTGAGGTAGCCCCCGCGGGAGAGACTTCACACAGATTTCAGAGGGGACATGCTGCCGGTCTCTGTAAAAATCAACAAGAGTTTATTTCAAAGTGCTACCACTAGTAAGATAGCCAGCAGGGCGTACCAGATCATACACCTTTTGACAGTCACAAGGTTCAAGCCGTACAAACAACACATCGCCAAAGGTAAAGTTGCATTATGTTATTATGTATTTAAATGTTAACAAAGCGTCCCTGATCTCTTCCAGATCCAGGGAGTGCCCTGTAGAAATACTAGGCATCTTTGGAATATAGTTATTCAGTTCAGGTTGATTTAGATGTTTCTTTCGCTCTACCCTTTCAGTAGCTACACCCCCAGTTGTACATTAGGTTTGTAAGTCTTTCACCCCCCTTACAATCCTGGCATGCAACAATAGGCTAATTTAGTGGGAAGGGTTGCTTTTCACATTCCAGAAGAGTGATCACTTACTTTACACCTTTCTAAACAAGCAAAGGTTCTACAGATTCTTCAGTTAAAGTTTCCAGAAGAAAAAGCTTTGGATAAAAATATTTGCTTGGGAAATCTTCGATTTCGTATTTATATCGCAGTTTGAGACAATTTCGCAATTTATCGCGCGCTGTCGCATTTGCGAAAAGTCAGCACCCCCAAGTATAAGTCATAGTGAATAAACATTTTTGAGAAAGCTACAAGTCGTTATCAGATATAGGAGTTTCAAACTAATGACGTCTCCTTTATTGGCGACATTGTAATGTCAAGTCTCAAATAATCCACTAACGTGCGCTCTGAAAAACAGTCATTTCCGCAAATTAACGTAATCTGCGCCGACTAGAAATTACATCAGCGATTTAAACTGCTTTGTGTAAAGCTCTGAATAAATTTGATCACATTAACCTCGGAATCCCCCGATTATGTAACATAAAACTGACATGGGACTCACCGCTTCAGTGTGTATAGGATGGGCGGCAAAGAGGACGCCTGCGGCTCCAGCAAAGCAAGGTTGTAACCCAGCCACATCCAGACACACTCTGGTAAAGAGAATTGACGCTGCACCATGTAGTAGCACGTTGAACAAGTGAAACCATACTGGCTGTAGTCCTAACAGCTGGTAGTTCACCCTGAAAACATAGACAGACAACTGTATACTAGCAGTTCCATCAACAGCAACCAGGTTTAAACTAAACCAACTAGCTTTATAATACATAGCTGAAAGGATGGCAATTGTATATTTACATACTTTGCAAAGAAACTTCACATTCACATGACTTACTACTCTTCTACAAACCATCATTTTAATAACCACTTTTTGATCGAGATATTACTCATTTACACATTAGTTGTAACTACCTATACATACAGACTCAGTGTCAGATGCTTAAAAAGCGCATCCCCAATTTTGTTTTTGAAGTTACATATTCACGACCACAATACAAAAATATGAGCCTTTTAAAATACAAACCAATAGCAAAGAATATTTATTTGCTTAAATTGCTTCTTTTAACTTTATTTGTTTTGTAAGTTATGTCCTCCAACGTTAAGTAATATCGGACGATCAATGAAATGTGTGAAATGATACTCAAATGAGTCCGGGGCCCACGGAGCTTAGGCTTACCCGACATTCCTCTCTCAGGTAACTCACCATGAGCAAAATTCGAACTCGGTACCTCTTGAACGTTAGGCAGACACGCTACCATCCACGCTACCGAGGTGGGCTAGCTTCGTTGAAGGACACCTATATTTGATACATAAAAATATATATTCCTGTTGGTTTGTAATTTACCCAAAGTACATCCTGATTTAAGAGAATTTCACTGTCTACTCCTAGATCATATAAGATAAATAAATAAATAAAAATAAATAAATAATAAATAAATAAACAAATAAATAAACTTTACTTGTTAATAATTTGTCAAAAATGTATAATATTTTAATTGAATCGTTAGAGACTATTTTGATAAAATAAAATATAGGTATATACACATTTTTAGACTGGAGACATTTTCTAAAAGCTTTCACTGTCCTGCAATAGGTAGAGGAAGTATAGTATTAAACCCAAAAGCTCAATCTCAAGGTAAACTGGAAATAAACTTTTTGAGAACCTTGACTCCGAAAAGATGCATTTTTAGAAATCTCTATGTTTGCGCGTATGTGTGTGCGCGCCTGTGTGAGCGCGCGCGGTGAACGCCTTTCTGTCTGTAAACGCATAAATGGAGAATACCAAACTTGGCTAAGTTCAGTGTCCTACAACGATCCTGAACAAAGATTAGAAAAGGGTTCTCCTATCGTACACCAATATTTACCTGAAGCATTCTTCGAAAATTTTTATTTAAGAAAGGAATCTCAAACTATTGTGATTAAATGAGATGAAATGTATATCTTGAAGTTTCTGAGATTCGTATCGTCGTTCAGATCACTAGTAGACTGCAACCGATAGTAAAAGGTTTTACTGCATTGAAATGTGTAAAATGTATATCTTGAAGTTTCTGAGATTCGTATCGTCGTTCAGATCACTGGTAGACTGCAACAGATAGTAAAAGGTCTTACTGCATTGAAATGTGTATCTTATTATAGCACACAGTTCATGTGAAATACATTGATTTGCACACTAACCATTTCCGAGACATTTCATTGTTGTGGGTTTGCAAAGAGTACACAATTTTAGAGCTCTAAAATCATCCTGTAACCAGCTTTTATATGAATTTGACCAACAATTAAAAGCTGTTATACCCTTTTTTCCCATGTATACCTACAAGGAAGTACGTATGTAATAAGCAAATTTTGACAAATGCTTATCGCCATTAATCTGAAGTACACAGAAGAATAAGCTTTTGTTAGGATAATCTGTGCAGGAATATGCAGAGGAAGTTATATGGGTACTGTGCCGTTTGTTGTTTTCCCCGGCTCATACATGCATGGGTATGTGTTTTCTCGTCTTCGCGCTTCGAGGCGCTGTCTTCCCGGTAATCGCTTCAGTTTTCCGCCGCTGCTTCCTTTGAGCGCTGTGGTCTCCAAAGCCTTCTTTGGAATGCCGTGTTGAATCGCGAGGTTAGTCGGTGTTTGGTTTTGGCCATTTAATCTCTTGGTTAAGTGCTCCGGTTGTGACTTTTGGCTTTGTGTAAATTTGTCATTGTGGGCTTTCTGATCGCCTTCATTGGAGTTTTCTTTTATTAACGGGCTAAAATTTATCAGTTCCGGGATCAGAAGTTACTCTGTTTTTCTTTTTGAAGTTTCTGGGTGTATAGGCGTGACAGCTAGCTATCTAGATATTTGAGTACAGTGTGTATGTGTGAAATTACAGAAAACAAACGGTAAAATAAACGGTAACAATAAAAAACGGTTAAATAAACAATAAAAAATGTCATATGTATTCAAGGGTTTTGAAGTGTTAATCATGTAATTGTTGTGATCAGTTATTTTTCTTTGGTAAATTCTTACTCTGTTGTTACTAGCTAGCATCACTGTTAATGTAAGTGTTTTCCGGGACCCTTTTTACCCTCATACTTTATTATTGTTGTTGACGGAAATTGTTTATGTGATAGAGTAACTTTGGGTAATGACTGTGATGCTCTTTTCCATTGTTTCCCTGTGTTGACTTTAAGGGAACACATATTGTTAAATATTCTGTTATATGTATGATTTTACAGTATTGAATTAAAGTTTGGATTGTTTAATGGGGCAACTGTGAGTCAGTTCATTGTCTGCCGTTCCTGTAACCTGGACCTCTGTTTAAGCTTGTAAGTGCAGTAGGGCCAGAGGACAGCGTTAGGTGTGAAGTGCGCAGCCAGGGCCTGCCGTCACAGTACAACAAAACTTCTATTCAAGAAGCCTCAATAATGGTATTTCAAGTGAAAACATGATATCAAACTTTTGTTTGAAGAGTGCTTCCCGATTACCATAGGTAAATAGTAAAGTAAACTTCCCACATGAAATACCTATATGATTCGTCACCACTACAGTCACATGAAATATGAAATTGTCACTCATGATCAGAGATAAGAATTCTTATGCAATTATCTATACCCAAACCACTGAGCTACAAAAGATGCAGAACAAGAGAGGAAAATGTTAGTAGCGGCAGATAAAAGCAGGCCCAAATGTTCTCTTGAAATGCTAAAAGACTGCACCAGACATGTTAATTCACGCAAAACACTATTACTAATTCCCTAGTGATTTAGGTAAATCGACATATGTGATGTATAAGGGAGAAGTCAAAAGAGACCCTACTATTAAAATCTGTAATGTGAATATAAAAATACACGAAATATTTAAGTATTTAGGCATGGAATTACATGGAAAATTACTTCTAAACAGCCAAATGAAGTATGTAAGAGAAAAGGCAGTAAATGTCATTATGAAATTATCGTCAGTTGTTCAAAAGAGCTATAAAAATTCTTTTTACAGTAACAAGGATATATCATATGAGTTTTTAATAGGTTTAATAGGATATGGCGCAATTACATGGACACATAATTTAAGGTTAAAATTCGGTGCAAAATTAATCTGAAAAACTTACAAATAGTACTTCACAGCAGCGGAGCCACAAAAACGACATCTACTTTGGCCCTATTAATAGTAGCGGGAATTTGACCCATTGACTATATCATTAGATTAAGGGGTGCAACTTACTTGCTAAAGAAGGAAGAATGTGGGAATGTGTTTAAAATTATGGTAAAAAGATGCAATACAAAGAAAGAAGTGACAAATTATTTATTACAGAAATTGCAAGAAGAGTGGGATAATGCAACGTAGGAAGAAGCGTGCATGATTTATTTCTGGACATTAAAGAGAGGCTAAAATTGGAATATATAAAACCAAGGAAACGATTGCTTCACTTTGTTACAGGACATGACCCATATAACGTATATTTAAGTAGACTAGGGAAGAATAACTCAGATTTATGTAAGCAATATAACTGTAGAGATTTGCCTGAACATGCTATTTTTAGTGCAATAAGTATAGTGAACTAGTAGAAGAGGGTCGAAGGAAACTTCAAGGAAAATGTTTATGGAACATCTTAAGGGATGCAGAGGATTATGCACATTTAGAAAATATGTCTCAGATAATGTCCGCTAAGGCCTTAGAGGAATATATGACTCGCGACAAAATATTTCAAGAAAGAAACTTAGGTACATTTCAATCTACGAGAAAAGAATATTACTTAAGAGATTGTCGCAGAGAAATAGGACCAATAGAAACTGAAGATACAGATTATCATACTTGAAGACGTAATTTAAGACGCACAATTGATAAATAGAAAACGCCAATTATGGATATCGGAATGAAGAGCAGAAACCACCGAAAGAAAGAGAATCCCAGGAGAGCGAGAGGAGATATATGAAGAGTGTCAGAGCGGACGGACACAACTGATTATGTAGAAGAGGAAAGATGACAACCCGGATATCTGGAAGTGACGAACCAACTCCATCTACTGATGCCAGTCCCTCTAGGAGATGGATGCCAGTAGGAGGGAGCTTTGGATACCAGTTGCAGAAAAGGAAATTTTAAAATGGTAGGAAACAGTCTTTCGTAGTTTGTTATAGCACTTAAAGCTGTAGTAGAAATGTAGATTTAATTTATATTGTTGTTCTAGAAGTAAAGTAGAAGAAAGTCTGGTTTATATGGATCAGATGAATAGATTTGTAAGGTTCATGCAATCCATTATTCTGTAGGTTTAGTTAGTTCGTTAAGGTAGGAAGTAGATTATATCTGCAAAATTTGAACATTGCTTTGTATAATTTGATTAAAATGAATAACGTTAAAAATGAAGTTTCCATAGTAAAGCCTGGTACAGAATGCTGAAACCAGGCTATTAGATATGCAGATGTTATTTTATTTTGTTTAATTTTTTATTTTTTAATTCGTCGTGACAACTGAATCCTATTTCCTCCCATCCTAGCTTTACCGCTCAGATATTTCTCTACCTACCCATGATGTAATGGTCAACCTGAACCTCACGTCCACAAATGTGGGAAGTTTTTGACTCAGAGCATTCAAAGAAGGTCTCCGTGTCTAGAAGTATCTAATTTACATGACGCAGAATCAATTAAAAACAGCAATGCTCAACGGAATGTTCAACTGTTTCTTCCTTTATGCGAAGCTATCTCGAAATAAAACCAGGTCTCCATAGACAAGAGATTCTTTAGCGGTTGCTTAATTTAGTACCACAAAATTCTACATTAGTTAAAGAAAGACCAAAACCCGGTGATATCCGGTGACATGCGTAAAGGACTAATGAATGCCTAATTTTTAAGAAATCAATTAAATGCAGGGTATAAATGATCATGAGAGTAGAACATAAAACTTGATTTAATGCTTAGGTTGTTAGATAAATTCGTCTTAAATTTTTAGTTTTATATTTTAAAAGTCATTATCTATTCTAAATGTTTATATATGTAATAAATAATACATGAAACAGGAATTGTTAGGAAATTTATTTTTATAAAACATTATTCATCCTCGATTACATAGTTTCCATTGCTTGAATTTTCAAGTACCAATGATATGAACCTCATACTTCTAAATGCCGTCACTAATTTCCATATAAAGGTAATCTTATGTATTTTATACGCTCTCTGCTTTCCTTGTTACCTACCGATAGGGAGCGTGATTTTCGGAAATCCATGTTGTGAAGCCCCTTAGTGTATTTGCATTGCGCTCGTGCATGTGTACATAGCTGTATGAGTAAGAGAGTGTGTGTGGCGGGGTTGTCAGTGTTCAATGATCAGTGTGTTGCTTTAGCATGATTTTCTCTATTCCTTCTTCTTAAAAATCTTTCTTACAAGGACTTATTATATTAACTACTTCGTCTCATTTGCAATAAATTTTCATTACACATTCCATTCTATGCAAAAGATGCATTCAGTAAACAAAACAATCATATTTTGGAAAAGCACTACGAGGGGATGTCGTAAAGTTTAAACTATCACCCTTTAAAAAATGTGATACAGAGATTGTGTTGATATGTGCTTGTTAGTTTTCCTCTGCTTAGTTCACCGTACAGATTTACACATTCTTCTCAGCGTTTCTTGACCTCCCGAATACCTTGACTGTATAAGTCTGCAGAATTTGCTTTACGCCACTCTTCCACTCCATTAATGACGTCATTTGTGTTGTCAAATCGGCAACGGATTCTTCATTTCCGGGAACACGAAAAAGTCACTTGGTGCGAGATCGGGCGAATAAGGCGGATGCTGTATGCCCTCAACGCCACATTCCCTTGTTTTGTTAATTGCAACTTGAGATGAATGAGCTTTTGCATTGTCAGCCAGAAGACGAACAGTTTTGGAGGGAATACCGCGTAGTTTCTTAATCAGAGCTGCTTATAACTTTCCAGAATATTGTAGTAGCATCTGCCGGTGATGATTTGACCTTTGGCAAGATAATCTGTAAGGATGACTCCACGACAGTCCTAGAAATCTGAAAGAATAATGATCTTCATCCTTTTCCAACAGCATCTACATGTGTCTTGAAAGGTCACGCCGTGTTTGCTTCTGGAAAGAGGTTAGCAAACGTGGAACCCACCGTGCAGACACCTTAGACATGTGCAGCTCGTTACGAATAATTTTCCACGCACTATCATAACTAAGTTATGTCTCATTCATGATCATTTGGATGGTTGATCATCTGTCTTCCAGTATTAAACACTCCACTTTCTTTTATGAAAGCATCGTCTGTCATTGACGGTCTACCAGTTCTTGGCTCAACTGTCAGGGATATTTGACCAGTTTGAAATTCCTTTTCCACCACACAATAGTGCCATACGATGGGCAATCATTTCCATAAACGGCCGTCATCTCTTCATGGATTTACCGGGCAATTTTGCCCTTCAAATACAGGAACTTTATCACACTACGAGAATCAATTTTCTCCATCTTACATTCAAATAACTGAAACTACCAACATTATATCCCGAGGGATCAATGATAACACTGAAAAATTTTCATCACACTGGGATAAAAATTACCGGGTCATCATTAAAACTTTACGACATCCCCTCGTATACCCACTATCTGATTTGTAAAGTGATGTGATGCAGTATATGTTGATTGCATGAAAACGAGAAAAAGTAAACAGTGATTTATTCCTAGAAAGAAAGAGATTTAAAAATGTAAACAATGACAACGAATATCTCGGAAATTCATTTATGAGACAAAAATTGCATTTGTACTTTAACCATACTTACATTCTTCTTATGTGAAAAGGTTTTATATTCTTCGGTATAGTTTACTAATTTCACCTGCAAAAATCTCATTCAACAAGAAGAGACTTTAGAGACTTTAGTAAAATATAAAGGCACACATTTCATTGTTATGCAGCTATTTTAAGTATATAGTATACTACTCAATCTCAATAGAACCGTTTCTTAGAAAATAAAAAATAAAGTTTCCAAGAAAAGGATCGTTTGCGATATGCGGATATTTGGATGATTTATTGTGGTTCATAAATAGGAGATGCTGATTAAAATACCAGTTATTTAACTATATTCTTGTTTCTCGGTTATACCCTTCCTAGCCCGAAAGGGACACTCGCTAAAAAACAAACTCTTTTTAAAACATGTTTTGTATTCAAAAAGCCTCAAAAGCTTGCATTACTGGTGAAAACTTACTATCTAATTTAACGGGTGAATGCAATAACCACTATACGTTACTATGCGTCAGATATACCACAACCGCAGAAAAATTCTTTGCTGTAACTAGCCAGATAATATCTGTACAATGAACACAACATGGACAGAAATGCCTATAAAATGTAAACCGGGTGTGAGCAAGTCGATTACGCACTAAGTACGCCTTCTCCTTTAAAGATACTATAAAAGAAGTGGATGCTTATTTGTAACAGACTGTAAATGTCAAGGTATCACAGAAGGAATACAATAAACTAATCAAGGCTACGCGGGTGATCAGCAGTGTCAAATTAATAAACGTCGAGCTTCCGGCCATTGCAAACTCCATGGCCTTCTTCAGGATCTGATCCTAATCTTCATCAGATCTTTGTTTACATAAGTGTGGCTTCAAGCACTTTAAGCAGTAGCACCAGCTTTTAAATTTTCATTTATGCAGCGTACCTTTATGTGTAAGAAATCGAGTATTTTATTACTGTTCTGTCTAAACTCAACACCTTCTTCAGCTTGTCTCATTCTTTATCAATTTTGTAAGATTCAGAGCAATAGTCTGGCTAAAAAAAATAGGAGGAATGTTTTCCAACGTAGTATAGAGCAGTAATTTTTGTGTTTTGGCCTGAAAAAAATTCCTTAAAAAAGGAAACAAAACCGATTAAATACCTGATTATATTATTATAGGTAACGTTCTCGCCACCGTTTTCTTCTCTGCTGTTCCCTCCGCAACTATCGGAACTTCCCACTGCCAATGCCCGCTTGAAGGTGCATTGCCACACTGAGTCAGGTGCAGTCAGGTTCCTCTGTTACTGCAGTAAACACGGTACGTCACTTAGCTTCGGAAGAAGGTATATTTATTTGTAAAGCTAACATTCAACTCCAATCTGCCATTGAAAGGTTCCCAAACTCTGTGCAGGAAAAAATACAGAAGCGAACATGAATAAATTTGAAGCTTTGGAACTACTGTTAAACAGAAACATTCCTATAGAGATACATTCTTTTAAAGTAACACGTTAGATGAAATTGGTGTCGGTTTAGAGCGATAGCCTCGAAAACCGCTAAACAAATTAGCTCAAAAAACAGGTGTATTTTTGTCTTCGGTGAGAAATGCTGCACATCTGTAAAACTAATATACACGAGAGCAAGCATTAAAACAAATGATGCCGGTAAGCGAGTGAATTAATGCAACTGGTTTTTCCGATTTGTGGAAAGCGGTTTCATTGATCCACAGCTTTTGTTTTTCTCCATTGAATCTTGGTTTCACCTAAATGGACGGACACTTTAACACTCACAATTGTTGAGTGATTCAAAAGCGAAACAATTAATGCAGAGCAATATTGGAGAATAATTTAAAAGCTATTTCAATAGCTTGACAGAAGAGAAATCATATACATGGTTCTAACAAAATTCTGCATACCAATTACGCTTACCGAATCTTTAAATGAAATTTCAGAGGTTTTTCTTGTCAAATTTGGAAGTACTGATTCCGGCCACCTTGTTCTCTCAACCTATTTGGGGCTTTATGTTCATGGGGCTCTTTGAAAGACAGTGTATATCTGCTAACTCTCGTATTAGGATTAGTATTAGGATTTCTAGGAAAGGGATGCAGCACTGCAACCAGTCTTGATCTATTGTACCTACTGGGCATTCCCAAGTGCAAGGTTCAGGCGACAAGAGACAGAGGGTAAGGTCCCAATGAACCTCGACAGTGCAGAGGGTAGGATCCCTATATTTTACTTAGATGGAAACCTCCCCCAGTAGGCCAGGACAACGGACTTTTCTTACTGTAGGTTGGAAGTGGTCCCAGCAGCCGGTTCGGAGACCGTCAACCAACCTACCAAGGAGGAAGTGATTAATTCAGAGCACATCTTCCCGCCATGTACCGCCGAGACATCCGCCGACACTTCTACTCTGAAAGAGACCACCAGATGAGAGATGATGTGAGATGATAATGGAGATGAAATGGAGGGACAGGAAATTCGGGGGCTCATTCGCCTAGCGACGCGGGAAAATTCACAAAAAGACCCATGGGTCAGGTAGATCGGTAATTGAAACCGGGCCTTCCGAATGCTCGCCACAGACGCAACTGCCAGAGTCATCCCTCTCGGTTAAGTCTAGTATACTATTAGAAGTTAATTATCATACAAGTAACCACAAGCATTCCTGATATGATCTTAGGGGATTGAACAAAAACATTTTTAAGAAATTTCCCTTTGCGCCATTTCGCCGACGACTCTGGTTCTCTGGTGCAGTGGAGAGGGCCCACGAATAGATTACCATATAAAATGACCCCATCAGGCCGATTATTATTAATATTCTAGCAGAATATTTGTAATACCTGGAGAAACTTGACTGGGTGAAGTTTCCATAAAGGAAAAATAAAACTGTTATTTTTTTAAAGACATCTTTCCTGACAATATCATTTTTACATCAGGGAATTTTAAATTCAAAGACGTTGCCACGCTGTCAATAATCAATAAAATGATTAACTTTCATATACAAGCTGACACATAAATCCAGGAATGTTTGAAAAGCGTACTGGGAGTCATGAAAAGTTGGCAGGGAATTATTTTAAACATAATATATCCCAAAACAGTTTAATGGCAAGTTGTAAGTTTTCTATTACGTATGAATTAGTTTTATTGGACTGTTAAAATATTACCGTTTTTATATCAAACTGTATATCGGAATGAAGGTTAGCAACATCTGAAAATTAGGAATCATTTTTTTCTTTGTTCTTTCAATATCCATATAAATCTTTTAATTTCAGTAACTGGAGAAATTCTGTACTCAGGTATGGGAATTCCTCTTTCATTACTATATCTCCAACATGATCAATAAGTAAAATCAATGTATATTGTATTTTCTCTTTTTAGTCAGGCTCTATTCACCACTGTGCTAGTCCTCTGTCCTAACATTTCCTCGGAATTTGTTACCTGGCTTAGATCGCAGACGCAGGAGCTGCCAATCATCGTACTATAAGAATTAAAAATTGTCAATCTGTTGGTTAATTAGCCAACCCTCTAATTTCAGCATCTTTCACCAACACAAAGAATTTTTAAACCATTTTTGTTAATACACTGTAGTTTAAAACGGTTGTGGAAGGACTTAGCTATCTTGGATTTGTATAAATTTATATAACTAGTAAAGCATGAGCAGATTAACACATTAGGGCTTGGCATATTCGATCTTTGAATATTAATGTATTAGCCAGCGATGTATATTAATACTCCAAGATCGAATGCCAAATATACAATAAAGTTGAAGTAATCTGGATTCTGCTTAAGGTGTTCGTAATATTAACAATTAAGGTACAAAGAATATCCAAAGTTGTCAGTGAAACAGACAATTTGTGTCAAATAATATATTTTTTGTTGATTTAAGGGCTCAAGATATCTAAAACTTTGAATTTTCCAGTATTATTAAAACTATTTTTATTGTATAGTCATGCAAGCAATATCAAATTTCAAATTTGTTAAGTATTGTACTTAAATTATTCTTAAGTATTGTACTTATTCAACTTAGTGTACTCCCCTCGTAGGTATCCACACCGAAAGAAAACGAATGATTAGGAGGTCCTTAGAATGTAGAAAATTTCATATAAATTATGCATTTTAAGCACATATACATTCTGTCAACAAAGTGCAGGAAATTCATCATATAAATATCTCGTATAACAGGGGATTCGAAATCGTTATTCACTATACCCACGCGGATTTGACTGTCATCTGTTATCTAGTTTGTTTACAGGGTGCCATTTTGTTGGCGCATCTCAAAGGTGTGTTGAGGTTTTACAATGAATAAAAATATTTAACAAAGAATGTGCCTCAAATATCCTAATGCAAATGGTGTTTCGTATACCAAATCGCTGAAAGTATTACAGAGGCCTTACGGTGAATAGACTTTATAAAAACGTGTGTGTGTGTGTGGGTAGTAAAGTGAATTCAAAAGTGGTCGAAATGTGGTGAAATATTTGCCTCGCTTTGGTCGACCATCAACTGTTTCAAATGAACTGAACATCGCTAAAATGAAGGAAACGGTATCTGAAAATCGTCATTTTGGTCTGAGAGGGATTGTTGCCGAACTTCCTGTGTCTCATGAATCGTTTCGTACCATTTTAAACGATTGTTTGGTCATGAGGCTGTTTCTGCTCAATTAGTTCCAACATTCTGCAAAAACTCAATGGCGTAAGGATCGTTGAAGACATGCTAGAACGAGCCAACTCCGATTCCATATTCATGAAACATATTATAACTGCTGATGAGACGCAGGTTTACGAGTTTGACACGCAAACTAGTCAACAAGCTTCCGAGTTGCGCCTTCCAACTGAAACAAAACCCAAAAGGGCCCGTCAAGCTCAATCAAAACTGAAAGTGATGTTGACAGTTTTTTCGATTGTCGTGGTGTTGTGCACTCGGAATTCTTGCCAGAAGGTTAGACGGTAAATAAAGACTTGTTTGAGCATTATACGGCGTTCGAGAGAAAAATACGGAGGAAAACACCAGATTTGTGGAAAGACAACTCATAGATTCTGCACTACGATAGCGGCCCAGCTCACTAGGCTCATTTCTGGCCTAAAACTCAACAAATCTCATCGAACAGCTAGCGTATTCTCCTGATCTGATTCCGGCCTACTTCTTTCTTTTTCCAAAACTCAAGTTACCATTTCGAGGCACCTATTTTCAGCAGGTAGAAGACATAAAGGAGCATTCACTGTAAAATCACAACACATCTTTGAGAAGCACTAACAAAATGGCGCCCTGTAAACAAACTAGACGACAGATGACAATCAAACTCCAGGTGGGTATAGAGGAAAGACAATAATTTCAAATGCCCTCTTAAACGTAATTTTATATGATCAATTCCCGGTATAACCGTGCTGCTTGAACCGTTACCATGGATATATCTTTGGCAATACATACCTCTCAGATAACACATTGATTACTCCACGTGGAGTGAACATGATTCTTGCGAATTCCATTGGCTGAAGTGATGCATTCATTGGTGCTTAGCACAAGGCCGGACATTGCAGCAGTTCCCCTGTCACTCTTACAAGAATAATCAGTGGCTTACCTGAGAGGTTTCTACAAACGAAGGTAACGCCATGGTAACGTTTCGAGCAGCGCGACTTTACTTTCTTGACAGGGTAGTGTATTTTTAGTGCTGTGAGAATTTGTCTATCTTTACGTTTTATTAATTATGTAAAGGTCATTCAGAATGAAGAGAACTTGTAAGAGAGGGCATTTTACAGAAAACTCAATACGTATATTTCATTTCTAATGAGAATGCTTTATATATAGTACTTTAATAAAATATTTTAGAACAGTTTCTGCAAATTTTATTTTTGAAATATAATGCATATGGCAGAATGTTGTAAAGCTTAGTGTCACATATTTGGATTTGGTAATCTTGAATACCAGGTTACGTATTTAGCCAAATTTTTTACATTGACTTGTGCTGCTCACAGACACATGGACACACACATAAACACACGAGGCTATTTATAGAAGTGCCCTCTCATATTCAGAGGATCCCAATATGTGTTTTTCCAGTGAAATCTCAGTATCCAATTTTGCATAATACTTTCTCTGCCTGTCATGTATACAATCAAAAAAGTAAAACATACTGAGTACTGCGCCTTTAATTAAAACTATACATATGTAAACTGTTTTATTATCTGGCTGCCGAAATATTTCCGTAAGTGTCTAATTTTCTCGTACTATTTAACGCTGCACTTCCTATATTTTGCCTCTTAGAATTTTGTTATCGAGTGCAGCTAAGTGCTCTTTTCAAATACTACTTTAAACAAAGTCCATTTCCGATATCTTATCATTACATACTGAAAGTTAGTTCCGAAAGTATAAATTATCAAATAACGAAAGCCTAAGTAAGGAAAGATGGCGAAAATTAGCTAGAGTTCGGTAAAATGTCGTGATATACACAACTTCATATGTCCCAAAACGCCAGATTGTCCTAATACTTTCGGTACAGTGTTCTTCCTATGTGAAATTAACATATCGGATGTTTAGATATATATAGTAAGAAATTGTATTACATTTCACCCAAAAATTCGAAACCAAGGCTTCATTGAAACATCACGTTGTCTGGTCACTTTAATTAAAAATGAGTTATTCTGATAACAACTTCAGTTGGTGTTTGTGTGTGTGTGTGTATATGTGTGTGTGTGTGCGAGTGTGTTTTTCTGTCAGTCGGTCCGTGAATACCATTTCTCAAAAATGAAAAGTCATTTAAGTAAATAATTCGTTATAATGTTCAGCTTCGGTGAAGGACGCGACACCAAGATTTGTATGAAATTTTCTGCAAGCCAAATCAGCCTTTATATGAGAACATTTTCTTTTATCTTTCCCTTTCTCAAAGAATATCTAAACGTTTTAGTAAAACATAATATATTTGAAAAATTAGCCAGACAAATAAAGTACACATCTTGAATTTTCTACCATTGTCTCTGAAGTCTTCTTCATTTTAAGTGCCTTTTGTAACACAAGTAAGAAATAGAAAATATTTTACTACATAAGAAGTGCAGATTTTATTTAAACAAATATTGTGTAAAATAAAACATTCTGGCGCTGTGAATCATGTTCGTTATTTTACTTTCCAAAGGATACATTAATCCTTTTTTCCGCGGTTAAGTATGGAATTTGAAAGCCAGCACACAGACACACAATCTTTAAACTTTTGGCTATGGCTTATGTATTGTTTGGCCAGGAAAAGAAGGCAAGCTATAGGAATGTGTAAGGTAATCACGTTTGCTGTCACCACGGTGTATGTGCTCCCCTTCCAAGTATGAAAAGGGTGGTAGGTTCGTTTAAAATACACAAGTGTTATCACATAACGCACTCCTAAGTAATACCTATCGCTGCATTTACTGCAACAAATATTATAGAACTGGCAGCATGGGTGACTCATATGTACTCTCATACACTCATTTCCTAGTAAACAGATCTATCACTGGAGCAGATAAACAGTTCAAATTCCTCTGCTCTGCAAGCCCCTCTAGCCTTCTTGTGGTGGGCATACTTTTTAGTATCACATTGTCCGACTACTTCAATCCCAATGTTAACATCTGGAAGGGAAGAGAGACAGAGAAAGGGATACTGAGATACATGACTGAGTTTTGAATGGCTGGAGGAAGGTACTGTTTGCCCATCACAAGAAGGCAAGCTAGAGGAATGTGTAACTAATCACTTTTGCTGGCCCTACGGTGTTTATGCTCACCTTCCGAGTAAGACAAGGATGGAAGGTTCGTTTAAAGCACACAAGTGTTGACACGTAACTCACCCATACATAATACATATAACTGCAGTTACTGAAACAAGCGTTAGATCTGGCAACATGGGGGACAAATATGCACTCTCATTTTATAGTAAACAGATCCACTACGAGAGTAGATAAACAGTTCAAACCCCTTTCGCCTTCATTCCTCTCTTGACTTCTTGTGGTGGGTAGACCGTAATGTGCGCCATATTTTATTTGCATAACTTCGCTAACCCAATCAAGACCCTAACAGTCACCTGCAGTCGCTGTCGCTGTCTCTGTCGCTATTCCCTCCAAGATGTTTACACCAGGATTGAAGTAGTCTGACATGCGGCATACTGTATCCTACAATGGAAGTTGTAAATGTGACTTATATATATATATATATATATATATATATATATATATATATATATATAAAGTAAATAACATCTCTAATAGGGCTTTGCGATAGTGGAAGCCACATGCAACAGCTTAGATGTTAATTATTTGATTCTGTGGGCCTGAAAACGTATATTTGTCAGCGAATTATTGCTCACTCATTAGGTAAGCTAGTGGAGAAAGTAAAGCTTAACAAACTGCTAAGTTGCTGGTGTTTGATTGCAAACCAATGCTGGCGAATGTTGAGCTGACCCAGATAATGTACCTGTAAATTCCTGCCGAGCTAACGAGAGGAACACTGGGTAATTTTCTTCGTTAAATAATCATGAGACTAGTGTGCTGTGTCGGAGCAGTCGGAATTCTACCACAGTCCTTAGTTACTAAGCGCTCTCATTTCTCATGCGGTGAGGGTGGTACCAGTGTCCCGCCTCTAGGTGGTCGAGAGGAGGTTGATGCGCTGTTATCATCATGATTTATTGACTACCGGGATCCAGTGACAACACTCTCTCATATGGCTGCCCTACATCAGCACAATAAAGTGCGTTATAAAAGTCCATATGTGCAGTACTTCAGCACATTTATGAATCAATTTAGCTGCACATCCCATAAAAGCTATAACATAGTTTTTTCCTGGCGGTTTTAAACTTTAAGAAATTCATTTATGTCGACGTCTATATTAGTATACACTCAAAGTAAAAATCATAATAATTTTTTTGTCAGTTTTTGCGAGTATTCATGTGTACGCGTTACAAATTACTGAGCAATACTCACCAATACTTTTGAAATGACCATAATGTGTACTGAATTGATAGGAACTGAACTCAATTCCCTAATAATATTTACGTATAGTATTATATAAATTAAAGTTTTAAGCAATTGCCTTAAAATACTAATTTCCCTATTTAACAAAAAAGAATAAGTCGCTGAGATCCCCATAAAACCCCAATAGGCTCAAAGCACAGAGGTTCCTGTTAAGCCACGAGTTCTGTTTAACATTAGCTTCGAATACATTTTAAAATATATTTTCATCTTTAGCCTATTAAATTTTCCTGAATCATTTCACTATTAGTTTACATAAGTAACTTTGTATGTGCGTTTATCACATTTCCCCCAACAAATTATTTTGAGAAATTCCACCATATCTTCATTTCTAATACTAATCAGAGATGTGTAGTTTCTTCGAGTTCTACCGGTATATGCCAGTTACTGTCTTAAAGTTGTAAATTGGGCACCTTTCTGGGTCCTTACTCTTAGCCCTTTCAATGTCATAAGCTCTGTTCTAGCCCATGCAACATATTTTCTTGCCACTTTGACGTGCAGTGGTCTCTACACCAAAAAATGTTGGGTTTCCTATATACATTATACTCAGTAAGTTTTTGGAATTAAATCTGTAAAATATTTCCTGCTTTTAAATGTCTTCAATTCTTAACTTAAATTTTCTAGTAGAACCTATTTCCAATTATTGTATGGTTCTTCAAGTTTTCCAAAACAGTTTTTGTCCAGTGAAGTGAAAATTCAGTGAAGTGATTAGGGCAATGAATATATCGACAAAATTTGGTAAACTATGCTAACATGTTCTATTAGTAGGTTCTAGCACTTTCCTATACTTCAGTTTTTCATTCATGCTACACCATTAGTTTCTAAAGTCAACAATTTTAAAGCCACAGATGTATATTTAATGGATCTTGCAGCAGTTAAATAAAATACTACGCTGAGCTCTACATGCTATTGTTCCCAGACCCTTTTTCAGCCCATTTAATTTATCCAAATGCTCCTGTAGCACAATTTATAATTTATTAAGTACACATTTTCAGAATATTTTCAGTAATTACTAGTATGGATTTAAAATATTTGCGCTCTAGTTAAAACATGAAATAGTATAGTTAAAACTAATTTGTATACAAATCAAATGAAAATGAAAATTGCAATAATAGCGTGAACAAACACATTTTTTCTCTTAAACTAAGTAGAATTAAGAAACAACAGCAAAAATAATTCTTAACATTTGAATACTAACTTCAGTATGAAAATTTGGGAGAGGTACCACAAACCCTAAAGTCTAAGGAGAATTTCAAATTAGCTTATCAAAGATTTAAAGCTTATGAATAAAGCTATGTGAAACACCGGTGTCACCTACCTTGTTAAAAATTTCTGTACATCATATCTGTTATATCTTAGTGTATGGTAAAAAATTTTGAACTATCAGAGGAAACTTGATTTTGCATTTTCACGGCTGCGCAACCTAATGAAAGCAAAGAGTGATAAAAAATAAATGTTTGAATCTAAACCTTCACTTATAACCACCCAATATTTAAACTAATTTGATATCTAGAATAATGTATAATTATTTTCCCCAAAAATGCCTAGGTTGGTGTCGAAACATTCACTCAGAGCAGTTATTAATATAAGATGAATATTGTCAAGAAAAACCAGTAATGATTACGTAATACTTACTAATGCAAACATTTAATATAAGCACTATTTGAATTTAATTTAACATTCATTCAAAGAAAACAAAATGCTGGTAAATTTGCACAAACATACAAATATGTGCGTGAAGGAGAGAGAGAGAGAGAGAGAGAGAGAGAGAGAGAGAGAGAGAGAGAGAGAGAGAGAGAGAGAGAGAGAGAGAGAGAGAGAGAGAGAGAGAGAGAGAGAGAGAGAGAGAGAGAGAGGTTATATAAAGATAGTGAGGTTAACGTGGATCATTTACTTAAGCCCCTGGTGCAACTCTATAACTTCATGGTAAATTGTAATTTTTGCAAAAGAAAAATTGTGAATTTAGTATATCGTCGTCATAAAGGAAGAAAAAGGAGCCGTTAAATTAGTTTGGGAAAGATAGAGCCAGACTGAAAAAGTCAATTCTGTAGCCGGGATTTGAGCCACGTAACTTCTGGTTTCCGTCCAGTCGCTCTAACCATTGAGCTACTATGGCCAACGTGCCGACATGACATTAAAATCTCCAACTAACTCGTGTTTTTCCCGGCAAACCACTAGGAGTTCTCATAAACACATGAGACAACTTCCTTAATGGCGACTTACTATGCTGTAAGTACTTTAAGGCCCGGGCTTTATAGTTCGGACCACTATATGGCATTGCAGTTTGCAGTCTGGCTCTATGTTTCCATACTTTAGCCTACACACAGCCAGTGTGAAAGAACAATTAATTTCCAAGTAAATTAGTTGTTTGATCATTTGTTCCAGTAAAGTTTGTCTTGTTTATTCTATTTGTGAATTATAACACAGGAAAAGTAAGAAATTACCTAAACTTCTGCTTTCTGTTGAACTATTTTAAGATTAAGATGGTATTACAATTTTTCATTCGTTTTTACATGTTGAACCACCCGAAAAGAGGATGATAGCCACTAGCTTAGGAGGACCAGTTTTGCGGAATGCGTCTGGCCGGCTAGCTATGTCGGTCGTGACAGGAAGTCCTCACAAATATATCTGGCACGGGTTTTGCTTAAGTTATTTCTAATACTCGTAATATAAATAATTAAATAAATATTGAAATATTCACGTATAGCTAGAACGGGAATGTCGAAATTACTCAGACATATTTGGTATCTGCTGAAGAAATTGCTGAGAATTGACAACTTCTTTGCGAACATAATTTTTAAGTTAATCTAAATATGTGGATTTGTTTTGTAAATTATCTTCTTTAGTGCTATTTCGTTGCCTCCGCGACTTTTAGTTTGAGACAGCACTATGTATCTCATACAAATTGAGGTTTATGCGCTTTTCTTGTGGCAAGGTTTGTTACTGACACAGTTTTCAAGAATCAAGGATGTTTACCACAATTCTTTCACACCTAGGCATATTAATAAATCTGCATTTTGTATTATTCAGTTAGTAACTCATATAAGTACTACCATATGGTGTTTTACTAATCAATCTTGGATATTAATCATTAAATAAGCTAATGGTTTGACAGTTTACTATAATATTTTCGTATTTTGACAGCTCTCTTGAATAACTAGTCAAGTTTCTTCTGTAGTGAGTTTCCATATAATTCACGACTACAATGGTAGACGTATAGCCTGGCGTTTTGGAAGCGAAATTCCGGAGAATACTGTTGTGAGTTAATCAGCTTCTTGTTTAGCCTTAAACAAATACAGCAGTATTTTGGTGACGCGCTTACACAGCCTAGCCATAACCATTTTAATTCCAATTACTATCTCGTACAGTTTCTTGCTGAATAATCTGAACGTGCACTGCTACTGCAGAACGTGTTTTTCATACATATGCATCTCTACTTCTGTACAAACATTTTCTTGTAACTCTCAAGCGCCTTGTTTGTTTCTCTCTGTGATAACTTTCCTTTCCGTTTTAAAGGGGCACTCCTCCAATAGGGATAGGCAAAGGTAACACAAGGTAGCTCTGCAACGGTTTAAATTTAAGGGAGTGCTTCTCCATATTCAAATATCCATAAATTTCTTCAGATTATTTCACATTTTTACCATATGCTCGAAATATACCACATATGGTACACACAAAATGTTAAGGCGCTATGCTAAACAGCTGCTAAAATATTAATGTGTTTCTTCATAAATACTAATTTGTTATTGTGATAAAATCAAACGTTTCTTCGACACAATGATTTATCGTACCGCTATAAAAATTCTTAATTTGAACATTGAATATGAAATATTGTCTTAAGGAAAGTCAAAGAATGCATATTTTTACCTGTTATTGCATTTTTCAACTTCTTTTATGGAAAATAATTAATTTCTGAGTTGCTTCATACCTTTAACTGGGGCCATGGTATTTTGAATTCTTCTAATATTTCAAGCTAGTTCTTATACAAGTATTCAACCTATATTTTCAAAAATACTTAAACATAACGTAAGTAAATAGAGCTTAAAGGTTAATTTCGCTGTGAATCAGCAAGAAAGCTAATTAAATTAATAAAAATAAGTACTTGGATGAAGTCAGTAAATAAGAAACACATTAGCTCAAGGCGTACCCAGAATTCAGTTACGTCCTAAAGTACAGATTTTCGTGCCGCAACACACGTAGACAGAGTTATGCATAGCAGAAAGTAAAAAAAAAAAAAAAAAAAAAAAAAAAAAAAAAAAAATCCTAGATGTTAACAAGTTACAGGTAACAGTAACGTTTCAGATGGAAATAACCGTCATATTTGACAACGCAATACAGAGCGTTTATTCTTCAAGCAGGACTTAAGTTGATAAAAGGTCGTGTATTTGTAACATTCTTCTTATTCCTCTGGTTCTTTCTTTCTTTCTTTCTTTCTTTCTTTCTTTCTTTCTTTCTTTCTTTCTTTCTTTCTTTCTTTCTTTCTTTCTTTCTTTCTTTCTTTCTTTCTTTCTTTCTTTCTTTCTTTCTTTCTTTCTTTCTTTCTTTCTTTCTTTCTTTTCTTTCTTTCTTTCTTTCTTTCTTTCTTTCTTTCTTTCTTTCTTTCTTTCTTTCTTTCTTTCTTTCTTTCTTTCTTTCTTTCTTTCTTTCTTTCTTTCTTTCTCTTTCTTTCTTTCTTTCTTTCTTTCTTTCTTTCTTTCTTTCTTTCTTTCTTTCTTTCTTTCTTTCTTTCTTTCTTCTCCTTTCTTTCTTTCTTTCTTTCTTTCTTTCTTTCTTTCTTTCTTTTCTTTCTTTCTTTCTTTCTTTCTTTCTTTCTTTCTTTCTTTCTTTCTTTCTTTCTTTCTTTCTTTCTTTCTTTCTTTCTTTCTTTCTTTCTTTCTTTCTTTCTTTCTTTCTTTCTTTCTTTCTTTCTTTCTTTCTTTCTTTCTTTCTTTCTTTCTTTCTTTCTTCTTTCTCTTTTTCTTTCTTTCTTTCTTTCTTTCTTTCTTTCTTTCTTTCTTTCTTTCTCCTTTCTTTCTCTTCCTTTTCTTCCTTTCTTCCTTCTCTTCCTTTCTTTCTTTCTCTTTCTTTTCTTTCTTCCTTTCTTCCTTTCTTTCTTTCTTCCTTTCTTTCTTTCTTTTCTTTCTTTCTTCTTCCTTTCTTTCTTTCTTTCTTTCTTTCTTTCTCTCTTTCTCTCTTTCTTTCTTTCTTTTCAATTTTACGTCCTCCAACGTTAAATCATATCGGACGATGAATGGAATGGGTAAAATTTGCTTAAATGAGTCCAGGGTCCATAGAGTTTAGAGTTACCCGACATTCGTCTTTCAGGGTAAGGCGAAACCCCGGCAAAAACGTTATCCAGGTAACTCACCCTGGCCGAGTTTCCAACTCGGGACCTCTTGAACGTGAGGCAGACACTCTACCACCACGCTAGCGAGGCGGGCTATTCCTTTGGTATCTTACACTTCGTGGTCTCCGCAAGACAATTCTCCGATTTGCACTTCAACGACTCGCGTAAATTTACACATCTCATGTTATTGCAGAAAGAAGTAGCCGTACGCCAACACACAACATGATAACAAGCATAACACTTCATTGCTTATAAATGGAATTCACGAGATTGAAACACAGTTTGAGCTTTCTTCTCAGTCGCATACTTGCTTCAAATTGCTTATTTAAGTAATCTTTTCTCACACCCATTTATCCATAACCCGAGAGAAAGAATGCATAGTATATAACTTTAGCAGACGGCAGCAGATTCATCAAAGGTATGATACATTTTAAACGGCATTAGAAGAAGGCGTCGCTCTGGGAAATATCGCCATCTTAAGAAATTTAAATTGTGGCTATTAGGAAGGGGACTAATGTGTAGTTCTGGGTATACCATGCTACTGATAAACACGTGCATGCACCTAGGTAAACGCTTCCCAAGCTGCCCTTCATAGGTTATCCAGAACCTACTCCTCAGGAAACTTCTCCAATCTTTTTATTACTTTTATTAGAGTGATCTCGTTATCCCGGGGACAGCCTGCTCTGCTTTACAGCTCCCAACTCTTCGCACGTTCTTGAAGAAAATGAACACGCATAACTTGTGAGTCCCATGCACACATAGAAGTACAAACTAACGTGAAAACATATATAACATAATAACTAAAATTGTTACTCCAGCTAAGTTTTATTTATTTTTAATTTGGTTTTAAAATAATAGTTATATTATATACGTTTTAAAAACTAAAATTAGATATATAAAGTTATGACTGTGCCTATTATATCCAAAGAACATGAACTGTGGAGAATGAATGAAAGTGACATAGGCCTCAGAAATGAAATCTGGAAGAGAAGATAAACGGTGAACTAAACTGGACAAGATAAAATATGAAGAAATACTAGAAGAATAAAAAATATTAATTTGAATGACAAAGAGTAGAAGATAATAAACAACAGTGGAAAGAACATTTGGAAAGAAACGTCAGATAGAAGTTTGACTAAACAAATATTAGAATATAAATTTAGTTGACTGGAATATATTTGGAGGCAGAAAGGCAAGTTATTGCTTATTATTTAAAGTGAAAAAGGAGAAAATTATTCTAGGTTGCAAATTAACTGCATATTGATTTAGTTTTGTTCGTAAAATTGTCATGATTCACCAATAAAAGTATCGGCAGCAACCCACTACTACGAGTAGCGTAATGCTGCAGCTCTTTCTATCCCTAAGGCAACAGATTGCACCAAAAAGTGTAACAATGTATTTAATGGATTTCCTACAAGTAACGTAATAAAAGTGAAAGTGCCGCGAAGGTGATCCAGGTAATATTATAAATATAATGGTATGTTCACTTCAAGAAGCAACGTATAGTGGAAGTCGCGAAATTTTGAACATCTCTGAATATCTATAATTTGTTTTATTTGTTTCATTTATACCCCGCCTTTAACTGCAATGGTCATATCGGCGGCCGTTCTCCTTTGGAACATACCGAAGGTTAGGTTTTAGTCATTAGATCACGCACACATTCTAACTCACATTCATACTTCCAGACTCTGGGGCAGAAGAGCAATTATCTTGGTCGGAGAAAAATCCCCAACCACACTGCCAAAAATCGAAATCGGGAGCCCTAGCACAGCTGATAGGTGCTCTACTGACTGAGCTACGGGACTAGCAAAACATCTATAGTTGTCATCTTTCAAAACTAACTTCACATTGAACAAGTGACAAACGCAATTACAAAATATCCTCTCATATCCTGGTAAAGAACTATCAATGTAACCCTGTTTTTCTGGGGAGATTGTGCAAACTAGTACATTACCTAATAGCACCTATTCAAAAAAATGTAAATATGGACAGTCAGATTCCTATTAAATTAAATCGTATATATCTTGGGACAATGTTCACTGACCATTTCTTTACATCATAAATATATCTGATTTTCCAACACTCGAAAACCTGATTATTGTGAATTATACTGATGATATTGCAATTCTGAGCAAAGCCATATATAAATGAATAACTAGACAGCTTAACGCTATGTGAAGAAATCGAGGTATGGTGCAAGCAATCCATAATAATCGTTTAAACTCAATATTAGTTAATGTCAAGTTCAAGGGTGGTATTACAATCATTTTATTAAACAAAAAGATGAAGAAATACACAAGTTGGAACCTGTTAAATATCTCAGCCTAATTTCAGATAGCAGATGCACATATAATTATCCAGGGGCAGACAGGTAGTGGCGGTGTGACGTCAGCTCCGTCAGCTCTAACCGCCAAATATGTCCCGAAAGAAAGGCAGGTTAGCGTGTGACGTCACCGCGCTGATTTCTGCTGCCCAAGAGGAAGGAAATAGTTTGATGTGTTGGGGTTCCGACGGCGTAGGAAAGACGGAAAACGTATCCGGTATTAATAATATGTACAACTTACATCTTGGGTGTTGTAATATTAATGCTGACTCCTATAATTACACAATTTGCCACAGTTTATAAACAATTACATTTTGGGTCTGTGCTATGAGTAAATATACAAAACTTCAAACTTGTAGTTCATCTGAAGGCCAGGCATGTTATATAGTAAATAAAATAAAACATAAAGTAATTTCTTTTCAGATAAGAGGAGACCCATTCACAACAAATTATGTGGACATTTTCCGACATTTTCTGTTTCTTTTTTCTTTAACTAGTTTATCATTGTCAAGACGTAATGTCTGGGAAATTTGTAATCGAAGGCTGCATGTTAGATTGTGATCCGACAAGGTACCTCGGGCTTTGGACTTAGCTAATTTCATAACAGAAAAAGAAAAGCTTTTCGCATACAAATGTCAAGCCAAACATACACAATGTTCGTGCGGCAAGTGAATACAACCTCGGAAATCTGTTTTGGGGGACATTCTTGTGTAAATCAGCCAAGTCTTTTTTGTTTGTATACTTGTTCTTCAATAAATCGTCACATTCTAAATTTAACAGTTCCATTAGGCACGTGGCAGCTACGATGTTGTAGTCGAGTGTGCTACGCCTGACTGAACCCTCAGATACTGTACTCACGGTGCCTTTTATATAGGCAATTTGGTGCTAAATATCTCTTGCCTGACGTCACACACTGCAGGCATCGCTCTCGACTGAAATACGTCACAGCTCTCAAAGCTGTCTTCCTCTGTAGTAATCATATTACCAAAGCAGTTGAGAAAATTAGATGCTGTAATGTTTTTTTTTTTTTTTTGAAACTTTGCCTTGTACTAAGGATTTGTAGTTATAGAAGTCCATCATCAATGATGTATGACAGTATGGCTATATAATGTGTGTTGCGCTTATCATCACAAATCCGAACAATAAAAAGCTTGACGGTACAGATACCTCTGAGGTAGTATAACTGATGTACCTTTGTATATTTGTAACACCTCTCTTCATGGCTACTTAGTATCTTCGAAGACTTCCATAGTTCTGCGAGATAACTGCAAGAGGCTCTACAGCTCACCTCTATGATACTCCAATTCTTTACTATCACTGATTCCAGCAAATTTAACAGTGGGCATCAACGCAAACATATTTTTCAACTTAATTCTGTACAACTACAACGTACGGGCCATTTTACAACAGACTATCATGCTTAGGAAGAAGTAGCAGTTTCATCATTGTAATTTGTCTGTGGAGAATAAATACTATGAGAGGCAGAAGTTTTCCTTTTGGTCTCGTTCAGATTCTTTCGATCTGAGCTCCACGACCTTCTTGTAAAAGCCATAGGCAAAGCTTCATTTGTTTTTCTTTCTGAAAGCAGGGGACTCTTTACTGATTATTCCCATAAAAATAGCATAGATGCTTTATTTGTCATATAAATATTTTAAATATATGGCATTTTAATAAAAAGCACAAAGAGTCACTTTCGGCGGGGGCAATCGCACTTCTAAATATGTTCCATGATGGGTAGTTCGAGGGGAAGAATTATTTTTTAAATCCTTGTGTCACACCTTCGGAAGATAATAAATTTATATACGACTTGCGGTTTTGTCCAAAACTTAATTTTGAAGTAAAGTATTACAGACAAAATATACTCTAACACAGATACACAGACACACACGCCTCCTGAATCCAAGGAAAAGCATATTTAGCAAAATGTATCCACACACACACACAAATGTGTGTGTGTGTGTGTGTGTGTGTGTGTGTGTGTGTGTGTGTGTGTGTGTGTGTGGATACATTTTCCTAAATATGCTTTTCGTTGGATTCAGGAGGTGCCAAACTACTTGTTTTCGGTAACATTTATTTGTCGAAATGCGATGCGTCCAGAAGATATTCAAGAAAATCTCTTGCCCCAAGCCACCATCCACATGAAAAATATTTACAACTTCTTGATTTTCGAAAAAATAGCTCTAAGGTACTTTCATGGATCAAATGAAAACTATATCTTGAATTTCCTGGGAATACTCTTTGAAGTCCTCTTCATTCTGGGAGACTTTTGTATAAGAAGTAAACCGCAAGGGGTCTTACTACACAAAATATACACTTAGTTATAAAGTACAAAATTCCTAATGAATACGTTTTATTTTTCATTTTTGTAGACATAACAGTTACTGAATTATTCTCTGTTAATGGTTTGAATTTTCAAATATGTAAGACATTTTTCAAATAGAAAATGAATGAGAGGGAAAGAATGGGTCAGTATGAGTGAGTGAGCAAGTGAGTGAATGAGTGAGATTGGTGCCAACCTAGGTCAACCTAGTTGGTGCCAACTAGGTAATTTTGCACGAAATGGGAAATAAGTTTCCTTATCCTGAACACACAAAGAAAATGGAATATCGAGGACAACACATGCTGGCCAGTTCTTAAAAATTTGACTGTCACTTACACCTACTGTATTCCCCTATATCTATTATCCCTTAACGAGTTTAATAATAAAGTAATTTATACAAAGGTTTACGTCCATTAAAATGATTATGTCTTAAAACTATTATTAAATATTAAACTACAATTTAATTATTATTTAACTACTGTCTTTAAATAGTTCTACAACAATGAGTAAAGAACGTCATACGAGTACACTCTAGCCATAAGTAACGACTCCTCATGCTCTTCATCACGTGATCAATCTACCATCATCCATCAGTTTTTCGTCGCCCCGTCTGAATCTACGTGTAAGATCATGGACCAGCAATCACTGAGGTAGTTCGTAGGATGGGATGATTCTTCTACACGACGCAGAAATAAAAAGTGTAATAACATGTGGTACTCCTTTTGTGTTTCCTGTCTATTTAGCTCTGATACGATGCATAACTTCTTTCGTCTGTATTCCGATTCGTAGATCCACATATTAGGTTGCCATTTCACGCTCTAACAGCGGACTATTTTTTATGATTATGTTTATTATTTTAAATGACTAATTTGTAAATTTTCTAATTTAAGTATTCGGCACTGTAAGCAGCTCTTAACAAATTCAACGCGGAGAGAAAATGAAATCGATGTCACAGCAGAAGTATTATTACTATTGTAAGGAATCAGAAGATCTATGGCATGGGGTATACGATATAAACTTTTACGTATAGAGAAGAAACTACATCATAATGGATGGTGGTAAAATAATAAGTAACCACGTTATCATTATCTACCAAAGTCAGGAAATGACGAACCTGTCAAATAAGAAAGAAAATACAAAGCATGACAGATAAAAGAGCTCTTGTGCATAAGATCTTCCGTATTTTACTATCGTAAAGCCTAACTATAACGTAGTTGGGTCACAAAAACTGTAGTTACACATATTGATTTCTTTCCCTAATACCTAAACTCCAGTAAAAATAGAAAATATTGCATTTCACCGAAAAGCATCAAACCGAAAGAAAAGTTTTTATTTTCCTCTTGTTCAAAACCTCGTTTAGAAAACTTTCCTGGTGTGTTTGTGAATAGCATATTCCTGAAACAAAATGCACAGTGCATAAAGTGACCAAGATCTTTTTATCCCCCTTGTACGTTCATAGAATTGTGTGATAAATGTATTTCTCAAACGTTAATCTCAATTAACCTGGAATATAGTAATAAGCCTTCATGGGAGTTTTTTTCAACGAATCCAATTAAAACTGAATAATTACCATGTGAATTTAATAAAACGCTTTTCCAAGTAAGAGGTTTTTTACTCAATTTTTAATATACTACTTTCGTGTGAATTTATTTCGCAACGATTTTGTATTAAACAAGCGTGACAAAAGCAGCTTCAGATGCTAAAACTTCAATTACGTTTCCCACATGTTCCAAGTACACCTGTTCAAACGAACGAATGAATGATTGATTGATATTGATGAAAAGTTAATAAAGTTCAATCGTAACATAGTCAAACACACTATGCATATAGTTCAAATCATGTAAAATGTCTCTGCGGTCTACTGTACAGCATGTGGACCCTGAGATCTATTTAAGGATTTCTGTTAGTTCAGGGAATTCCTTTTTAATTAATATCATTTTCTGAGCTCTCGAAACGTATTTAAATAGTTCTCACAAAATCACAAACATCATATTTCTTTTGTTATATTTGGCGCTTTGGATTCCAATATTAATCCTCATTTTCAAAACCTTATTCTAAAAATGAGACTCAAGAATTGCTCTATTTGCTCTTCCATTAACTCTCTTAGAAATGCTTACTTTTTCGCTATTTATTGTCAATCCAGACGAAACATCAGTTTATGTATATATATATATATATATATATATATATATATATATATATATATATACTTTACGCTGTAGGCATAAAAAATACAGTAGACTAAAATGATATATCTTAAAAGCAGTTTGCAACTTTATGACATAGAAAATTTCTGTTCTTTGCGAGAACGTTGGAAGAAGCGAGTAGTACAGCATGTTCAAACACAGCACAATATTTCGGAAATAGTTAAGGCCACCTGTAACGCCTATACGTGAATGTAGCAAAATATATTTTTTGTCATGAAAGAGCACACGAAAAGACCACGTTTTATGTTGTATAAGAAAATTGTGTTTCTGTATTCCAACGAAAGCTTTCTTCTGCGGTAGCCTTTCTTCATTTCAACTCCACACAAAACGCATTCTTCTTGGAACTGTTTCCGTTGAACGGATATTGGAGGCGGCGGAGCCAAGTTACATGGTTTTCTCCAAACTTTATATTGGCTGCGTTGTTACTAGTATCTCTTATCCTCTCCCCGTTTTGATTTTTCCTCCCTCTTCTCCCATCATCACCCTCTCCCCAATCTTTCGAGGAAAAGTTTAGTAAATGGTCTAATTCGATCACGAACTTTATAAACATCATTTCCCTTCTTATCTTTTCCCTCTCTGATTTTCTTTCCCCATGCTTCGCATTTGAGAATTTGCCTAGTAGTGATCTAGAGAGGGCGGGGACCAAGTCTTTTTCAAAAACTCCATACGTCTAGGAAAACGTATTTTATAAATGAAAAGTCCATATCGCTACTTTAACAACACCTTATATTTCTAGCTAAATAGGTACAGCGCATTAAGAAATGTAATTAAAGCGTCCTTTTCAACATAAACTTTATGATTTATTAATGGAAATGCAGTATAATACTTACGCGTTTGATAACGCAAAAGAAAGAAAAAAATAATTGAGAACTGCAATTGCTGCATCAGAATAAGTGAGATATATCCTGAGAAACTGCGACGAGATGTTGACGCTGGAGATACGAGGGTCATCCAGGAAGGAGTAACGGTCATGATATTGGCACTGCGCAAATCGTTACCATTGTCCAAATTCAGCTTATGTTCTATATTATATAATTTCAGCGAAATAACTCTTGTCCATTCTGTGATTGTTCAAAATGAACTGTAAGATGCAAAAGTCGCGTGACTGTGAGTAAAACGGGTTTTGAAAAGTGAGAAGTTGAAATCAGCATATTCCACTGTGAACCAAATGACAGTTTGATGCATAATAAACAAAGAAGTGCAAGGACCTTGTGTAAAATATACAACAATGGACAAATAAATGAACATGACTGAACTAGACCATTATATCACGCAAAAGTTAAAGGCATATGAACGCTGGCCAATGCTCAAGCGGAGCGCTGTTGCCAAGCGTAGTAGGTGTACCTGCAGAGGTTCCGTATACATAAGAGCAGTTTTACCCGCCAGCAAAGGTTTTGGTTATTCTTCCCGTAACTAAACAGTGCATTAAATATTCCTAAAACATTAAGATCTTCCTTGGCACACATCACAGCAATGGAAGAGCGAACACGGTTTCCAATCCAGTAAATCGCTTTCCAAATTCACGAATCTTTCCCGCAGATTGAAATACAGACACGATCCCTTTTTCTAAGGATGAAGCTGCTTCACTACAAATTCGTGACACTCTGTGCATACTACCTACTGAAAATTAACTCTGTTTCAAACTGCGTGAATTCTGTTTTAATTGTAGGTAGGTGCATTATTTATTTATGCTTTAGATAAATGTTATGAGGAAAGAATGGTGCTGTTTTTAGGCTTATCTGTGTTAAATGGATGGACGTTGGGTGTAACCATAACCATGATAAAATAAAAAGTGCATCGCTCGAGTTATAAGTATCGTAGAGACAGGATTTTTGTACGGTCATGATCAGAATGTAAAGTTCTTTATTGTTATAAGATTGACATCTGTAATTTTCACATATTTAACCGTAACATTTAACCATAATATGTGAAGATAAAACGTGCATCGCTCGTGCTCTAAGTACTGTAGAAACAGAGGATTTTTGTACGGCCATGATCAGAAAATAGCATTATTTCTTATTATAAGATTGGCATCTGTCATTTTTCAAACATTTATCCGAGGGTAATTAATGTTATGTTCTCAGTTCAGGTGCGCGAGATGAGTGCGCGTGTCGCCCGCCTCGGTAGCATAGATGGTAGCATGTCTGCCTCACGTTCAAGAGGTCCCGAGTTTCAATCTCGGTCAGGGTGAGTTACCTGAATAAGTTTTTTCCGGGGTTTTCCGTTATCCTTACAGACAAATGTCGGGTAGCTCTAAGCTCCATGGACCCTGGACACCTTTGAGCATCATTTCACCCATTTCATTCGTCGTCCGATATGACAACGTTGGAGGACATAAATTACAAAAAAAAAAAAAAAAGAATCGTGTACCACATTTGGCAGCGCTGCTAGGCGGGGCAATCTGAGTTTTCTGGAGTCTGCACAACGGCCCGCTTCCATGTGCCTTTAACTTTTGCGAATATTATACGTCTGTCATTCATTACAGGGTTTCGAAGGATTTTTCAAGGTTCGAAATGGTACAAGAAACATGCCTAAGCATGTTACAGATGTCCTTGTCAAAGATTCACTTTTTGTGGAAAAATTTGTCAAAGATCTTGTCTTAAAATATTGGAGAAAGTCGAATATAACTTTGTCATTAATTTAATCCTTAAATATTTCAGGTAACCAGCCATATACAGAAATAAATGACGCTTCAATTTCCTAACGAGCACATTATTTAAATAGAATGCTTTGTTTTAATTTTTAAATGCAATAAGTCGATTCAAGGATTACTCCGTACAGCAAAAGAAATTAGCCTATACTTATATATTTTCATCCACTGTAAATGGAAACGCTGCGTTATTTCATGCTTTGTTAATAAGTGGAAAAAACTTAGAACAGCTTTAGTAACACTGTAATGCGTCACTCACCACGCTGTTAACTTCAACCTGAAGTTCGCACTTGAGACACAAGGACGTGGTTGAACCTCAGGATGTACAATTGAAGTGCCTTTCTTTGTATGCATTTCCAGCGCGAAATATATATATATCGCTATTTCTTGGGATACAATTGAGCTATTACGATACAGCAAATGCCATTTTTATCAACTGCGTCGAAAAGAATACCGAATTCCCATTGATAAAATTATAACTTTACGATTTTGAGTGCAACTTCCTGAGCATCTACCATATCATTATGCCATCACTTCTTTCTCCAATTTCTAAGTACTTTCTCTATCAGTATAGTAAGAAGAAAAGCATTTGCGTCATTCCAAATAAAAATTATATTTCGATGTTTCAATTAAATACAAATTTTGACACCTCCTGAGTTTAAAATGAGCATTTTAATATAATGTTTCCCGAGAGAGAGAGAGGGAAGGAGAGAGAAGGTTAAATTTCAAACTTGGTTTCAAAGTTTGACATCTTCCAAGAATGCAAAAGGAAAATTTTGAAAAATCTTCCTCACCATAGAGTTCACTTTACTGGAATCTTATCCCAAAATTTTGATTTTCTCAAAAATGCTTCTAATGAGTTTGATTAAAATACCGCATCTTCAATATACATTCATGACCACTGAAACGTATTTCTTAAATTTTCTGTCAATGTCATCAGAAATCCCAGTTGTTTTTGCAGAACTTGTAAATCCTAAGAGATAGACGAACCCTTACCACACGAAAAATGTAGATTCAGTAAAATCACACTGTCTATATATTGACAATTGACAATTATATATATTTCCGAAAATGTCCACAAGTATCAGCATAAAGGAGATGGAGGAATGCGGTCTGTAACAACAGTGTGTACAACAGTGGAAAAAGTCAGGTGAGTCAACAAGTCTGTTTTTTACGGTTTGATCCTTTAGTTTATAATACCGTACATTTTCGTTGCTTTTATCTTAATATCATATGAACATTCACTCCCACATCAACTCTTTTTAACTTCATAAGGCGTGGGAAATCAAATCTTCCGGCCGGGAATCAAGCACGGACGCCCGGACGAGAAGTCGCGCACCAGCTTGCCATGTTAGAGGTCCCGGGTTCTATTCCCGGCGGTGGGGGTGGGGATTTTTCTCCGAGCAAGATAATTCCTCAACTTCCACAGAGTCTGGAAGTATGAATGAGAGTGTGAATGTGTGAGTGATTTAATTATTAAAACCCAACGAATGCGAGTTAACGCCTTCGAGATGTTCCAAAGGAGAACGGCCACCGATATGACCACTGGAGTTAAATATGTAAATGGCACAGAAAGAAAAAGTCAATTCGCTTCAATTGTATTATTTCTTGTTTCAGTGAGTAAGTAGTGACCTCTACTCTTTATTATTTGTTTCAATTTCCAACTCTTACATTTTCTCGAAGTAATAAGTCACAATTCGTTTTTTCACTCGGTTATGCAAGGAGTATGGAATTATAAAAAAGAACATCACGGATGAAACCGCCTTTTAAAAGTTCGATTGTTTTGTAATGTACTGCATGCTTAAACCTCTAACGAAGTGCATAAATGTAGAATGAAAGTTCGTCTCGACTAAAAAGAATTAGAGCAAATAAACATACCTAAGAATCGTTTTTACGAAAGTGAGTACAGGAAGTCAGGTGTGAGGAACACATTCAGCTATAACGGAAATATTTCTCAAAAAAGGAAAAGAAAGAAAGAAATTACAAATGACGCCTTATTTTTTCATCGTGGTCTTTATAAGTTAAGAAAGCAAATGCCCGAATAGTAAAATACAAGAAAGAAAGGTAGAATGTCTACGAAACCAAAGAGTACAAAAGCATAAATAGCATAGAGCTAAACAGTGCAAATAAAATTATATTTAAAAGGAATCCACTGTGTTACACTCACATCACTTTCACTACCCCAATAACTTTATTACTTTTTCTACTACGTATAGTGAATAGGATAAGTAATGTATTTCACACAACGGTCGATACCTAGGTTTTAACAGAAGTACATATTTTGAGATCCCTTGAATCCAAACACAGCTTTTAAAATAAACAGACCTTATATGTGTAGGTGTGTGTTGTGATTCACAGGAAAATGTTGAATAAAATTCCCCCAAATCAAATTTTTTGAAAATGTTAATTTTCTCCAAAATTCCTTAATGTGTTTAACTCAATACCGTTTGTATTGAGAAATGAATTGTATATCATGAATTTCCTGGAAAAATATTCTCATAAGCTCTCATTATTCTGAATGACTTTTGCACTAGTACACCATAAGATGTATAAAACAGCCTACTACACATAACTATGCATCTCAATCAAATATACAATATATGTTAAATACCTTTTGCGTAGGAAATGAACCATTTCAGAGACTTTCCCTTTTTGATTAATTATCCATACCTTACAATTTTTTAGAAATGGAAGTCGCCATCTTTTTGTTCTTATACGATACAAAGAGAACAGAAAGACAAATTTATTACATAACTATTAGCACCTAAAAGATCTGAGTATCGCTTAAACCCTAAACTGATCTAATATCTAAGTTTGTATCCAACATCAGCACCTTATCTGATTGCGACGCAAAGATTTTCGATATAATTTCCTCAAACGAGCTAATTTTCCATGGAAATTTTTTTCAAAACTCTGATTTTCTCCAAAATATCTAGCAATGTTGATTAAATTGCAATATCCTTAAAATAATGTAATAACAAGTCAAACGAATATATTGAATATTACGGGTAGAGCCTCTGAAGTCCCCTTCATTCTGGACGACTTTTGTATAAACAGCGAACCATAAAGGATGGACAAAATCTTACCTATCACGAAAAAAAATCTCGCTAAAGCACGAAATCAATGTAAATTTTAAGGGGGAGTAGAGATAAACATTTTCGAGAATTAATTTTTATAAGTTTCAATTTTAAACCACTTTAAGTTTCTCAAATAGCAAAATATTTTTCTTTTTTTCCTTCCTATCCATTCAAAGAAAATGTTATGTAGAATAAATTGATTATAAAATGTATGTGCAAACCACATATAACAAGCTGATGAGTTATAACGATACACAAACTTCTAAGAATTGAATATCCTCAACCCTCAACATACAATACAATTCAATTATACGAGTATGCACACACAAATTATATATATATATATATATATATATATATAATATATATATAGTTTTCTCAAAATAACTAACGATTGTGATTTAAACTGATTTAGTGGCAGACAGCCTACAGAAATGCGTTTAATCCCCTAAGAATGTCCGGGTCCCATACCCTTTCACTGTTGGAGCTGCCTAGTTATGGTGATGAACGACCCGTTAGCAAGCAGCAGTAGGTAAGGAGAACATCATTTCCCTAAACAAATATGCACTGCAGTGTGACGCGAAATATAGAGGCTTACCTAAAAGTTGTAAAGGAAACGGAAGGAAAGAGGAATGATAGAAAGGAAATGGTGGTAATCGAGAAACTACCCCAGCATTCGTCTGACATCTAAGAAAAATTACGAAATATCAGTGGTCAGACTTCCCAAATACGAGTCTCTATCTTTACGAGGAATCAACAAGCCTTAACACTAAACAGCAGGCATATTTGTTGCAGTTCAAAGAGTTAAGAACATGCTTTAAAACTGAATGAATAAAAACTATTGTTACTCAATCGTCGAGCATACGAGAAGCTGACGGAAGGAGATGGCCAATAGAGGGGGACTTATGGCATCGAGGCCACGACTACTCGTGTGACCGAATGGCTCTTGCTGTAGGAGTAAGGGAGATCAATGTTGCTAGGCCACGCCTACGCCATTGCGTAGCGCTAATGACCTGCCGAGTAGAAACGGGGTGTGGGGAGAAATAACCAGAAACTACTTGTCCCCTTCTCATGCCACCTTGGAGGACTGTGATGCTTCGTTAATAGGCGGAAACTTCCAGATACTACGATTTGTTTATATAAGCGATGCATTGGACGAGTCAGTCAGTTTTTAGTCAGTTCTAGAGAGAGTCGTACGGCTGTTGCTACAAAAAAGTAGATCCAAAAACTAGCGAGTGTAGTGTGGACTTGCGTCCTGCGATCTGGTGAATTCTAATTGTGAGTGTTACGTAATTGTGTGTGGTACGTAATCCTGCTGTCATTTGCAAGTGTACCAACTGTTATTCGGTGCAAATGAAGAACATTTTGAGTTTGTGCAACTGGGCTTTTAATTGCATGAACCCACAAAGTAACACTATTGTGTAACAAAATCAGATATAAGTGCATGTAAACTATATTTGTTAGCGCCATTATTTGTAATGTTATATTACTATAAATCGTTTTTCAGTAATTTGTTACCTTGATATGTAGACAATCTGTGTGTACTTCTTTTACTTAGTTTTGTGAAATGTGTGGTTTTAACTACAGCCTGCAATATACTAGAGTATATGCCAGAGTATTCTGTTAATGACAATAATGATCAAATATGCGAACAATGACCCACGTTCTGATAAAGATGAAGAACAGATCATAAAGACTGTGATTGTCTGGCCGTTAAACAAAGGATATATGACAACAAATGAAAGTTGAGGTTGCGAATAAAGCCTCATTTACCTGACATATGGCATAAGCAGTAACTTAAAGAAATACCTATGAAAGAGATTAGTAATGTACTTTGGTTCGGCGTGGTCTTGTTCTTTATTTGCCGTTGCGACTAAGTGAGGACAACTGGGAGGATCTGAACTGTGCATATGGTTATTCGTTAGTCCTTAGAATGAACAGAGAAAGTTTTACAGTATATCAGAAAATGGATACTTTGAGACACTGTAACTTACAAAGGATTTTAGAAAAGCACTCTCTCTATGTCTCTCCCTCTCTCTCTCTGTGTGTGTGTGTGTGTGTGAGAGAGAGAGAGAGAAAGAGAGAGAGAGAGCGTGTGTGTGTGCGCGCGCGAGGGGGGGCTGCGTTTCTGTCTACGAGCTACATTACTTAAATGCAAAATTAGTACTTAGTTTTCTATATGGAATCAGATTTTAAAACTGTATTTCCTTAAAAATTTCTGTCGAATTCAATTAAAACACAATATGTTCAAGACATTACTCAGGTCAAATAAACACAACTAACTCATTAGTTTTCTGGGAATAGTCTGTGAAGTTCTGGATTTGGTTTGAATCAGTAGTAGGTCCTTATTTATTTTCTTCCTTGGGCATAAAATCCATCCAAATCTGAAAGCCGTTATACAGGACCAGCTCTTAAGCCAGATGTATTCCTCTATTACCAGTACCTTCAAGGCAATATGTAATAAAATAAGTTCAACAAATGCCATTCTCGATTAACATGAACTGCCACCGAAATTGAATAAACTTTGTTGCAACATTTTGTTTAAAAATGGGAGAAGAAGTCTTATATGTACAGAGAGGCTTGTAATGCATCAGAAGTTTTTATTTATTCTTCATTAAGTAGGTATTTCACAAGTTTGTTTCATTTTCCTTTTAGTTTTCTAAAACATTAACTAAGGTATAGTAAAGTTGAGCACAGCTTAAATGTTCGATGTTGGAAACTTACAGCAACCGTAATAATTGCTCCGCAATGTTTAATTTTAGATGAAATTTTAGTTAAAAGTTTGTTAGCGTATTTTAGGGTACATAGATTATATTCTGGCAAGTTAGAGAAGAGGATTTGACGGGAGCTTATTACTTGCGGATTAGCTGTATTTCAACCATAATGCACATTACGTCCAAAATATTCTGGCGAGATCTCTAGGAGCACTTTGTTATCTTGAAGTTCGTTAATCTTCCGGACTTTGGCTCCTAAGAAGCCAGCTGTACCCAACACCATTATGTGCTGTTCCTGTCAGGTTAAACGGATGAGATGGGGGTCCCAAACAAGGCTTATTAAGAGGTCTTGGCTAAATAACTGAGAGGACAGGCTCCGTCATTACTCTTCTCATTCCTTTGTTAATATTTGTTTCAGGATTCCTCTATTTATTTAGAGAAACCCAAATAGATTACAACTTGGGCAATTCGAACGCTTTTAATTAAAATTGTTCCTTAATTCGAGCTTTCTCCATATATTTGCTATGAAAACGCTGCACAAATATAGTATTTTGTGGAATTATCTTTGTTTCATTTGAAGAAAAGAATCAGTGGAGAGTTGGAGTTACCGTATGTGGCAGGCATGACGGGACTTTAGTGTGACAATGGGCAAACATGTAAACTAAAGTATATGTTAATTAATTAATTAATTAATTCATTCATTCATTCATTCATTCGTCCATTTATCCATTCATTCATCCATCCATCCACTCAACCATCCATTTATTCACTCATTCAGTCAGTCAGTCATTCATTCGTTCACAGGGATTAATGAGTTGGAATATGAACATGAATATATGAAGTGAACAAGATCTAGAAAACATACGTTTATTGCCTCCAAGGTATCTTCATTTCATCATTAGACCTATCATTGTGTATTGTTGATTCTTTAGTTTTATTATTACTGTGCATTATATTCTACATGCTTCAGAGCATACGTATCATGCCTGGCCTATCACTTATCAGTGAATTACTTGGATATTTGGAACATTTCCTTAGGCACCTTGTACTCGAATTACACAATAGCTTCACTGCATTTAAAATCTGCTATCAAAATGTAATGTAAAGGTATTGCTCTCTCTTGCTTATGTACCATTTTCTGTTTACATAAGTATTTATTCATGTAAGGGCAGTACTAAGAACTTATTTCGCATTTCGTGACAATTAAGGCACGTCACTTACAACTAATTATTAGTAATATTAAGAAAGTTTACGATAAAAATTGTGAGAATTAAAATTTGGTTTTTGGACTAAAAGTGATCTTCGTGCACTGCAAATACAATATAATGCTCAACTACCATCGTTGACACTTGAGACCATTTATTTATAATACATTCAACAAATTTTTAGAAACATCATAGATTTAGATATCTCCACTTTAAATTTTTCTTTCGATTTTGGACGAAATCATTGGAAGAAACCATTTAAGGGATCACTTGTAGAATCTTTTAATACTGTATATTGCAAAGGAGCAGATTAAATTAAATAAGAGCCCTTATATAAGCAGAAAGATTTGGGCTAGCTTTGAAATTTCAAGCACAAATATTTTCGGTTATTGGCAGACTCTCATTTCGAAATGTTTAAGATACATTAATTTTGCTTAAATATCTATGCAGCAGGCATAAATGTCGGTTAAGCTTCGGTGGAATATCACAAACAGCATCCAAAATAGCCACTCCCAAATCATGCAATTGGTTGTTTACTGGAGCGGTTCTAAACAACAGGCCGTATCCATGACAAACGACGATCTGAGCGCCTTAGAGTAGTAACATTATCCTGCAAAGTCAGCATATTAGCTAAGCTGACAGTTGGTCCAACACGATCAACAAAATCAGTAGCTCAAGAAAGTAGCATTAGTCAAGGACCTCTATGGACACCACCGAGAAATCACTTCCATGCATATCTGCATATTTTGACGAGGAACTCTATGAAGATAACTCAGCTAGACGGTTGCAGTTCCGTAAGTGATCTGCAGAAAGACGGCGTACCAACCATACCTGTTAGTGTTCATTAACATAACGACTAAATAATAGATGTGTAGTGTGGCATACATGGGGAAGTTCTCGCCAGTCTCGTATTTCTTAACAAGTAGTTCACTACTGCATTGTATAGAGAACAAGAGATGACCCTCCTGTCCCATTTGGATAATCTAGGCCTAGAAAAAAGATAAGGGTTGTTCGTCAACATGATAAAGCACTGCCAAATTCCAGACTCACAACTCACTCATTGCTGAATGAAGTGAATGAAGTGGTACTTGAGCTTTGGATAGGGGTCGAGTGGAATGACCAGTTGGCAAGACTTGACACCACTTTACTTTTTACTGTGGAACCATCTCAAATCTGTAGTGTGCTGAGATAAGCTCCGAACGCTGCAGGAACTGTAGAAAACCATCAGAGAAGCTGTACAGCAACAGAAATATGGTGTTGTAAATATGAGCAAGAGTTATGTATTCGGATATGCCCTCAAGAAGAAAGCAATCAACTTGAACAGTACCTCATGGAGTGTCCAAACCTTACATCTCCAGCACATGACAGCTAAAGTCGTTAATTCCATTCAGCTTGCCACTCAGTGAGTTTGTGAATTTTTTATTAAGTCGTAAACAATGTACGGATATGACATTGATCAGTTCCATCCGTATGCCATTTTGATAATCATTTCTTTTGTTAAGTTTGTGATTTCAAGCAGACTAATGGAGGAACTCAATAATTAACCAGAATGATGAACCTTAAGTTGCAACAGTTAAGCTAATGGCTTAAAAAGTGTATACTCAAGACCTTATCTGATATGATTTTAGGCATCTGCATAAATAAAAACATTTTCTGGATAATGACATTCAATTACTGAACTTAATGTAAAGTGAACCTATGTTCAGCATCTATATCTCTTACTTTACATAGCCCACCAGTCTCCTACTAGCCATCCTACTAGTCTATTACTGCGCTATGGAGTGTTTAACCCTTGCTTTGACTTCTCGGTTTTTGAATAATCAACACAGGGTTGACTGTTAGCTGTGCTTCTCGCATCGAAGCCTCAGTAAATTTATGTAAATATATATACAGAGACAGTGGTTGTGTACAGTGTTGAACACTCTAGGAACATGTCCATAAATACAGGCACATTTATGCTTTATTGGTAACCATGGAGATGGAGCTCATATGTTGGTACAGAGGTGAGAAAGTTTAAATATATTAAAAGGTTGCAATAATGTATAATAGATAACTGCCTGTATCAAAGCTAGCAGTTGTCCCTTCCTTTGTAAGCTACCAGATTATGTAACTGTTACATTTTAATGATTGATTTTTGGGGAAAGAGCTAGTATACAGAAAGTGTGTAACAATTTATAACAAATTCACTAAATAGATGGCGCTCTATATTACACATTCGACCGATATATAAAGTTGCAAAAAGAAACAAAGAATGTAGTAGAAAAACAAATCTATTTCTCTAGCTCTTATGTCATTGGTGGAAGAAATTTTTCAAGCAAAAGTTCGGTACTAAGACTGCACTGCAAATACTCATTTTGAGGTCACTTCAAAAACGAAATCAAGTATGTGTGTGTGTGTGTGTGTGTGTGTGTGTGTGCGCGCGCGCGCAAGCGCTTGTGACTGTAAACTGTTGCTCTATGAACAACAAATTCAAAAAGGAACAGTTGGTTTAATACCAAATTTAATGTTTAAATGTCCCATCTTTCAATTATGCAATACGAACATTTTCCAGAAAATGCTACCCCAAACTAGTGTTTACGTTGAAAATACAATTTATGGCAAATACATTTATTTATGGAGTTAACTATTTCTGAAATATTACTTGTTATTGATTTGACCTTTCCAGTCCTTTTGCTTTTCTCAATTGGGAAGTTACTCTTAGTACTGTCTCTCTGGCTCTATGCGTTTCTTTCTATCTCTTTTTCATATAGAGAAAACGTAATTTCAAAGCTTCATGTCAAAGAGTGAGCTATCACTTAGGCCTACTGTGTTCATAGAATCCCATTTCATCCACAGATAAGTATGTAAATAAATCACTCCTGCTCATGTTTGTCTCGATTTACAATACATAGATACAGTAATCGAATATTGTAAAAGTAGGCTCTACTGGAATGAGTGGGAAACGTCATATGGCTGCAACAGATAAGAATTTATCATATATGTTAGATATGCAAAATATTTTAGTAAAGCTCACATTGAATTTATTCATCTTAAAAAGAGGTTGTGTATTATTTTGATACTAAGCCTGCTCAAGTAGTTTTTCATCTATTTCATCTATTTCAGTTTTTCATCTATCTCATTTCAAGAGATAAACAAAATTGGACTTAACGTGAGAGGGGACCCGCGTTTCGATTCTCGGCTGGGGGTGGGGATTTTTCTCCAAAGAAGATGATTCCCCATCCTTCCCAGAGTCTGGAAGTATGAATGACAGTGGGAATATGTGCATGATTAATAATGCAACTCAATGATTACGAGTTCAAACCATCGATATGTTTCAAAGGAGAACGGCAGACGATATGACCACTGCAGTTAAAGGCAAAATGGAATAAATCGAATGGAATAAAATGGATCCAAAAATTGGACCTACAATAGAAAGCTGAATGTTCCCAAATTCATGCATAACAAATAAGTTCTCTTATCAGTAAAGAAAATATAACAAGAAAGGTAGTGGGCTAGACAACTTACCCAGCCAGTTGTCAAAACATAACTTTGTGAACATGCTTTGCGAAAAAAATGTATAGTGTACTATTTATGTTAAAAATAGTGAATAAAATATATAGTTAAAATATAGTGAATAAACAAGATGAAAAAGTATTGTTCATAATGGATTGGGATTAAAAATTTCAGGTCACCCATCCGCATAAAAAAGCAAATACCTTAGACTTAAGTATACAAAGCAAAATTTAACAGTTAGCACAATTTGTAAGAATTGTAAAAGACTTTCAATTCCCAGCTCTCCAAAAACTCTGGTAATGTAGTGAAGTATGAATATGATCAATTTCGAATTGGCACTTTTCTTAATGAATTTAAGGTCATATCTTCTATTTGCTATCTGCTATCATGTAAATTGGTAGCCGCAAGCGTTGCTATAACCGAATGAGTTTTACAATAGAGTATGCTAGAGATGCACTGGTTAGTGATTACCAACTAAAACCGATGTTCGTCATATCTACACATTTTTTGGATCCAACTGAGCCATGTAGCGTTACGTGAGAAAAACCGCTTTTCCTTGATTCTATAGAAACGATGTGATTTCAGAGATTAAGGCGTACTAATACAGATTGCGTTTATTAAACATTTAAAATACCGAGATAAACCTTTGCAGACATAATTACTCATTTCGTTGTAGATAAAGACGGATAGAGAAACCAATGTGCAAAACCACGGAACACATATGCTGACCTCTAACCTGAACACCGTTCCATTATATCGCACAAAACAGCTGAACATCAACAGCTTGGGGTACCTATAACAGGAAGTGTTCGCCATTCCAAGCAATAATAACGGATATCTCGGCAACAGCTAATTTCATGAAATAGCTATTAGAAATTAATTATATATTATTTTATTTTACTTACATATTTTGAGTATCTGTTGATATATGAAGTTTCAAAAAAGTCCTTGCAAATGAGGGGAAGACTTCATACTCCGATGTCATAGCGTTCAAGATATATTATATTTTCATGTATGCATCCAAAATTTGTACTCTAATAAGAATCGTTCTTATGTCTGAGAAAATAAAACCAAAGGATTGCTCTCCATTTATGAATGATAAATTTTATGGAATAAGGCGAAATTTTAATGTCACATCCTTGAAATGTAATGAAAACACCAATTTTAATACTGAAACCACTTACCGTATTTGATTCCCAGAGTCACACCGATACAACTTACCCTCAGTGTCTGTTTTGGATTCAGGAAGACTCGACCATACATTTCTGTTGAAATCTCAATATCAAACAGTTGGGTACGTAATATAGGTGTAGTTATAGGTCTTACAACAGAGAGAAACACATCACGCACTGCGGCATACATAGATACGCTGTGACTACCATCCCATAGGAAGTTACGATCGAGTGAGGGAATCACAGGATGCTACAGGACGCAGGCAGACAGACGCAGAAGACCCTAACCGCAGCAGTCTCAAAGACACGTCCTGCGTTTGTAGATACCTAGGTGGAGCAATGCACGTCTCTTCTACCATGCACCCTTCTAGTGCCCATGTAGAGTAACATTTCCTTTGAGCAAGCACCTGCACCATCTGTCCATCACCACCATATTCAGGAATCCTATAGGAACATCTGTAAGGTGTGAAGAGTGTAAAGAAAAGTGAAACTATAGAGGGAAATTATAGTAAATGAGAAATCATTCTGCACTCCCCTACAGATCAGGAAAGACTACAAAAAATCCAAGATCAGAGTGTGGGTGTTCACGTCGGAGAACTCAAATGTGTTATTTGGAAGAAATCCCTCAAGGTTACTTGAGTTAAGTACTATAGAAGCTAAAATAGACAAGAAGGAAGGTAAAGTTTCATATCCTTGCTTTCAAAGAGCAGAAATATTTACGTGGATACTTTTTTTAGTATGCACAAAAGAGAAACATCCGTGCCTTTGTGATGTAAGAGTAAGAATAAAAATTACCAGCAGGTTATTAGTAGTAAGTCCTCCATCTAGTAGCTACTTGAGCCAAGAGTAAATCCATTTTTTGTCTTGCTGTTGCTATAAATCTTCTTCCCTTGGAGCACAATTGCTGGGGACCACTCAAGCCGCCATAATTCTCACTTACTACTGAAACAAAGATCCAGGTGGAAAAAGTCGACTCGACTGGGTCTGCGGACGACACACCGACCGCGTAGAAAAGAAGCGAGCGAGAGAATAACTTTGTGAGGTTCCCAAACGGTTATTGCCACCCTAGAATCACGTATTTCTTTGCAAGCTCTAATACACACATCCCCCTCTCTCCCCCTTCTCTAAGTGAAACTAAATGTTAGCACTCAACTCCCGTTTTTTGACACACTTCCGAGAGAAAGGAATAAGAAAATGAAATAGAGTAAAGTTTTAGTTAGAGAGAAGTTGGATGTTTGCACTTGCTTTTATTAACTGGCATTGAGCACTGAAGAAAGGCGGTTAAGTGCACACGCGTACTACTTGAAAGCAAAAATTAAAAAAAAAATACTCTCATTCACCCTAACATCAGCATTATTTACTTAATCACGAATCAAAAGTATCATAAAAATACTTTTATAGCTTGCTGTACAAATTTAAGTGGTGAAAATTGCCAAAAATTCACTTTTATGCAAACCTGCCATAATAATTAAGTTGCTACTCTGTTAAATATAGGACACAGATCAGAACTCAGCAGCTACCTATAGTTCAATAAGTATAATTTCCAATGACATGATTCAGAAAAGAAAAGTGTAAGCTTTATCTTGTGAGATAGGTATCCATTAAATCTCTCAGTCAATTAAACAGGCGGTGCAAATTTTCTCCCCCCCCTCTCTCTCTCTTCCTCACACACACACACACACACACACACACACACACACACACACACACACACACACACACACACACTTACTCTGAGAAGAGGTTCTCATCGCTTACCACTGGAGCACCCAGAAGCACATTGATCCTATCAGTCGTACTCGAGAAACCCCGAGTTCGATCCCGGATGACTATTCAATCTGAAGAAAATATTTTTCGCACTCTTCGTTGCTCACAAGGTGAATGCTGGGTTGGATACTTACTTTACCCGACTTCTCGTCCCGCTATTTCATTTCAGTGGCATTTCAATCCGATATTTTCAGGTTCGAAGGTGTCTGGGATGAGCAGGTGTAGTGCTGCTATGTGCGGACTTTACACACTGTAACCGCTATTCTCAGCGTATGGGTGCTGTCATAGTCGCCCTTGTTACCGGTGCGACCGGTGTCGCATCTTTGAGCCTGGAGGCTGCAACACAAGCCCTGGCACCTAGTAGAAGATTTTCTAATTCACGTCAGGAGCCTTCACGCTGAACTCGCACTTCTAGTCCGGGTTCAAGCATGCCGTAAAGCACTGCCATCACATCCCTTCCTCCATATGTTTGACATACAATGTTACTGAGACGTCGAAAATTCTCATTTACAGGTCTGAACGCCTAGTTGGCCCGCAACTTCTACTATCTCATACGCCTCTGCGAAGCACCACGTGGCTTAAATTGTACTAAATAAATGACATCATACATGTCCTGATACATTTAATGGAACGCTCAGCTTATGGACAATCGTTTCCTACAATTTTCTCTTCAACGGTGTTTTCTGTGAATGACTCATTCAGGCAAGCTGACATATTTTCTCAGAAACCACTGAGAATAAGTTACTTGAAATTAGGAATGTTAAAAGGAAACTGTGAATAGTACTTTTGGAAGAAATTTGGAGTTAAAAAGATAATTACCTACTTTTTGAAATAAGTAATTACAAATGTTAATAAAATTGCATATAGAAAATGACTGGATAAAAGCAGATCGTTGAATGTAGAAAGCATTCGATTCTTATCTGTAGACTGTTGAAGCTGATATCTTAGAAATGTTTTAACATAATCGGTCATGAATTTTGCATATTTAACACTGGTATTTTAATCTTCCGTTTAAACTGCGAATCACAAAGTGTCATAAAGGGTCTGCAAAATCCCGCTGCACTAGGTTTTCCATCGATAATTTTTGATGCCCTTCCCGTTCATGCTGAGACCGTGAAAAGTTAATTTCCTGCAATCAGTGCCTGGTAACCCATCCGGCGTGTTTTGTTTTGTCTTACTGCACATTTACACGTACGAGGGGGTATTGCAAAGTTTTAGTTATCGCCCTTGTTGCAAAGAATTCTTCATTTCCGGGAACAAGAAAGAGTCACTTTTTGCGAGATCGGGCGAGTAAGGCAGATGCTGTAAGGCCTCAAAGCCACATTCCCTTGTTTTGTCAACTGCAACTTGAGATTAATGAGCTAGAGCATTGTCAGTCTGAAGACGAACACCTTTGGAGAGCATACCGCGTCCTTTCTTAATCAGTGCTACTCGTAACTTGTCCAGAAAATTGCAGTAGTATCTGCCAGTGATAGTTTGACCCTTGGCAAGATAATCTGTAATGATAATCTGTAATGATAATCTGTATTCGGTAGTCAAATTGAGAATTTAATGTCAGGACGGCACTTTGGCCATTGTAACTCAATGGGTTAGAGTGACTGTAGGGAAACCAGAAGATCCGTGGTTCAAATCCCGGCCATGGTATTGAATTTTACATGTTGACTCTATTTATCAAAAGTAAAAGTATTGAAAATTTAAAAAGCAATAACAAGGAATAGCTCGGAAATGGCTAATGACGTAAATATGTGCATTAGAAAAGAATTGTAGTTTAACGATATCCGCAGTTTTTTGCATTACAAGTTTTCTCTTATGCTTTATAATTTAAGCAAATGTTATTGGGAATGAATTTCTAGAAATTCAACATTATTATTTAATTTAAATTTTAAGCAAAATCCTTACAAAAAATTTTAACAAAGTGAATAATTTCGCAAATTTTTTCCTGTATAGGATGATTTGGGATGTCTAATTTGATAAACCTGGGTTCGAATCTTCGATTAATATAATGGAGTGTTAAGCTGAGGCATTCATGCATTATGCACAAACAGGTTACCGCTTTATTTTTACGAGTTAATGCCAAATTCGTAATAATTCCAAAATGAAGAAAAATAAACCAAATTCTCAATAACGTAATATTGGGTATGCCAGCTCTGTCTCAGTTTTAAGTAACGAATGGCGCTGCTGTGATTATGCAAGCGCATTTAATAGCCATGGAGTTTTGCACTTTAGCAGAACCATCGTTCACACTTTTGCTCTAAGTGTACACATAAACACTGAAGCTGCAAGCAGATCTGTTCTTATGCTAATGAATGTTTCTGTGTCATAGGTTGCCAGAACTTGAAGTCCTTATATCTGCAGCTAAGAGGTAGGTGAGGCTATCTAGCGAAGGTGATTGTTCTTCGTCCAACCGGTTCCAATCTTAAAAGTTTGTCAACTCTTCAGAAGGGCATTGCATTTCTGGAACTAACAGAGCAGAAATTTATTTCAGGATGTGCCTACAGTCAGAAGTAATGCCACTTTCCTTGAGTCAAACCTCAAGGCTTTGCGTCATATCCAGATGGAATGATTGAACTCCAGCAGAATAAACATCCTGTTCACACAAGTCAGCGGGTTTCAAAGAAGGCAAGATATCATAGCAATTGATTGGCTTCCATGTTAACCGGATGTGAATCTATTCAAAGTATAGAAGTGAAGAAACCGTAGAATTAAATTGGCCAGAAATGCAACGCATGACAAAAAATGTTTTTTGTTGTATGAAATACAGGTTGCTTGGGAGGAAGTATCCTTCCGTGAACATTGCCTACCCATAGATATAATCTATTCTCCCTAGAGTGTGGTCAGTAGCAGAAGCGGAGATTGTACATGCCAGATATTAAATTAACTTCTATTTTGATTTGCTCTTTCATTTGAAATATAATATCCTATAATCATAGGATCAAATTTATGATGAATATATTTTACCATCTATACAATTAATATTATTTCAATCATTTCTTGAACAGCAATAATTAACCTTTCATATATTTCACAAACTTTTAATTCCATGAACAACAAAAAAATTATTAAATTTACACTTTTCATTTCCATATTATCTTTAGGTTTATTTCACACTTTGTTTGAGAACGAAAGGCAGAATTCGTCAGATTTTATGTGTGGGTACAAATAATTTGAAATAATTTGAAATCAAATATGCCTTAGAAATTGGAAATTATATTGTGAGTAATTAATAATGATTTTCTGTTAATATATGCTAGTATTTTCTCTGATACGAACCTCAGTCGGCCTCATTACTACGTACTTGCTTGTAACCGCCCGGCTGTCAGCTCACATTTAGTAGCTGCGACTCCATATAAAAAGAAACAATTGAACGACTCCAAAGGAAGTGTCCAGAGTCATGATTGTGAACCAGCCGCAAAATCGATATAGATCTTGACGAATAAATACTTCAAAGTCCATACATTTTTGTGTCTTACGTAGGTGTACGTATGTAGGATAATCTTGATATTTATTCAATGTTATATTTCGTACCATTTAAAACGGGTGTTCGTTCCTGCAGGCATAGATTGAACGAGAGTACAAACACGGAGCTGGAAAGAACTCTCCGAGAAAGTATTTGGTCCTTCATTGAGAGTGCCTTTCCAGCAGAAAAACAATGTTGCCTACTACACAGAAAATAAACATAAAATATGCAGCAAATGCCACGGATATTTCAATCCAGTACAAACAAAAATACATAAAACATATACATAAAACCACAATAACACTAAACTCCAGAACAAAGGAAGACCTAATCGGATTATATCAGTGCCTTTTTAAAAACTCCCAGCTAAAGGATTGCTTCATTTTCTTTGGTTGTAATAAAACTTTCAAAAAGCTGTCTGAAATATGTCTATTAAGTGAGAAAATTGGTCAACCGACATTTTTAATAATTTTTAAAGTCGTTTTCTCGATACTTGCAACATTTGTTTACAAGAACTTTGGAGTTTTCATCTTCACTAGCTTTATTTCGATTACTATGTATGGTAAGAGTTTCTGTAATACGTGGACATTCTGTAGCTATTTTGTTATTAATGACAATGGGATCAGAGTAAAGATTCAAGCGTTCAAAGTTTCCCACGCTGCGAATGCCTCAAGAAATTACTCGACCATACCCGACACTCACTGTCCCTCCGCCAAAGGGTATTTGCATATAAAGCAACGCCGCATTTCCAAAGCTTAGACGACTGTATGGGGACGCAGACGTTCCCTGGATGTTTTGCATGAATATAGAGCATGCTTTATTTCTAAGTCTGAATTGCGGGATCTGTATGAAATTGCAGTTTTAAGGTTATAGGGGATAATGGTCTTAGAAATCTTCTACATATATGTGCAAAAATGTCATAAAACAGGCTGAGCTAGATGAAATTTACTAAATTTTCAGCTAAATTAAAAGACCATTTGTTCAATTTTTGGCAAACAAGTTTGTTAATATTCCAGGAATTACCAAATTACAATATTGTAATGATATATTTGAGGCTTGCTCAAGGAAGCCGAAGAGTGAAAGGACGCAGCCTTTGACTCCTGGCTAAAGGACAAGAATAAAACAGGAATTACAACAAGCAGTTGGAAATGTCAAAGGATCGGATACATTTCCATTTTGCTGACTCTGAAGTCAGAAGCGACCTCTGGCTGTGTTGTGGACGCTGCCCTTTAAAGTTCAATCGATACATGCCGGACGTTGCAGCCCACCCCCCTCAGCGCATCTGATATTTATGCAAGCTGATTCTTTGTGCAAGTTTTTTGGCGGCGGCACCACGAAACATCGGCGTTCATGCAATAAATTTCTGAGGTGCGGAACAATATTATGCGTAGTTAACACCCCGCCGTGGGAAGCTTGCCAACCCCTAAAATTTATATAGGCCCGCACAACAAGGTGGACAAATACCGCCGACAAGGCACCAAACGATGCGAAGTCCCCTTCCCCTATCATCAGCTCACCGTGTGGGGTTTACTTAACTGCTGCAGAATTCGCTCAGGCCGCATTCCATTTATTGTCCGAAGTACGGCTGAAAACGAATCCAAAATCCACTGTCAAATTAATTGCTGCAGGATTCGCCGAGGCTTTATTATATATAATTGGCTTCATTCTGTTAAAGCAATCATTTCTTCTGAAACAAATTACCACTACTTGGCTCCTAGTGAACTGTGAAGAACTGTTTATTAAGTTTCATTTCTGCTATTGTCTTTGCTCTACTAAACTTATTAAGACATCGGTAAGAATTAATTCTTTGGGCTTATATAAACTGCTGCAGAATTCGTTTTATCGTCCGAAGTTCTACTGAAAACGAAAATGCACATTCTGTTGGCGGCTGTGGAATTCGCTAAGCTTTTAATATGTTGATCCTCTTGGTGCCACAAAAAGATACATGCTTCTTGTACTTACTTCTCGTGAGCCGCGCCGTGACCGAGCGGTTAGACCGCTTTACTCTGACCAAGGCACCTCTCGTTCGATCCCAGGTGACTACAAAGTGAGATTTGTGGTGGGCAAGTTGGCGCTGGGGTGAGTTTTCTCCGATATCTCCTGTTTCCCCTGCCATCTCGCTCCTTTCATCCACTTCGCTTTCATTTCTGCTCTTACTTGCCTGACTCTCATTCCGGGGACCGCACTAATCACCCATATATCGATTTCTCTATTTGATCCATAGCTGTGGCTCCCTAACCCGACGCCTAAAATTGCAATAAGGAAAGAAGAAGAAGAAGAAGAAGAAGAAGAAGATGAAGAAGAAGAAGATGAAGAAGAAGAAGAAGAAGAAGAAGAAGAAGAGAAGAAGAAGAAGAAGAAGAAGAAGAAGAAGAAGAAGAAGAAGAAGAAGAGAAGAAGAAGAAGAAGAAGAAGAAGAAGAAGAAGAAGAAGAAGAAGAAGAAGAAGAAGAAGAAGAAGAAGAAGAAGAAGAAGAAGAAGAAGAAGAAGAAGAAGAAGAAGAAGAAGAAGAAGAAGAAGAAGAAGAAGAAGAAGAAGAAGAAGAAGAAGAAGAAGAAGAGAAGAAGAAGAAGAAGAAGAAGAAGAAGAAGAAGAAGAAGAAAGAAGAAGAAGAAGAAGAAGAAGAAGAAGAAGAAGAAGAAGAAGAAGAAGAAGAAGAAGAAGAAGAAGAAGAAGAAGAAGAAGAAGAAGAAGAAGAAGAAGAAGAAGAAGAAGAAGAAGAAGAAGAAGAAGAAGAAGAAGAAGAAGAAGAAGAGAAGAAGAAGAAGAAGAAGAAGAAGAAAGAAGAAGAAGAAGAAGAGAAGAAGAAGAAGAAGAAGAAGAAGAAGAAGAAGAAGAAGAAGAAGAAGAAGAAGAAGAAGAAGAAGAAGAAGAAGAAGAAGAAGAAGAAGAAGAAGAAGAAGAAGAAGAAGAAGAAGAAGAAGAAGAAGAAGAAGAAGAAGAAGAAGAAGAAGAAGAAGAAGAAGAAGAAGAAGAATTACTTCTCAAAACATTCGCTATGGAGAGTTTCCTCAGGTTTGATTTTGATCATATTCTCTCCCACTCCAAAGTGAACTACGGTACTTTCTCCGGAAGAAATAATTCGCTTTATTTTACTATTTAGGAATTACAGAGGAATATGTAATAATATGTATATTGTCTACATTTTGCTGAAAATAGACAAATTCCCGTGTAAACAATTCTATACATTGTTTCTTCATTTATGCAGCATTTCTTCTGATCTTATTTCCCCAAAATTTTGACCCTACAGGATTGTACACCTCAATCCCAATACCCACTTTCTTGAAACATATTTAATGAAGGTAAAATGAGGATAGATATTCAGCCCAACAATTCCATATAGCTATTTCAGCGTAATTTTTCTGAATGAGTAGAACCAGACTGAAAAATGCAATGCCATAGCCGGGATTTCAACCACGGATTTCTCGCCCTTCGAACGATTGCTCTAACCAACTGAGCTACCATGGTCAACATGCCAAAGAAAAACGTGTTTGGTTTATACTATATGCTTTAAGGAGATTCACGGTCACAGTAAATTGAAAGCATAAATTTTGTTAGTTATGTGCTGCTCAGATTAAATATCTGAAGCACATTTTTCAACATGATAAAAAGAATGAGCTTCGTTTGATATAAAGAAAAATGTAGGGTAGGGGATATTCTTCTACACGCGTGGAAGAAATTATTATTTCCGTAATTTTATCTATTGAGGTTCTCTAAACCCCAAAGGTTTCATGTGTACAAATATATTCCTCTGCGCACGCGTGACTGTATTTATATGCACATATGTATACACAGCCCTTAAACAGGAAGTATAGGATAACTTGGCATTTAGGTTCCAAATGTCCTAAATACACGCCACCAAGGTTTTCAAGAATGTCCACTACCCTACATTTTTCTTTATATCAAACGAAGTTCATTCTTTTTATCATGTTGAAAAATGTACTTCAGACATTTAAATTGAGCAGCACATGTTGCACACATTCTCGTAACTAACAAAAATTGTGCTTTCAATTTACTGTGACTCTAGATCTCCTTAAAGCATATAGTATAAACCGAACACGTTTTTGTGACTTTAATCATATACTACATATTAGGTTTCTAATATTTTATCATACATTTTCATTGTCCTTATTGGTTACATATAATAAGTTAAAGGAGTATTGCATTCTATCCAATTCACAATACTATGTTTAAATGTGCATGTTTTTAAGGCACATTAAACCTCAAACCCTGGGGACTGGATTTTTGAAAGGAGCTACTGTAATTTATTCATTAAACTCCATGTGTTGTTCGACTTTAGCAATCTTTCTTACTCTCGACTTTTTATCCTGAAAATATTTAATATTTTATAGCATTAATGGTGTTTAAGATGGTAATCCTGCTGTTGGTAATGGTTGCTCTGCTAATTATCCATTAGGATCGCGTTTCTGAAAGTACCTCGGGGGTTTCAAACAGCCACCCTCGTGCAGGGTATAAAAATGGTGTTAACCCTAGCATCCCCAAGTCCATTACCAGTACCGAGTTGAAACAAATGAGGCAGAGAGAAAAAAAATTGATTTGCATTATTCGCTTTTTATGGGATCATGCTTTTTCAGTATCTCATAAATGAGTTGAGTTAATGGTATATGTTGCATGTTTTCTATTAAAGCTGGAATTCTTTCTCATTTTTTTCCGACTTAACTCCTTAATTCCTTAAATATTAAATTAAATATAAGTTCCTGTATATTACAGATTGAGGGAAACCTAAACTATTATGGGACTTGAAACAATCGGTCAGAAATGAATGTTTAAATCTGCAGGAGTTTATGAAACTTTAGTAAGAAAGGGAACCTTCTTTATTTATATTTCCTATGCAGAAGAAGTACGGCACCCCATACTGAAACTCTTAACTGGGATTTCACGAGAAATATAGAAAATAAGTTACGGCCAAATGGGTCTGTAGGTTTCAAAGTATGGTAGACGCATATTATCACGAAAATTCCAACAAAAATTATGATTTATATAAAAAAGTCTTTATTTTGGTTTTCAAAAAATATGTTTGTAATTCAAAAAGGGATTTTAATTGAATTAGTAACATTATATATACCTTAGCTGTTGTATCAATAACCTGTGAAGTCCTCTTAAAATACGGATTTACTCTTAGTTTCATATACTGAACAAAGGAGTAGTTAAACAATACAGAAATAAAATATTCAGCCAATTAAAATATATAATTTTGCTAAGTATTAGTAGCGTAGGACGTTTCCGAGTCATTCTTGTTTGCGTATTAACATATTTCCAAGTAGGTTATCTCATGGACATAACTGAAAGTTCGCCAGAGCTTGCTATGTTGGTAAAATAGTTGAAAGTATGATAATTAATTGCTCTTCCACTCAGGCCGTAAGTTGGAAATGTAAAATCGCAATGCAAAACTCTATACCATTTGAACCACAGACTTTTTATTTATCGTATTGCTGTACTAACCTACTGAGCTACCATGACAGTACTCTACAAACATTAAATTCTATAACTGGTTCACATTTACCCCCAAAATACTACAAGACATTCTGATATTAAATCACCCAATGGCAACTTTTGTGATAACATTTGGTTTTTGAAATCGTGACTTCAAAATCTTTTGAACGTCAGCTAATCTAGTTCGCCTTTAGGTTAATCTGCCGCCTAAGTAATGTGTATTAATTTCACTAATCAGTTTACTTTCTTCCCTTCCTAATAAAATATCAACGACAGAGCCTTTTCTGAGGATTCGAACGCAAGACGTACATAATTTCTTACAATAGCAGTACCGCAAGTCGCCAAATCGTCACAACCTCACTGAGAGGATGGCTCTTTCGTCTCAAAAGAAGTGCAATCACCCACTGACTACTTCAAACTCAGTCATTTCGCGGGAGTGTTCCCTTGCATAGCACTGGGACGGTATGGATATTTCCAGCACGCTTAAGGAGGAGCACCCAGAAAGTTCTAGTAATCTTTCGACAGAGCTTATCCTGTTTGCTCTGGGCGAACGCGCTGCTTATTCGTTAATACTTCCGAATGCCCGTTGATGATCTCGCAATAAACTTTGGCAACAGGCTTTGCGTCACAATAGCATACGTTTCATTTATAGCTGGACTATGGATTGCTTGCACTCCACTGACCTATTTATGCCTTTGGTAAGTCACTACCGCGAACGATTTGCCGAACATGACTCTAAAGACTGAAATTGTTGATTGAACATATTTGGTGGCATGAAATTTGAGTTTGCGCGTATTAAAAGTGAAAGCTTATTCAACTTATCTGTGTTGTGTGCGAATTACATTAAATTTTTCCTAATAGCATACAGAAAAGAGTACCGAACAACTCACGCTTGCATAAAGAGTTTTTACATGCGATGTATACACAAAAATCTAAACGTAAAATTTATAGAAACAATCCCCGCACCACAGATTAACTTGAACGTAATATAGGAATTGAACGTCTGAAAATTACGCAAAAGAACTTATCAGTGCAAATGGAAATTTTTTCCGAAAGTGTCAGAAATGTCTCTCCTAATTAGATACCACTTTCAACATAAATTTGAGCAAATTTAAAAGTAATTATAGTGAATGACGTTATCGCCCAGGAGTTTGCAGCCTGGGAAATTTAGCGTGCAGAAGGCAAAAGTTCCGCGGCCAAGCAATTAGTATATTTTAATGTCCCAGTCTTCATAATTAAATATTGGGCAGCAAATATTGTCACGAGTCATTGTTGCGACTGGCGCAGCCGGCGCGCGCAAAGGGACAGACAATGCACCGCAGAGATAAATGCTTGCCGAAACAGATAAAGAAAGAGACAGATGACTGGAACGTTCGCTTTCTGATGCTGTCTTGATTGTTACAGAACATTCCATTAATTTCTAGAACAATGAGTGGAAGTATAAATAGAAGCCGCGGTTAGTTATCAGGTGATAGTTGTAATTTGACTCGATAATTGTGAGCGTGCAGCTGTGATTTGAAAGTGAACTTTTGTTTTTGGTGGAGTGGCAGACGACCTTGGAGCTTTATGTGTAGTGTTTAATGTGTAGTGTTTAACGTCCGCATTTACTACATACGGCACCGCAGGCGAAGACATTGATGATACATGAGATGAAGATGGAGCACCGGTGGAATGAGATGGCGGGGGAAACTGGAGGTCCCGGAGAAAACTCGCCCCCAGCGCCGTGTTGTCCATCACAATTCTAACTTTGCGGTCGCCTGGGATCGACCGGGCCGCCTTGGTGAGAGCCAAGCGGTCTAAAGACTAAGCCACATTGAAGGTTACATTTGTGTATGTTATGTAATTCGGCTGCTCAGGGCTGTACAAAAACTGTCTTTCTACGGAAATAAAGTGCGAATTTCTGCAAACTGGATTTCAAATTTTATGAACCCACAAAGTCACAATATTAAATAAATGTTTTTCCACACTCGTTACGTTGGCTCAAGCTAAAAAGATCAAATCTATCTAAAAATACAATGCTGTAACTGAAGATTTAATCAAGGATCTTCGGCTACCGTAGCAATATACTTACATTCCTCAAATTACTCACTATGGTCCCACAACATAAGGGGAGGTTAAAAGTCTAATCACACTAATGTTAAATTTAGCAAATTAACGGCACATTATCTTAGAAAATATCTAAAATATCATTGTGAACGTTTTATAGGATATAGATACATGCTTTCTATATTTCATTAAAGTACATATCCTACACATAAGAGGTTGCTTTAAAATATATTTCAATAACTAATTTCATTAAATTGCATATGCTAGACATAAGAGGTTGTTTTATTATATTAAAGCTTAGTCTGGCTATCGTCAATAGTTTCTGAGAATACGGTCCATTTATTTCAGAAAATATATCTATAACAAAAAATATTCTGTGCAAAATTAACCAAAAACACTCATGAATATATTTACAAATAAAATATACTTCTTAGAGCAATTAGAGCTAAAGTTTACCTCTCTACTCCGAAGAGTATAGGAGTTACGACTTTTCTCTGAAGAATAGAATTCACAGTAAAAATGGCGGATCAAGTATAATTTTTAAAAACACCTATATTTAAAATTTTGACTTTGTACGCAATATATTTACTCATAAATAGTAGCTTTTGTTCTTCTTATGTATATTAGAGTACACAATTTAAATAAAACTGTCCCAAGGGACTAAAATCGTACATTTTCAGTATAAAATACATGGTTTGATAATTCTTGCCAATAAAACGAAATTTACTCTGAATGTCTCTCTCTCTCTCTCTCTCTCTCTCTCTCTCTCTCTTTCTCTCTCTCTCTCTCTCTCTCTCTCTCTCACTCTTTCTGTCCCTAACATACATTCTCTCTCACACAAGCTCTCTCTCTCATTTGCACATTATATATAATACAGAATTCTAGCATATGTTTAAAACTCAAACATATTATTTTTGGTACATTACATGCGTTAAATATGTGTCAAACTTGGCCACATGTGCCTGCTCATAAAAAGACCCAACATGATGTTCCCTCTCTGTTGGAAGCCAAAAGAACTCCTACAGAAACATTTTCCTAATTCTTCCCGTCTACCAAAGTGTAATGTGCTTGGTCTTTCTGTTCACCGCATAATGGGTAGCTTATCCTGCCAGCATCCTCAACAGTCTTACGAGCTTTCGCCCCTCCCAACCGAAGCCAAGTTATTTTATACCCAGTCCCAAAATATGTATGTTTCCTTAATCCATAGAACTTTTACTTCAGTCTGTAAGTCCAATGATGATCTTAGTCTGCAATCACATTCTATTTCTTGTCCGCTTCTATCACATAAGCACCTTTAAATTTTTACCGCCCTGTAAACATTTTCATTACCCATTGCCAATTATTATCACATAAGCCAATTTTTAATCATCTCCTTTGTAGTCCAGCTGCCCACCATTTTGGTTTTGATAACATATTGCCCTCAAAATTGATTGGTCGCCTTCGATTGATCCCAGTGAGTACCTAACTATATTTATTTTAGCAAATATTCATCTTCCCAGCATCCCACCTCACGTGGAATTTCGGAATTTAAAGTAACTCTCCCCAACCCGACAAAATGCGCTTTAAAATATCACTGTGTCCAACGTCTATATCATCTACTCTCTCACATTCCCATTTCTCACTTCCATACACTAAAGATGACTTAAATATTACCTAATGCTTTTACTGCCATATCTGTAACTCGGGTCAATATCCTTATTATTTCAGAATGCTGTCCAGTCTCTTTGTACTTTATAAACTACGTGTTCCTTGCTCAATTTTGCACTCAAGGTAAGCCTCATTCTGAAGTAATCCAAACATAATAATTATATGTAATTAAAGAGGAAATCACAATTTATAAATCTGTATAAGAAAATACAAACTGTGGTACTTGTAGTTCCTTTTTTTCTTATTTTTTAGTTATCCTTCTCTTAAGCGCTTACAAAATTTTAGTCGCCATTGCGTTTTGTTATCTTTAAATAAATTCCAGAGCACGGAGTGATTTTCTAAAAATACGAATTGGTTCGAGAATTTAATGCTCTGCCTTGTTTTCCAGCAGGGGAGTTCCGTCTTATTCTATTTAGTACCGTAAATATATCACAAAAACATTGTAATTTATATCGGATTAATTTTTATCCATTTCTCAAGCAGCCATTCTCTTATCGACTCGACTTGAGCTTTCTCGTAGGCGCTATTCCGGCATCGGACAGCACACTTTAGGAGCTTCTTCCTCGTTTGTAAAACCGGCCCTCGGTCGCTTAAGCAGACATTAAACAATAATGTCATCAGAACACATTGTGCGTTAAAGAGATGACGCAATGTGTAACATGTTGGAGGACTGCAGGGTAACACTAATGTCTGCCATTCACAGACAGATCTCAATTTCCGGTTGTTGGAAAGTTTCACACAGGCATACCAATGTTGAAATAAAAACCCATAAAATCACGATTAGATACACATGACATTCACTACGCCTCTTCTATACAGTCTTCCTACGAAAGCCTATTCTTTTATAAACATCAAGTTAAACGAGATAAGGTTTGGCAGAAACGGTTTAATCACACATTTCGTTCACTACCTCATTGGTTGTAATACTAAGCTATATTTGGTCACCATTAGAAGAATATACAGAGAAGAATGGTAAATAGTCACTTAGTAGTTCAAAAGAGTGAAAGTTGTTCAAACCAATCATAAGAATATCTCAGAAATGGGCAATGCTACAAAAACTTATGTTTGGTATCATTAGATGTTTGATAGTACATTTTCACAATTACTGTGCCACATGACTCTGCCTGCCACTTACAGTTTAATTATACAGAATTCATGCAGAATGGAGAGGTTTTCATATGCTATTGGCATATGCTGTATTCAAAACAAATATTTTATTTTGATTCAGTAATTTTAAATATATTATAATCAAAATCTTAGAGCCATATTTGAGGAGAAAATAATGAAGCAGCATCCACGTATATATCGTAATTAAGGTAACTTTCTGGAAAACTTTTTGGTGGTATCTTTGGAAAGTGCTAAACTTAAACTCGAAATAAGTATTACAAGGAAGCAATGACATGCAGTCTAATGCTTAGCCAAATATTTGTTTTTGCTTTCCATAGACAGACTGCTTTATTTAACTCGTCGCTTTCATTCACTAGTTTTCAAAATTTGTATTTCACGTGAAACATCAGCTCCAAGTTTTGGCCGGAATGCAGTACTTTCTCTGCACACTATAGGTAAGCAGTCGAGAAAGTAAAAACTGTAGTGATTCCAAATGGAATCGAACCTGATAACAAATGATAAAGTTGGCACCGATAAAATTAAAGTTGAATAGAATGGAATGGACAGGTATCTTACTGTTATCAATATGAAAGCGCGTTCGTTTATTTACCTCAAAGGCTGTCGGTTTTTAACCACGCTGGTCACATTTTGCACCTCGAAATCGCCTCTACGGAGGTGAGGTTAGCACGTCCAAACATTACATTACCTCTCTCTCCCCCTCAACGCTTGCCAGGTTATACCTTTCAATACAAGGCTATCGGAGGCAGTGGAATTCTCGTCACATCGTAACATACTCCAGCGGTCCCAATATGGCATCATTTGGCTACCACTCGTCGGTTTCCAATAACAAACGAACCGGAAAAAATCGGCGTGCTTTTTACCCTGCAACTTCACAGAGACTAGTTAACGTTTGACGTTTCCAGCACTTGCCAACGAAATGAACCTCTGGTATGTTTTATACTTCTGCTCAGTAGCGGGAACGGTGCCAGACTGCGAGAATTTGTTAAATAATTACTGTGTAATTAATCCCTAAATACTGCAATTTCAAGCGTCAAAAATAATTAAATTAACTAACAACGAATATCTCTAACAAAGGAAAAAAGTTTTGGAGAGATGAAATTATCGTCAATCAGACTGAATATTTTGTCTAATTACCGTAAGTTACATAGCTGACATCGTTATTCAGTAATTAAACATAAAGCAGGTTTTAAACAGTTTTCAAAAATAAATAACGAAATAAAAGTTAATTATGTTTAAGCTACAAGTTTAACAATGCAATAATAATAGTAATAATAATAATAATAATAATAATAATAATAATAATAATAATAATAATAATAATAATAATAATAATAATAATAATAATAATAATAATAATAATAATAATAATAATAATAATAATAATAATAATAATAATAATAATAATAATAATAATAATAATAATAATAATAATAATAATAATAATAATAATAATAATAATAATAATAATAATAATAATAATAATAATAATAATAATAATAATAATAATAATAATAATAATAATAATAATAATATTATAATATAATAATATAATATTATAATATAATAATATAATAATATTATTATTATTATTATTATTATTATTATTATTATTATTATTATTATTATTATTATTATTATTATTATTATTATTATTATTATTATTATTATTATTATTATTATTATTATTATTATTATTATTATTATTATTATTATTATTATTATTATTATTATTATTATTATTATTATTATTATTATTATTATTATTATTATTATTATTATTATTATTATTATTATTATTATTATTATTATTATTATTATTATTATTATTATTATTATTATTATTATTATTATTATTATTATTATTATTATTATTATTATTATTATTATTATTATTATTATTATTATTATTATTATTATTATTATTATTATTATTATTATTATTATTATTATTATTATTATTATTATTATTATTATTATTATTATTATTATTATTATTATTATTATTATTATTATTATTATTATTATTATTATTATTATTATTATTATTATTATTATTATTATTATTATTATTATTATTATTATTATTATTATTATTATTATTATTATTATTATTATTATTATTATTATTATTATTATTATTATTATTATTATTATTATTATTATTATTATTATTATTATTATTATTATTATTATTATTATTATTATTATTATTATTATTATTATTATTATTATTATTATTATTATTATTATTATTATTATTATTATTATTATTATTATTATTATTATTATTATTATTATTATTATTATTATTATTATTATTATTATTATTATTATTATTATTATTATTATTATTATTATTATTATTATTATTATTATTATTATTATTATTATTATTATTATTATTATACACTGCGGAAGCAAATTTACTTATACTGCCCACGGTGTTAATTCTGGCTAGCATATTACATTTCAAAGTGTGAATCATTTTACTGTTTGTGACTCAAATAAAAAATATTTACTAGATATATACAAATTTATATAGGAGTTCAGGAAAATTTTGGTGAAATAGATATAAATTCATATCTTCTCCGCTTATTTTGTTAATTATTTGTATCCAAATATAAAAACTTTTCATATATTCAACAACTGGCAAAGTACTGCATTGTAGGCTGCAACATTGTGTTATGTTGTTGATGTTTATGATGTTACTCTCTGATTTGGTGTTTGCAATGACGTCGCTTATGCATTCTTGTAATGTAATTGGTATAATGAATCTAATGTACATAAAATTTAGGCACTGCTCCGGAAACAGGTACACATGTTTATTTAAAATTGCCTTTCCAAGTAATGATTTGTTGAGAAAAAGGCAATTCCGAGAACATATAGGTAGTCTCATTTGTTGCACATTTTAAATACTTAGCCATATTATTACGTGCTATCATCAATCAGTTGTATTTCGTGAGGTTATGCAGAAAGTGCAGACATTCGAATACAGGATATTGTCGCAAACCCGTATCTGCGATCGCGTGGCTTGTATACACAAAAGAAACTGATAGGAGGGCAGTGTGAAAACCAAGAGCCCGCAGACAAAGATAACAGGCAGATAAGGGTCTGCCGGAACAAACAAACTGTGATAAATGGAAATTTCTAGTTACTTCTGTACTGATAGAGATTGTTCGCGTTTTGGTTTATTTGCGAATCATCTAGAAATTATTTGTGAAGTATTTAAAGAAGCGACGATTGGCCAAGAGGGAGTCAGTTGTAAACAGTGAGGAGTAGAGTTGTGGTGAAACAATGTTGTGAAATGAGAGACAGCCAGCTGTGTTGTAACGAGAGCTAAGGATGCAATCCGCTGTCACTTTGTTATTGTGACCGACCTTGGTAGACTGATGGTGTATGTAACGTAATGCTGCTGTAATCTATAAGAGTATTTCTACGAAAATAAAGGAGACTTTTAATTTCTGCAACTTGGCCTTTTAATTCTACGAACCCATAAGGTCACAATATTGTGACCGCGAGGGTTACAAAGAATCAAAAGTCTGGTTTGTAGAAATATAGAACTCTCTTCTTTGCAACAAAAAAAAACGTGAAATTGACAATCAGCTGTCTTCAAGGTGGACTCAGTGCTGCACGGCACGTAAAAAAAATGAAAGAAATCCCTGCGGTACACTGCAAATTTCCACTGTCGCAATAACCATCACACACACACACACACACACACACACACACACACACACACACACACACACACACACACACACACACACACACACACACACACACACACACACACACACACACACACACACTACTTCTAACAGTTGCCGGTATTTAAAACTGCAGTTGTTGTTTCTATAATGCCGTAGACCTTCCGAGAAAATTTGGTGGCAAGAGAAATAGAAAAAATTCCGGAGCCTCTCTCTGTCTCTTTCTTTCTCTTGGTAAGCGTCCAGCCCTCCTGCCCACGATCCCGGCTCCCACTTATCGCAGCCGCACAACAATGCCGCCGGTGACAATATATCCAGCGACCTGCTTTTTTATATATTTGGCTGCCGCTTTTGTCTACACTATTACCCCTGCACCTACAAATAAGTGTGTGTGAAAATCGTCTTTGGAAATGCTTATTTCATATCATGTGAAATAGCTAGTTCATGGAAACAATATCTACTTCACGTTAATCGAGATAAACCTTTTCACAAATGGCTTCATTACTCAATACGTTGAAGGTTCATGAGTATACAGCAAACTTATCGGTAACTGCTATATTGAAAAGCAGATCATTACAGCTGGTTTTGAAATTCTATACCATTTCCAAGAAATCGTGGGAAATAGCTGAATATGACATCACTTGAAAAAATATACTCGGAAACTGCTGATACTGCTGAAACGTTATGTGAACTAAAGTGTGTATTTTATAGATATCTACGTACACTTAAGTCTACTTCACTTGTTTTTAAGTTATACAAATTTTGCAAAAGTCCTTTCGAATTTAGAGAGTTTTGCATACCATTTATAAAAACAATTAATGGTCTGCAGGAAAACAGAATGGAAGTACACCCGGCTAAAATGCAATCCCTATTAAACGCCTTCTCTATTTCAGATAAGAGAGCTACTGAATCGCAATGGATTGTTCAGTATGTATATTTCATCTACTTCGATTTCTTGCATGACTAAGAAAACTTACATGTTTCAGTCTCATATGAGTAGTGATACTTCTATTGCTAATTGCTAAAATTAATAATTTTATAAGGAAATAAAACATAAATAGTTAAATACTTGTTATACATAACTTTCACAAGTTTCAATAAATGCATAATATAACAAACTGAAGTTGTAATCTTCTCACATGATAAGAAGTCCTTGATCAGAAGATTTATGTGCTAACGAAAAGAGTTATATTCGTGTAGATCAGGCAATTAGGCGTTCCTCTGAACCCAGATAAGAAATCCGTTAGCTCATCATTTGCGTAAAACAAACTCAGTAGGTCCAAAAATTATAGATAATTACTTCAAAATGTACACGGATATCAGTTTTGAAAATTAGGGCAGCGTATAAGGTCTTCTTTAGTTGTATATAAGAAGCAATATTTGGCAATGTATAATGTAGGTTCTTTGTCGTAGTTAGCTAAGTATGCAGTACTTACGTTGATGAAAAGTGCGTATTCCTTAATTTCATAGTTTTAGTTTCTAGGTACTATTTTATTCTAAGTAGCTTTTTTATTACGATGGAGTAGTATGTAGGGCCAAAAGACGGAGTTTGGCTTACCACAGTGGTCGCACGGGAATTAGCCGTTTAACATTTCAGCGAGCCATAGCAACTTATTATGTGTTTCAAATAGGATGGTGTTATTGCTTGACCGCTACTAGGTGAGCAACCAATCGGAGTCCCGCGGTTTAGTCGCATTGCATTCCCCCTAAGTGGTCTGTGACGAGCGTCAACCTAATCAATTTGTAATAAATACTATTCGCGCTAAGACAAAAATTCATATTTTGCAAAAACTGATCCATGAGGAAGGAGAGAGTAATGTATTTAACGTTACTGTAAAAACCCCATATTTTTAGCTCAAATAGTTTTCCTAATACCATAAAATAAATAGCATTATATTATAACAATGCATTGCGTAGTAAGCACTGCAATGAATATCACTATTGGTTGGCATGCATGCGTGAACGTATATCTGAAATTACTCAGAGCTGAAACGTAAACGTTTGACATGACGTGATAAAAGAAATATGTAATTTGAATAAGCCAAGGTGTTTGTTAAATACGATGAGGAAACAATACATTTCCTGCTGGTCTGGCAGAACGTGTCTGGTCACATTATATCTTTGTTTATGAATGGTTCGTAATCACTATTTACTCCAGGGAGTTCAAAGCAACATTATTTTGTTACTCTTCCCTAAAAAAGTGTATCAGTTGAATAAATGAGACGCGATCCACCTTTCCCCTTACTACTGCTGGAACAATCCAGTTAAGTTAATGTGGGCTCAAATTATGTTGCAAATAGAAATATTTTTAAACTGACTGACGTTAAACGACTTATTCACGAAGAAATTGACAAGGATCACAAGACTGGGAAAACTGCGTGATACATCAAATAAACTACAAGAAGACGACTTTTGAAAGAAATAACTTGTAATGAGATTTTGGAATATATCATTATAAATTTGCAGTAATCAGATAATGAAGACAGTGACAATGAGGAATTATCTCTTAACCTAAGTAACATTCACAGCTATACGTATGCATCACTTGTATTTTCGTTGGATTAGAAAAATAAGTAATTAATAATCTAAATTAATTGTAAATTAAATATTTAAACAATTTGCGAAATATACGATTGTCCATTTAGCAATTATGATTTCAACAGCTACATTATTATAAAACTTTGAAATATTCAGTTTGCGTTCTCTTACCTCTAGCGCCACGTGCAATCGCAATTGTGTGTGAGAGAGGGAAATATAAAAAGAGTGGGGATAACGAGGTGGCAACCGTGAAGGCTCTAACGCATCTGATTCACTACAGGCGAGAACTTCCCATTTGAAACACATAATAGGTTTGCAATTGTTACCACTAAAGAGTTATCTTAAACCGATAAACGAATTTGAACCGAAATTAAATTTCTGAGTTAATTATTCTCAAAACAAACATTAATTATCTTGAAAGTAATGTCCCATTTTTTGCAACTGTAGCACCCGGCTGCAAATTCAACAGAGACGGAGACATTTCAGACAGCATCAAAAGTGTCGTACTTGAGAAAGGCGTTACCAGCAGTCCAGTTTACTAGTAATCCTTCCCTTTGTGGGCTATGCATTTTGTTAAAACTCCGAGTATCTCTAAAACCAGATGAATAATCCCTGGATATGCACGCAAAATGATGTGAGGCATCGGTGGAACATCTGACTTCCTTAACTTTCCCCCCTCCCCTCGCAAGTCTAACACATTTTGGAAATGTTGCATAGGATATATGTATCTCTTTAAAGTTAGAGTAATTGTCAGTAAAAGTAGTCCAGTAACGATTATATAATTATAGTATCCTAAACTTTTCTTTTTCTGTAGTTATCTCGTAATATCAAAACAATATAACTCTTTCAGAATACAGAAAAATGCAGAGAAAGTTAGCAGCTAGAAATTAATACGATTACGCACTCCCAGGCCACCGCGTTAACTTCTGTTCACTGATTTGTAATTTTATAGTTATTTAACATGATCTGCTAAAACTTAACTAAAAATTACATCATAAATACAAGATGCATATATCTAGAATCAGATTAAAGGTTACTTTGAACTTCAGCACTTTTGCTAATAGCTGCAGTATTACATAAATGGCAATTAAAGGAAGAAATGTAATACCTACAGGATTGTAATTTCGTCTCCTATTTGTTGGACTATTACATAATTACTACTTCTGTGTATTCCTTGCACCAAAATGTAACTGATTCTGCTTGCTGTACCCGCTCGCCTCGGTAGTGTAGATGGTAGCGTGTCTGGTTCACGTTCAAAAGGTCCCGAGTTCGAATCTCAGTCAGGGTGAGTTACCTGGATAAGGCTTTTTCCGGGATTTCCCCTTATCCTTAAAGACGAATGCCGGGTAGCTCTAAGTTCCATGGATCCTGGACACTTTTGGGCATCATTTCACCTATTTAATTCATCGTCCGATAGGACTTAACGTTGGAGGACGTAAATTACAACAACTTTCTATACCCTGCCTTTATTTTATCTCTCTCTCTCTCCCCATGGCTTTTCAACAAAAATTCAGAGCCTTCATTGTTTTCTTATTCCAATACAAGGGTTCCGTAATTGATGTTAGTTCTTTAGTACATTACGGAATGAAATTAGAGACTGTTTACGGCTTCATATCTGTCGGGATAAATTGGACTTTTAAATGGTGAAAGAATGGTCCTAACCAGATTATCGGTTTTTGAGATACTGTACGTACACAAACGTTCTGTACCTGTAATATTAGTAAATATAAGATTAAAACTCAAATTAGATAGGAAGATTCAATTTAAAATACAATTCAAAAGTTTAAAAGGAAGCTTCTTGTCAATTTGTGACATTTAGTCGACCTTTAATAAAAACGATCGCAGAAGCATTTGGGACACCATACCTCTACAATTTTAACACCGCAAAAATGTTTGGATTGAAGAAGCACGAATAAAGGGAGGTTATTATAAGAGGATAAATTCATTGCCCATTTCTGAAATCATTTTAACATTATTATTTTCAGGTTGTGTATTCCAAACTTTAGTGTCGTTTGCTCTATGTAATTTTTCTGTTATATTTCAGAATTTTCTACAATAATTAATTGATGGAAATGAATCATTTCTTACCACTGTCCGTATATGGGCTAAGGTTTTGGATAGATAGAGTCAACATGAAAAATGCAATGCCATGGCCGGAATTTGAACCACGGATCTCCTGGTTTCCGGCCAGTCGCTCTTAACCTTTGAGCTACCATGGCCATGATTAATTTATATCAATTAACTTAAATAATAAGAGTTAAATGATGAAACCTGGGATCCAAGTACTTACGATAGTGAGTCGCCACAAACAGTGTGTTTCGGACGCGTGAATTCCTAGTGGTTTACCAGGAAAATGTAGGTATGTGTAAAAGAATTTAATGTCATGACGTAAGTTTGACCATGGTAGCTCAAACGGTAAGAGCGACTGGACGGAAACCGGTTCAAATCCCGGGCATGGCATTGAATTTTTCATGTTGACTCTATCTATTGTACAACAGTATTTTTCTCTTTGATTGTCTTATAAAAGGAAACAAATGTTTGACATATTACATTTACATGTTTTTCTCTGAGCATTCTTCAAGAAACTTGTTCTCTTTGCAATAGCCGTAATAAGAAACCAATGGGATTTCTCTCTTGAGAAAAGTATACGGACTTAAGAATTCAAACCAATAACAAAGAATATCTCTGAAATGGTTACTGGTTCAACTGACTTTCTTTGGCATAAACTGCTGTTTTACATCCACATTGTTTCTGAGGTAACGTTTTGTCTATCCCGTCCGGTTGACTAGTGAAGCAAAAGTAACACAAATAACACAAAACGATTCACTGACATTACGACTATTTCTAGCTAATTTTTAATATATATATATATATTATTTGTGTTGTAAATAACCTAAACATGCGGTACTTGAATCAAAATATCTTATTTTGAGAAAATAACAAATTTCGTAAAATTGTGTGTTTTGACTAAGGATTTATATTTCCAAACAGTTTCTGACAGGCATAAATGTAAATTCGTTAATCCTAACTATTTTCTCACTCAATTCTTAACTGGACATGGCAAATTTTCAGCTTCCTTATTTCGATTCAAAATCAAATCCATTTGTGATTGTATTTGTGGAAATCATATTTAAGATGTCCCTCACATTTTATTTGATTGACCGTTTTTATGTTTTGTAAGATACGGACTTGAATTATTGCTTCAATTCTTGGGTTACACTTTCTTAAAACCACTTACACATTTTCTGATGAATTACAAAACTTATCAATATTTCATGGCTTTCTTAAACAAAATATTTCTTAAGCTAAATGATTGATCTTGATGTTGACTATTTTTCAGCTTGACATTGAATTTGTTACGTTTTTGTAAATTGTATTTTATTCATAAGTTTGTAAACTATATTCCTAATACACCTTTGGGTAAAATAGGAATCAAAAATGGATAATAAATAAATAATAAATAAATATGTATAAGGGTAGCTTTATTTCTTTGGATTATTTTAACAGATTCCTTCTGGATCTTTGAAAAATTTCTGAAAATATGAGAAGAGAAAGGAAAAACCATTTTCGGAGATGTCGACGTTGCTTTGTAGTCCAGTATTATCTTTACGTAGTTCGTTTATAATCTGTTTGATGTACTCTCGTTAACAGCCCGTAAATGTTATGCATTGTTATTGTTGTTTCTAAAAACTAAACAAGTAGGTTGTGAATGTGTAAATTCAGTTTTTGCACTACTTGGTCTGTCTGATGAGGGTTATGGTTTTACACCCAGAAGTGTACCAATTTGTTACCAGTTTACACCCAGAACCTAGGACAAGATATCCAATCACTGAAGTGCCGACTGATGTTTCGCCAACAGATGTAACGATGTGGTCTAGAAACGAACACCTCCCCCCGTCTAACAAGGCGTGTCGTTGCCCATGTGTCGCCGAATGTAGGCACCGTGACACATGTCTGTCCGTTCTCACGCCTCGCCGACGTGATATTAGCATCACCGTTTGACGTTTCTGTGCAGCACATGACCCTCCAGAATGTGACGGATTCCCTTCTTAATTGTCTTCATTTTCGCTTTAACACGAGGATGTCACATCCTGCACAAACCGCACTATCTGAGCAATATTGCGGATCACTCTGACAGCGCTTTCATGGATAATTAGAATTAAAGCAGTATTTCTCATTTCCTTATGTCTTTAACAGAACAGATTTAATAGAAGTAATACACACTCGTCTGAGGAATTTAAATGCATTACGACAACTAATAAAGCCCAATTAATCTTTTATTCACATGTTATTACAAAATTAGCTAAATAACCCTCTATGATCCTGAGCTGGGTGCTCATTTGTGGTGCATGTTTTAGACATTAAAATCTGGAATTTAGGGAATAACTCATCGAAACAAGTCACATTTAATGTGTTCGAGCCATCTGTAACTTAAAAGCGACAAAGATATTGAAGCTGTTGATTATAACAAACGTATATTTAACAATTTCTCTGCCACATGCATATTGGGTGGAGAAGATGTGGCAACATTTTGACTGGCAATACAGCTTTTATGCTTCCTAAATCAAAATTGGAACGAATTTTAAGAAGGTTGTCTAATATGTACTTGTTTGCATCTAAAAACTGCAAGGGTTCCAACTATAGAAACTCTTTCAAAAACCCCTGTTTTATTCAAAAATTATTCTAAAAATTCTGAACTAAAATAACGTATGTTTAAGATATTCGAAAAATAAAATTTATCTCCTAAATTGCATAACACACGAATACCCTTTCATTCTGTATGTCATTTATATAATTGAAAACTGCAAGTGACGGCAAAACCTTACTCCAAAAATGTAATTCTCGTTAAAGCACACTATTTATATTCAATAAGATGTATCTTTAATGAAATATTTATAAGATATTTCTTGTTATTTTTTTAAATCTGTAAATGGCTACACTTTTTAAAATGCGAAGCCACTATTCGTTTTGCTTTTTTGTTCGTTTCTTTAACGGTCATGCAAAGAGGATGAAATTTCAAAGCTATTACATAGCGAAAAGTCACTTTAGCTTCTCTATATTAAAATAAAGTTTGTAAATATAAGTTGAAGGTTTGTCTGCATTAAGAAGAATGAACAACGCGTATCATTTTATAAGAACAGTTTGTAGAAGCGAGAGCAGAAAGCAATAATCTGGGTGCAACTGAGATTTTCATTTAGCCTTAATTTATCCTCCTCTTGAGTTATAATTCTGCTATTACTTATATTATTTTTGACATACCAGGAAGGAGCTGGCCAAGTAAGAACAGTAAATGAGATTTTTGTATTAACGGTTCCAAAATTTAGCATGGCTTCATTTATTAGGGAATAAAACATTAAGTTAGAAAAGCCTTCAACTACACACTCTGACAGCACTAAAGCGGGTAGCTATTCCATTATCTTTCTCGCTTTTAAGGATTCAGAGACACCACAGGCTATCGCACTTCAAAACTTATTCCTGGAGTATTTGGACTTCCTCCGTTAGAAGGTACACTGTTACATTTCAAAACTTATTCATAACATATAACTTGTTACACTTCTTACACTTCTATGCTACAGATAATTATAAATATTTGCTCCGAAGATTTTAGCATTCATTCTGTCGTGTATTTTGTATTTTGCTTTCCTTAAAAGCATGTGGAATTTCAAGTAAACCATTCAATTGATTTTAAATGATTTACCTTACTCTTCTAAAAACATTTCCTGCGACAGCAGTTTCATCTCTTCATGTAAATTGAAATAAACTTGTATTACACATATCTAGTAGTAGGTATAAGGCTCAGCGATTGAATGTTTCATTCGAGATAACCGATGACCGACCAATCTGATCAAAGGTTTATTGGCGGTCTTTCTTGATCACTAGGACAATGCAGGGTTGTATACTGTGTTTTCCGCACCCTTTCCATTTTAGCTCATTTCCACCTTCATTTGTTTTAACTGTTGGAAGCATCGGCGATGGGCGAGTGTAGGCTGCTATAACACAACCTACAACTGCTGTTCTAGATCTACGGTTGGCATTGCAGTCACCTGTCCAAATAGTCCGCTCCGGCGGTCGAACACCTTCTGGCTATCAGCCGCAAGACGAAGTCCGATCTACAGGAAACATTCAGGGCCCTCACACTGTCTTGTGGCCCTAATCCGGGTACCAGGACAACCGTAGAGCAACAAACTCCGAAAATGTGCATAGGATCTTTTTTATACAGCTATGATCAAAGCGTCGCTATATCTAATTGGTCACTACAGTTTGGCCGTTCGTTCTTTGCCTCTGACATTTCTCGACAGGGGGAACCAGGCTGTTGCCAGTTCTTTAGCGGGAATTTCAAGCAGAGGAACATGCGTATTTTAAATATTTCACGCACATGCATATTTCACGAACTAATAGCCATATTAATATAATAGAAATAATAATAGGACTTGCAGACACTAAAAATCAGAATTCACGCACGCACAAAATAGCAAGCAAACTTCACCAGCGCAACCACCAAAAGCAACTGAAGCCACGTGATCAAAACAAAATTAAACTGGAGACACGGTGGTGGAGTCAGAAGCTACGCCTAGTAGCGACAATGCTGACTGGCGCTAGCGGAAACTACTAACTTCCTGACCACGACATCAGATGTACAGTCTCCCAGTACCACCAACAGAAACAGTGGTGTTGTAGTGAATATCTTACATAAAAATGAAGTTGCAAGTTGGATTTCAATGTTTTAAAGCTAATATAGTTCTATATTTTTATTATAAAGATAATTTTCTGGATATCTTGTAATTGCTCATTACTGTATGTTGGTATAGTGGCGCTGTTCGACCGGTTTTCATGGATTTATCTTTGGTAATAGATACCTCTCAGATAACGCACTGATTACTCCACGTGGAGTGAACATATATCTGCCATTTGTGATTCCTGCGAATTTCATTGTGTGAAGTGATGCGTTCATTGGTGCTTAGCACACGACCGGGAGGCGCGTCGGTAACCCTCTCACTCTTACAAGAATAATCAGTGCGCTATGTGAGAGGTTTCTGTTAACAAATATAAATCCATGGTAACCGTTCCACCAGCGTGGTTTTACTATTAAGCTTCCCCTTCCGGCTCCTACAACCGCAAAAGGCCAGGATCGGAGATCCAACGGCCGTACTGTAGATACCCATATGAAATAGTCAATGCATTAGAATCAGGCTTTCATTACGGAGGGGATTCGGTAAGTAGGCCACTATGCTGTGCCCATTGTGTCTATGCCGCAAAGTGGGGCACACCCGGGAGGAAGGATGAAGCGAGAGGAGACAGAAGGCGGCCGACCCACTGAGCCACGACAGTGCAGAGGGCAGGGTCCCCACAGTTTACTTAGATAGATATTTCCCCAGACAGGCCAGGACAACGAACAGGCTACCTTATTGCTGGACGGCAACTAGCCAAACAACCGAGCCCCAAAATTCCCTGGCTGGCGGACTCGAAATAGTCCCAACAGAGGTGCGGAGACCGGCAACCGACCTACCGGAGGATGAAGTAGTTCACCTCAGAGCATATCATCCTGCCATGCACCGCCGAGACACCCGCCGACACTTCTACCCTGAAAGACACCACCACGTAAGAGATAACGTGAAATGATAATGGAGATGCAACGGATGGACAGGAAATTTGGGGGATGTAATTAACCTACCCAGATTTCGCCTAGTGACCCGGGAAAAGCACCCGAAAACCCATGGGTCAGGTAGTTAAACCACGGGAATAAAACCTGGGCCTCACGAATGCGGGCCACAGATGAATCCATCTGAGCCATCCCGCTCGGTAGTCAATGCGTTAGTTTCAGCAATGTAAAATAAAGATATCCAAACCAAGAAGCAATCAGAACTTGGATGTTGGATGTCGTCCAAGACTCATATTATGAAACAGGGCTCTCCCAATGCGTTCGTTCATAAAAATCAAATTCGCGTATACTGTGTTTTTAATTAACAGACATTTTCCTGAGAACAATGTGCATTATCACACATGGTGTTTGAACACGTTAAATATCCATAATAACTATTTTGTTATTACCAGAGTTTACACTAATGACATAATTGTTGCAGGGGAGGGAGCAATGGAATGAATTATCTTGACTTCATTACATATCAAATTTACTCCATTTACCTCGATAGCTGCAGCTCATTACCTCACACTTGCCTGGTCATTAAACGGGCAACACCACAATCAATTTACACTATATATCGCTAAGTATGCCCCTCACAAAATGTAGACCCATTAAATAAGCTCAACTCGTGAATAATTTTTTTTAGCCCGCATTGGCAGCGTGGTGGTAGCATGTCTGCCTCAAGTTCAAGAGGTCCCGAATTCGAATCTCGGTCAGGGTGAGTTGCCTGGATAAGGTTTTTTCCGGGGTTCTCCCTTAGCCTGTAAGACGAATTTCGGGTAACTCTAAGCTCCATGGACCCCGGACTCATTTGAGGATCATTTCATCCATTGCATTCATCTTCCGATATGACTTAAATTGGAGGAGGTAAATTACAAAAATAAATAAATAAATAAATAAATTAATTAATTAATTAATTAATAAATAAAAACTCGTTAAACTTATGTGGGTGCTGGGACATAGGGGAATCCATGACAATGGGAGGACAGAAACTTGGCCAAGCAGGGATTTAGTTTACACAAGACAAAAAATTTAACCATTTGGATAAACCATTTTAACAAAGCTTAACAATAAACTCTAAAGATATTTTACAATACATCTATACGAGAGTGGTTTGAAATAATCTCGGAACGGAAAAGGACAAAAGTACTTAAATTACTGAAAGTTTTTTATTTTTCAATGTAATCTCCTTGTAGATTAATGAACTTGGTTCAACGATGTTCCAGTGCCTTGATCCCATCTCGAAAATGAGATTCCTCCAGGTCTGCAAAATAGTTGTCAACTCCTGCTATCAATTCTTCGTTTGAAGTGAATCTTCGTCCACCAAGAAACATCTTCAATTTTGAGAAGACGGGGCCAAATCAGGGAATAAAGTATGTGTAGTAACAACTCATACCTTAATTCGTGTAATTTTGCCATTGAAGCAGCCCCTGTCACCTATGAACACTGACACGACATACAACCTGATAACAGTAAGACATTGACAGAAACGAATAACTATAAATAAATGATAGATTTACAAATATAAATAAATGACGTATAACAGAACAGACATATACCCTAATGCTGGCATATACCCTGGACACCCGCAGTGACAAGGCCACGAATGTCAGTAAACTCCCTTTGTAACCACTGTAAACAAACATCCCTACTCTATTGTTCGTTTCGCCCTCAAGGAAAATTTGGCGCTTCTCAGTCTGAAACCTATCAATTGTCAAAATCCCATGCGGGCCTCTGACAACAGGCTATAAGATTTCGAAAGATTCGTGAACGCATGTCTTAGAATAAATTTTTGCACGCGGACCGTTAGAGAAAGCGTCTCTGATGGTAGGTCCGAAACATGAAATTCTCAACACTGATATCAAGTGGGGTATTCTTAAAAGCCAATAGAAAATTGATGTTTTGTCATGTGATTTTGCAAACTCCGAGAAATATCTAGAGTGGGGTTAATTCAAGGGCATGGCGGAAACTAGGTTTTGGTAGTAAGGGCACTGCGGTCCTGATTGCTGCGTGAGACGGACGCGTATTCGGCGCCGCCTAAGAACTATACTTCCGTGCTATGTACAGAGACCAAGCGTAATTCTTAACAATCTGTCCAGGGAGAGTCAGCCCAACGAGTAATGTATTGTGAGGACGATAAGTATATCCAACCCGACTACGCAGTGCTACTGCCTCCGTGCTTCGCATCGCAATATTGACAGTGACGCCTGACTCAGCAACCACACCGACGACGACTTCACGGTGGCGAGCGTAGGAGCCCAAGGACTACAATAAACTTCTTTAGACCAGATTCGAGGTGTCTTCATTAACCCACAACTTGTCAGGACGTACCCACTCCTGAAATCCAGATGAGAGTCCTCATGCGGCAGCTACATGTCACCTCGAACCGACTACAGTCTCCCTTTCCTTAACCTCCTCACGCCACCGATCCTTAATTGTGAGGCGTCGAGCACAAGGGAGAGCTGGATGTGGCCCACAACGGGCCGGACCGCCTCACCATACCGACGGCAAATGTGTGCGAGCGCGCATTGTTTTAATGGAAGATGACCTTCCTCCTTGCTAAATCTGGCCTTTTTCGCGTATCTTTTGTTGCAATTTTTCCAAGATGTTAGTATAGTATTCTCCAGTAATAGTTTGCCCAGTGGTGAGATAATCTACAAGCAGAATCTCCTTCCCATCCCAGAAAACTAATGCCATGACATTACTAGCCGAAAGAATTGTCTTTGCTTTCTTTGGTAGTGGAGAATGAGCATATTTCCACTGCGTTGATTGCTCTTTTGTCTCTGGGATATAGTAATACACTCCCACATTCATCTGTGGTCACAAACCGGCGTAAAAATAATTTTTCGTTTCTCCTAAAATGGGCAAAACATTGTTCCGGTATGCGCATTCTCATGCGTCTTTTTTATCCCAGCACACCAGCAGACCAGCAGAAGATTCGAGTCGTCCAGGTTTACCTGGACGGAGTGTTTGCTGCCCAGCACCTAGCCGCTTATTGCGGCTTTATCTGTGCAGTATAATAGAGTCGTCTTATGTCTCAGGCGGTTGCCTTAGGAAGCGGTATGACTAGCCTTTAATGCGCGCACTTGCCCCGTGAGGGTTGTGTGCCCAGTGCTGGCTGCGCTCTTCCGCCTACCTGGGAGGCATCTGAGCATAGTCCGCTTAACAGGCTAGAGGGAAAGGAACAAATGTTTAGGTATGGGACTTACTAAGCTCATTTCTGGGCTTGGGGGTGTGAAGTCAGGGGAATGTGCCCCTGTTCACTTCTGGTTACCCAAAGCATCTTTGGGCAACCGGTAACTCGGTCGGCGGCGAGGAACCCTGTGGTCGTAACGGCCAAGGGTGTTCACCAGGATATTGGGCTGGGAGTCTAGCTTAACGTAGATGGTGCGGGATCTCTCCCGCACCACGTCCACAATGTACGGAACTCCGGAGTAGGTGTGAAGGATGTGAGATGGGAATCTACGTCCGGTATCGTAGATCATTCGCAGTGCCCTGTTCTGGACGCACTGTAGTCTGCGAATAGTGGTCGGAGCCGCTGATCCCCAGACTTCGCAGCCGTACAGAATCAGGGGCGGTATACCCGCCCGATACAGGCTTAGTTTGAGGTGCGTTGGCATGGTGGATTTAAGTACTGGGTACAACTGCCTTAGTGCTGCATGCCCTTGTCCGGCTTTGTCCCGGATGTGAGGTGCGTAGGTGAGACCGCGATCGAGGAGGACCCAGTGGATTTGCCTCTGCCTCAACCTCAGCGAACAATCCGGTCGCCTAGCTCGGACCTTAGCCAGGAGAAGAGCGGAGCTCCTCTCGGGGCTAATGGCCATCCTCCACTTCTCTCTCCAACGGCCAATGGCTAGGAGCTGGCGCTGCAGCGGAGGATGACAATATCTTAGGTTTTTGTTACTTGCCATTATGAGGACATCGTCGGCATATTGGCACGTAACAGTCTGTGGTTCTAAGGGGAGATCAGACATGTAGGCCGCAAAGAGTAACGGGGACAGTACATTGCCTTCCGGGAGCGTCAAGAGTAGTGGACAATTTTTCCATTTCTAATTCTTGAGCAAAAATGTTATATACGCTTTCAGAAGACACCTGGTAAGCGTGAGCAATTTCACGCACTTTCAATCGGCGATCCTCCATGACCATTGTATTGCACTTTTGCAACTATTTCTGGAGTAGTGACACATCTTGGCCGACCACAGCGCGGTTTATTATGTAAGCTCTTCCGACCAAATTTAAATTAATTTGTCCTCTTGGCAACAGTTGGATATGAAGGAGCCCAGTCCGCCAGTGTATTCTGGCAATGGGTATGAATGTCCTTTGCTTGTATACCTTTCTTTACGAAGTATTTAATCAGTGAATCTCAATTTTTTTCATCTTCCCAAATCACTATGCGAGAACAACAATAGGGCCACGTCACCGCCGCACCTCTGTTCCAAGTGCACTGACGTGGCACGTGTTTACATGGATTATATATATCAAAGACAAGCAGAGGCAAAATCAATAATACACATTACGCCTATCACTTAATAAAAAGTAACTACATTGAAATGTCAAAGAAGCTCATTCGAATGCAGAGAAATGTGCACTTAAATTGGTAAAATACAGCTTCCCGAGACAGATCCAGTTAGCCCTATATTGGACACAGAAACTAACGAGACATATAGGTTACTGATAGAAAAGCAATCTGTAACCAACACCGTGCACAGACCATGATCGATATTATTTGTAAGTAGTTAGCAGAAATTAATCAAAAGAAGGGAGTTATTATTACATCAGCACAACAGAAAGGGGTCTCAGTTAGGTCTATTAATACCTTCCTTAGGAAAGTGTATCTGCTTGGAGCTGCTGTAACAATTCATCCCTATGTGTGCAAATACATAAAGCGGCTACCCCCTACCCTCTTCAAGCTACTTCATATAACTGTGACGTAACAGCTAAATGGGTGTAGAATCCATTTTGGAAAACTTTTTTCATTCACATTTGCCTTCACTGAAGTGGAATTAAAGCGATGTTTCTGCTAATATGAACTATATGTGTAATGCATCTGTTTGATCCCGTTTACACGCATATGCGTTGATCAATAGAATTAACTACTATACATTACACCTCGGCACGATTCTTCTCTGAATTTATAATTCCCTCTGTGTTATTGGTAATCATATTTTTAACACAAAACATTATTTAAAAACGTTTCTGTCTTTCTCTACTGGTGCTGCGATATACGTGGTTATCGATAGGGCATACTTTGCAAGTGCATGTATTCTGGTTAATGGTCAAAGTTCTGTTAGTGCTTCTAGAATGTTCAAAAGAAAAAATGGATGTTTCTTGACCCTTCTTCTGTGCATGTGCGAGACTTGGGGTTAAGTTGTTTTTAAATAAATATTAGAAAATTATCGATAAGATTAACTCCGGTCTACCTCTTGACGGAAGGCGGTTGAACAGGAATAGGATCCTGACCTGTAAATAATAAATTACATAGAAAATACTAAGTAATTAACTTTCTTACTTCCTTCGCAGATATCAGAATCAGTATAGGTACAGTAAACTGGCTATAAACGTTTATAGAATATAAAGAAGTACCTTCAGTTATCACCAGAAACAATATGATGTTCGTTTCCAAAGAAGTAAATTTTATTACCTGCAATTTATAGTTTGACTTTTATAATGATATGAACTATTTGATAGTGTACTTACGGAAGCTACATAATGTACTTATATTTATATGAAAGAGAAAATATCCATATCAGTAGCACAATATGGATGAATACATATTGCCACGCCTTTGAGTCACGTTGTACGTGTGACGTCACCCTCTGAAGAGGGAAGTCTTAACTTTGTATTTTTCGTGTAGCCAGCATTTGGCTGTGCTGGGTGTATCACCCCAGGCTTGTCAGGTATGAGGTCCAGTGGGTCATCTTTTATAATTATGTTTTATAACTAAGTCTATTTTGTCTTAATTATAGTTTAGTATATTAGTATAATTAGTTTTATTGGGAAATACCTACCCTTCCTGCCAAGCATGTGTTTCAACAAACCCATCCGAGCTATGTCTTCCCTGTTCGTTTCTTGGCCAGCCTGTTAGTAATCTTGTATCCAAACCAAACGCATTCATGGACAGGGACGTGAAAATATATGAGTCACCTGTCTCTATTCATTTTTGAATGTATGCAACGTGCTAAGCGACATATGTGACTTATGCCTTTCTTGAATGTCTTCTAATGGATGATTTTCAGACCAGTTTACACAGAAAGGGTAGACAACTCAGTGCATAAGTATTGTATGGGACAGAAAGCAATCACTATGTATGTCGATTCCAAAAACGTAATACCCAGACTCAGCGCTCCACTAGCAATTTTACACGAGTTTGAAAACTTTTATTCATTAGCATACATTCATACACACCTTTAAACACGCCCCTGAAGGAACAACCTATCACATGCATCAGTTGACAATAGCACTAGAACACAAAATGGCACATCTATACAGTGGGACCAATTGGATGTAAATCTTCAGGCAACATGTGTTTTCGTTGTACAACCATGTCAAAAGGTGCTAAGAATTAGGTAGTTAGTTTTGGTTTCTGTCAGAAATTACGGCACCTTTTAGCTCACACAGTAATTTCAATGGCGGATGCAGCTTTTTATGTGCGTTAAAATACTAAAACAAGCTCAGAACACTGCATGAAGCTGCAAAAGCATGTCAATATTCGAGTCTGACGTCTGCGGTTAAATTTCCATATAGAAAGTTCAGTTCGCAAAGTAGCGTTGGCTAAATGATATTATAAAGGTCATCTCACCACTCTGTCACTACAAGTTGGGTTCAAATTCTCCGTGTTAAGCTCAAAAATTGTTTTACTCTTGTTTTACATCTTGTGGCCTAAAATTTAGTATTATCATACAAATAACATTTTATAACATTATACGTGTTTTTAATCGCCAGATTAGATATGAATTTATATCACTGTTGAATAGATATAAAATTATAGTTCGTAGTAGATACTTTATTATAGCCGGTATTGTGCTTGACCCATTCAGCCAAATTTCAAACACTTTGTAAATTCAAAGTGGCTGTAGCTATTTGCGCCTGCATGAATGTTTGGCGCAAATGAACCCTTCATTAACTATATACGTAGGTATTCAGTATTTGAAACCTTTCAAATACTGTCGGGGTTGTCAGTTTGAACATTTACGGCATTGATGAAATACACACTTTGGCAATTTATTTTTCTGTTTAACTGAAAGGCTAACACGTTCACAACTCCTTTGTCAGTAGAAGAATTGAAACATAAAATTTAAGTATGAAACATTTAATATTCCTAAAAAGTGAAAGCTAACTACCTCACATAGTTTACAACACCAGATATGGTATAGATTATAAATGATCACAAATCTAAGCATGATCCCCAATTATCAGATTATCATTCGCTTATCTTTGGCACACAAGAGAACCAATAACAACAATATATAATTTTGTTGTTTATTTTGTTCATTGTTTATTCTGTTTATTGTTTGTATGTATTTTGTTAACTAAAATACAGACAATAAGGAATAGGTGAAAGGGAAAAGAAATCAATGTCAGTCATTTCGAACCTAGACCTTGCAGAACCATATGCCCACAGCTAACCATCTCGACCATCTGCCACATATTCCTTGTCACTCGTTGGGAAAGCATTCGTTTATCACCTTAATAGTATTGTATGCATAAAAATCGTCGTTTATTTAAGCTTTTCTCAGTTTCTTGGTCCTCATTCAGGACTGTAAGTATTAGTGCTAGGTCATATATTACCTAATAGATGGGCAGAGCTGCAATAATGGCCCTTGCACTAAAAGGGTCAATGTTTTCATATTAGGCTATAGACTGCGGGTTGCATATATATGAATAAATAGGTGCAGCTGATTCATTGTGTGTGTGTGTGTGTGTGTGTGTGTGTGTGTGTGTGTGTGTGTGTGTGTGTGTGTGTGTGTGTGTGTGTGAAACAAAAGCATAGTTTTACTTGATCTCTTTTTAATATTTTGAGGTACTAATTCAAAATGATATTGTGCTTTTACAGCACAACCCTCTACGATGGAAAGTTTGAAACGTCTACACCTATGTATAATACAGATTTGCAGTTTCTCTTCCTCAAATGAAACCATATGTATTTGGGTATTTTGCGAAAATATGCCATTCGCCTTTTTGAGCAAAAAGTGAAGTATTTCTTCGGAATACAACCTTAAATATAAAGGCATAGTAATAATAAAAACAATATCGTTAGGTGTCCTTCCTGACGTTTACAGTACTTACGATAAAACTATGAAGCAGAACTGGATCAAAATAACAATGTATGCGACATTTATAATAAGGAAAACAGAAAAAAAGCTTTCGCCAAAATCAAAATTGCGTTGCAAATTAACTTATTAACTTAAAACTTATGAACGATGCTGAATGGTACACTTTGACGCTGGAGGAGATAAATACTTCATATTAATTATTGCTTAAAATTTATAGAGCCTTTTCTAAAGCAGAATTAATGCTGTTTTTGAATATTTTGTAAAACCTTAAATTTAGTAACCCCTTAAACACTTTTAGATGCGTATATTGAAGGAAAAAGTATTCCTATACAAAGAGAAATTATATAAAAATGATTAATTAACTAGTACCGTTACATGGAACACTAAAAAGGGAACTGAATTTCTTTAATTTGGCACTTGGTTATTGTTTATTCCTAAACTATAAACGGAAGGAAAAGATTATAATGATGAATTAATATCCTGAGATTGCTGTTGACAATAATCATGCCCTAAATATTAATAGACATTTATTGTTATGTGTTTTAATATATTAATATATATTCATGTATATTAATAATTATGTCACTATAATTGAAAATATGATATCTCAAATGTACAAGTTTTTCTGGAAACACCACATTTTTTAAAGTGTATTGTATGGTAGGGTAAGGTAACAAGCTTTATGCCGTCCTACGTTGACTAGGGGTCCTGTTAGTTTCTGGTTCACGAGACCACTGGTTTAGCCCAGAGCAGAGCGATATATTATTTTTGGGCGTAAAATTCCTTTGTTACGGAGGAACTAAAGCCCGCAATTCAACACCATACATATACGGCATTGCGCTACTGAATTCAAGCATAGCCGTAATCTATTTAAGTCGGTGCGCACTTAAATCGTCCAAAAACCATTACGACCGAAGAGAATTTGATTATAGTTCATAATGTTGTACTAAACAGTCGGCAACTGGGTACCCAATTTCAATGCATTGAAAAAACCTTAAGAAATGTCCACTAAATTTACAAGAATTTTTTAGAAAGCCTTCTGCTTTATAGTTACCAACCACATTTCTTAATAATGATGAGCACGAAGCTGAAATAAGGGGTTAGTTAGCGCAGTTTCGCAAGCCTTATTACTACTATATTAAATAATGTAAATTTGTTTAAGGTCATGAAAATAGGTTTTAGAACGTCCCTATAGTTTGTTATGCATGAAGAAATATTTTACCTTTCACATCAGACCTTTTAACTCCACCCAAACAGAACATAAATACTCTTTCAATATTTTTGCTATAAGTGGGAATAAAATACTTATTTAAGGCGTGTTTTATACATTAGTAAATTGCTGTAAATGCAGAAAATAAATTAGAACAAATGCATAACGTACTATGCTGAGCGAAAAAGAAAATGTGAATCACAATTTTGTTATAGCTTGGTGATGGTGAGAGACAGAAAGAGAGCTATCTCATCCAGAGAGGTTAATTTATTTAATGATGTGCATCCGGATTCATATACCACAGTGAAAACAATGCCAGACCAAACATTCAGTTTTTGTGGTTATTCCCCATTCATTTCTGCTTACTTCCGCAGGAACGTTGCTTTGTTAGTAAAGGGGGATATTTTTGATAACATTTTAGCCGTTGTTGATAAGCTCCATTATGGATCAGCAACGTTAGTTCGTCTATAAATATCGTCCCATGAGTATTCCTAACAAAAGATATATCGTATATTGCTTTGGAATAACAAACAACTAGCGATTTTATCCCTGAACAATGTATTGCAATATAATTGCGGAAAGGGATTTATTGTAAAATGGAACATAGCTAAGGGGGTATTAGAGTCATTGCAATGGATATTTCCACCAGTAAGCTACATGCTGTTATTCTAGGAAAATGAATTTATTTATCAAATCAAATATTAAAAATTGTGTGTTACCTAATACATGTAATGGAGATAAGCTTAGGCATATTTCAGTGTATTACACCTCTACGACCGAATTAATTACTAATTAAAGGAACACCAAACCAGCTTTCCAAATACAACGAAAATAGTTCCTTAAGATGTTCCTCCCTGGAGATTTATAGACATGAATCTTTGCATGGAGATTCCGAGTTTGATTCCTGGCCAAGTTTGGGGCATCTTAATCATTCAGGATTTATTCTCTGCCGCTCCTAGATTCTGAAAGTAAGTTAACTTGAAATTAAGTTTAAAACTACGGACACTTACATTGTCCTAACAAGAACACAATGTATTATTCACAGCTCACAATATGACTATAGCACTTGAACTCTATAAAAAAGAATCGTAGTTATGAAAATATGTTTACACATGCCCCCGAATCAGGTAGCGTAAACAATCCTAACAAACTAAGTTCAAACTAACAAACCTTTTTACTTTTTTCATGCTTTCTAGTGAACTATATGAAACAAAATGAATATTTTCGTACATGACGGAGTTTTAAAAAAGGTCACTGACAGACTTTGCTAAATATAAATCATCCATTATAGCAACTCAACATGAGTTTGCAGATAGCTTATATAAAATGTTCAAATTTCATATAAATAACGGACTAAGTGGCTTTTTGTTCAATAACTTATCAACACATTTTTAGCAATGAGGAAGCAGATGAGACAGCCAAAGCTGCTCTTAGAAATCCTGCTCGTAACACTGAAATTTCAGTGTGTCATTCACACTTCTCTGCAACAAGGGACCAAATTTCACAGAGCTAGTTTACTTTCTACCGTTGCTTGCTACCCAAATCGAAAACATAAAGTAATGATTGCCAGTCTGAGAATCTAACATGCAAGAATGAACCTCTCTTACCTGATACCAGAATTGTTCAAACACAATGTACAGCAACCTATACTTCATTGCCAGTGTCCCATGTATTTATAGAATTCCCCAGAGGAAAAGGTGCAAGTGTTCTGACAGACGATTCTCCCGTTCCTATTTCAGAAAATACCTTCCAAATGTTTCCTAAGATGTCCAGCATCATGACGTTCTCCTCTTGTTTGGTAATTAGTATTTCTCCCAATTCATTTGGTTCTTCTGCTTAATCCATTTTTGTCCATTTCAAATGAAGGTCCTATTTTAGTTCCTCCCTTAACTCTTCATTGTTGGTCCTATTGATCTGGTTCTAAGTTGTAGTACCTGCCTAACGAACTTCAAAAGTGAATGTTGAGATAGAGGTGACTCCCGCGGGCTCTCAGCACGTGAACTGAAAGAAACCATTGAGTTTCCAAGGTATCCTTCACATATCAGTTCTACAATCGTGATTAAGACCTTTTTGAGTCAAAGGGGCCAAAAGTAATACATTGTTGGAATGAATACATGATTAATGCACCCCAGTGACCTTCCTCACTAATATGGTATGTGTTTTATCATTACTTTTGCGTGCCATTATTAGCAGGGTATAGGTGAAACAGGAGGCTTCTGTGTTGTAGCCCTCTGTGTATACACTAGTTTTATTGTTTAGTGTGTAATTCATGGCTCCGCGTAATCCGTGTTTATGTTCTGGCGATACTTAATCTCCAAGGGTAGTTAAGAACGAGCAGATGGTAGAGATTGTGTCAATCTTTCATTGTAGGAAGAAATGTTCTTGGAAGTTAAAAATTACCTTTCTTACCAAAGGGAATAAAGAGTACAGATATTTTAGTCAGGTGATAAAGTTTGGCAGGACTAGCTTTCGAAAGTTCTAAAGCAGCCTATGATTTCATTGGGCGCAGTAGTATAGGATTAGGATCAACCAGTGCCCACAAGATCACATCACCAGATTGGAGTAGAGATCAGAAAATGGTCAAACATTTGTCTGCTTTACAAGCTGCACAGCCTATCGCCAGTCAGAAATAAACACATTAGGGAGAGAAGTGACATGACCAGTACAGAAACACAAACATATGAAGCAATCGGGCAACTAGATTCGCGCCAAGTCTGGCGAGTACACGTAACAAACTCGTCAGGCACAAGCCATCGGCAGTCAAGCACAAGTCAGGTACCGCTACATGGCAGCCAAGTTTACCAGAGCTGCCTTACGTAAGGGGCTTTTGAATTATAAACCCAGGACAGATATAAAATTCCTGGAGGAAAATCACGTGAGTTGCAATCCATTTGAAGATAAAGTAGGTAACTCAATGTCGTTACTAACGACAATGCAAGTAAAAGAAACACATATGGAAACAGTTCAGCACCTTAGTTGAGAGTATTGATATTTAAAATTCTGCGCTTGTGTACTGGAAACAAAGGAGTTGTATACTAAAACATTCAGTAGCCTGGAGGAGGAGATATCAAAACAGCTCAGAAACAAAGGAAAGTCATATACATTCTTTAAAGCAGCGTATCATATGTGGCGCTACCGCACTAATGTGTTGCAAAAATCTGCGATTGTTCAGCATAGTACAAGGGTCAGGGTATAAATTTAATTTGAACTCTCATGTGGTACTCGGTACACAAATGCCAAATGTGCCTCTGGTTATATCGAGACCCTGTTCCATCTCGCCCACTATAGGAAATAGAGTGGTTTGCATACCTGACACATTCAAAGGTCATCCTACGCCAAGAGATGAACTTGTCATGCATGAAGAGCGAGTTAGTTTACAAAGCGATGTGTGGATTGCCGTAAAACATGTGACATTAACGGTCGATAGTTGATTACCATTGGAAAACAAAAACATTGTCTTACTACAACACTTCCTGACTAAGGGAAAATTACAGGCAATATTTTGAAAAAAGTAGTGAAGTATTTTGCACGTTTAGAAACCTCAAATGAATATTTGGAACTGACAGTCTTTGTTACAGAAAGGGGATCGAATCTTGCAGAATTTACTAGGTCTTCTTCTGTACTTGTCACTGCTTCAACATACTGCTGAAACACATTTTTAAGCAGGATTATTAATTTGTGCACTGACCTGGTTTGAGCAAGAGATAATTGATGTATGTATGTCACCGGAGGCACATTTAAAAATGGTATAATTAATTATAAGGATATTGAAGTTTTTAAAACACGAAACGGAACTACGTTGATATATTTTTACCTATATTACATCAAGAAGCTATGGATAAAATCAAGCAGTTACTTTATTGAAAGTGCTCCAAGGTGGGAAAAAATGTAATTACGGAGATGACAGAACAAAAAATAGGCCTAAGACAAGGATGCAAAGTAAGTCTAACTTTATGTAACTTATTTATGTACGTGATATTAGACATGGTTAAAGAAGGAAACCAGCATTGTCCGGTAAATAGCAAATATAGAATTTCTGGATTGCTCTATGCAGATGACTTAATGTTAGGATCTATAACGGTAGTAGGATTTCAAAACGCAATAAATGAAATCCAGAAATTCTGTGAAGAGTGGGGAATAAAAATAAACAGAAATAAGTAGAAATTTATGGTCTTCAAGAAGGGAGTTAAACTAAACAAGATGAAAAGTGGGTACTAAATGGCAAAAGGGTAGAAGTGGTCAATGAACTTTAATACTTATGAGTGAGGTTGAATAACAATGGAAATTGGGGAGCACACAGGAGAAAAATGGAAGAAAAAGGAAAGGCAGCAATGAATAGGATAATTATATGCTATAATCTAGAAATGACAACCAATTGGTTAGAAAGAATGTTTGAAGCATTAGTGAAATCCAAAATGTATGAGGTGGAGATCTGGGGGTTGCGCAGAGGTGAACAAAACGGTGGACCTAAATTACAGAAGGTTTTGTAAAGAGCTACTAGGCTTATCAAGATCAGCACCTAGGGAAGTAGCTTTTGTAGAATTAGGAAAGACAAGAAAATGGAATAATAATGGAAAGAATAATTAAATTTTGGTATAGATGTTTGGCCAAATAAGAAGTGGAAATTACCAAATTGTGCAAAAAATATTAGGGAACTGAAATTGTTGGTGGACAGAGATAGGAGAAATTTGGGAAAAAATAGGAATGGGAGATATATAGAGATTATAGGAAAGGACTACAAGCGATGTGAGTAAACTGGTAAAATGCAGAATAGAAGATATAGAAAGACAGGAAATATGGAAAAGTATAAAAAATATGAAATCATTAGAATTTTACAAACAATTAAAAAGAAATTGGGGAAAGTAAACGAAAAATGGGCTAGAAATGTAAAGAATATAAGAAAGGAAGACGAGGGGGAAGAATGGGGCTAATTAAGTAACAATGAGGCATGGAGGTTAAGAGCTACCTGGCAGAGCAGAAGAACAGGTCGCCATGTAAGCCGAGGTAGCAACAAAGTAAGGACAAATAAATGTAGCCTAAAGTTCTGAACTGTAAAATTTTGGAATATGCACAATAAATAGTTAATTCAATTCATTCAATAAACAAGGCTGCTTTTGGAAACCTAGTACACTTCTCATCTCCTTTCAAAGAATCTACTGAAGACCTTGAGGTAGGCTAAAACGCAACGCTCCACCTTGCTCTGCACTGGCGTTGAGAATATATGATGACCATTTGATCTCTATTACTTCAGATAACACGGCTATAGCAATCCTCAATAGTCGAGGAAGGCACTTCCTTTCAGGCGAAAATGACAAAGTTTAATTGCATACCCTTCAAACCTATCTGTGTTCTCCATATCGACATCTTGTGTTCTTGAATCAAAAGATAAATGTTTTTATGGAAGACACTACATTTGTAGATGAGTTAATGCGAGTCTTTTAAAAATACTTTCTTGTTTTACATTTCAAAGTTATTTATTTCAAGTTATACAAACGGAGCCTATTCCTTCGAAACCTACCAAATATTTAAGTGTTGAAAAGAAAATGTCATATGTCTTAGGGAATTCGATTACATAGATCATTATTAGTCTATAGGTTAGTTTTTAAAGCTTAAGATGATGACGATGATGATGATGATGATGATGATGATGATGATGATGATGATGATGATGATGATGATGATGATGATGATGATGATGATGATGATGATGATGATGATGATGATGATGATGATGATGATGATGATGATGATGATGATGATGATGATGATGATGATGATGATGATGATGATGATGATGATGATGATGATGATGATGATGATGATGATGATGATGATGATGATGATGATGATGATATCTTAGGATGGTGAAAGATACCCGAGGCAGCTCTGCTTGTTCTTGGAAGCTTTCTAGGGACGTTATAACTATTTCCGTATCGAATTTATCTAGTGAACTGAATAGCTATGCGGCTGCTTTAATACTCACTGTATGTCAAAACGGATTAGATACCAGTATTGTCGATGAAATCTACTTGTTTACAGCAGTGAATATCCTTTCCGTATCCTTGCAAACATGAAATGACATACTTTCTAGCTGTTGTCATTTTTACTTTCTTTACTACTTACGTACAGCTAGTAGAGTCCGTGCAGTAATACACCGAATACTTTGATACGAAGGTTTCGGAAAAATTCGCTACTTCAGGCTCAATAAATATTTTTAAAAGTATATTTGTGAGTCAAAAGAAGACACAAACGCTATGTCGGTTGAATACTAAACATGCTATATATATTCGGCGACTTTCATGGATGCGACAAGATTTTCAAGATTCCCTAACCAGGACTGCTCCTTCCATTGATAAATTTTCGGGATGTTTTATTACATGAAAGTGTCTCTTAAGAATTTGATTAACATGTCATATGTTTAATATATTCTGAAATTTGTACAACAAGAAAATCTTAACACAAGACAAAAGTTTACCATAGGAAAATGTAAGGCTCCTTAAAGTACAAATTTTGTGTCAGCTTTCCTTATTGTTAGACATTTTTAAGTGTTTCGGTGAAAGTGTATAACTTTTCTGAGCTTTAAAGTTCCCCATTCTTAATTTTTTCTTTTAGATTTTACTATTGCTAAATGTCGTTGCGACTAACAATATAAATGCATTTTCTAAAAGGCATTCGCTTAATTTGTAACAATTCCAAAATATATACTGTAATGTGGCATGGACAGAAACTCACCTTTTATATCAATGTGGAATAACAATGTGTAGGTAACATTGTGGCAGAAGGTCAGTACCACAATAGCTATTTCGTGGATAGGAAAAGAGAGTCGTAGAAGCCTTTTTTTAATTATTTTACATGTATCAATTAAATCCATCGTGATACAGTCTTCTATTGTGAAACCTGTTGGTAGAGTATCAGATGTAAAAAAAAAAAAGCATACTTGTACAATACTAGTCATTATCACTACGCGTGTCTGATGTGAATCCTACTGGATGGTACGGTAATAGCGCCTTGTTCGTACATTACGCACTATGTAGTTTCGCAGTGTGTAACCACCACTTAGTCAAGACATAATGTAGGCACCCATTTATGTTTGAGTTTCATTTTATGAGGTCATATTCCAATTGTGTTCATGCAGCGCACCTTTTATTATATTTCCTCTGTGAACCCATGCTCCTAGCCTCAAAATGCTAAGTTGGGTAGTGTCTTTCTACTCTACAATTTTTATCACATTGCACATCCGCAGCTTCTGAAATTAATGTACCTAAAGTTAATTAGTTTTAGCTCAGAGTTTAAAACGTGTACTCCAGAATATAATGTACGAAGTTTAGTTATTTAACTACAAAGAACCGGAAGTGAGACCAAAAAGAAGTGAACGATTTGCGTTTCTCAGAGCGAAACACAAACTTCCTTTACATCGCAGTTTAAAAGAAAGGCTAGATCATATCCTCCTTGCCCCAATTGAAAGAATGAAACAGGCTTTATCTTTGAAGTTGATCTCATTTCCGTATCTATCACGAATCTCAGCCCTTAAGTTCTCTAGAAGTTATCATTAAGTTTCGTAGCGGAGTATCAGAAAGCAGTAAATGTTAGGAAATTGAATTCTGCGGAGGAACTGCACTTTTACTCCCTTCCCTCACTTGCCCCTCCATCCCGTAGATGACCCAAATCCTCTACCTTCCCCTCTTTTCATCGAGAAGGGCTAATCATGCGTTCTGTTGGGGAACGAATCTGCTGGCGAGGAAAATTGGAAGAGAACCGGAAACTCAGTAATTAAATTTATGAGATGATGTGAAATCGATATCAAGGGAGGGGGGAGAGACAACTTTCCAAGAAGCCGGATGACGCTTGATCAATTTTACCGCTCATATAAATTTTAATAAATGCGCCACAATATGTAAGGAAAACGTTTAAAAGTGGTGCGACACGTTTAAAGGGAAAAAGTACCAAATTACTTTTGATCAGGGATTGTCGGTTGACTGACATTACCAGACTATTCCATTTGCCATGGAAGACGTAGAGCGTTTCCGCCGAACTTCCTTTTTACTTTTGCGCCAACTTGAAGAAAAATATATATTGAGTCTTTCAAAATTAGTAGGTGCTTCAAGTTTTCGATATTCATGTTTCCAAAGATCTCTCTAATAAATAAATCGATAACAATACCATTTATGTAACGTACATAATGATAAATAAAATGCATATCTTTAATTTTATGCCAATAGTTAGTTCATTTCTCTTCATTCGCAACGAATTTTGAGAAAACTTAACTAACCCCGCAACGCCAAGGCCTTTTCTGGGCCAATGACCCTGCTGTTACGTTCCCTAACAGTCTCATGTGTGGTGTTCAGTGTTGCAGAATGGGACATGTTCTCTCCTGGCCGGTATAAGAAGTCCTCTCAACCAGAACGCAAAATGTAACAAATAGATAAAGAAGTGTTAACAAAGCATGTAGGCGTCTTAAAAAGACAATTTGTTTTACTTAAAGCAGTTGTGGCCTCCAGATTTCCAAATATCTCTTAGTTTTGTCATTGTTAAAGTGTAGTCACCATTCAGTTACTTTTTTTTAATATTCTGAAAAGAGTGTAGAGTTCCAAACGTATGACAACTCGTTTTAAAACATCTATTCGGTTTCCTCCCCTTCCTCTCTAACCACAACGAAATTAATAATAAAACTATTTCTGCCCAGGTTTATCTCCACAGTGTGAATACATAGAAAAATAAGGTTTCGTTGAAATTATTTGTAGAATCAAATTGAAATAAATAATAGTGGGAGTGGAGTTACACAGTACCATAAAATACAATATAGTTTTTTTGAAAACGAATGAATGTATCAATCAATAAATATATAAATGTTAATGTTGCAGATATTATAAGCTCCAATTTATAGAATGTTACAACTTAACATTAATAGCATGCAAATCTAATGGGTAAATTTTAATTGAAAGTTCCTTAAAGTTCCTTTTTGAATAGTTGAAATTAGTCACAGATTCAATATCAGCAGGAATGAATTACAAAATTTCATATGTTAGTATGAAAGTGAACATGTTTCTGAAAATAATCTTTATTAATAAGTATAGATTCCAATATTTTTAGAATATAGGATCTGTATATAGTTCATATTCCAAAAAATTAATAGCAATATTCCTTATAAGAATTTCAGATATCACTACTTGCAATATATCACATTACACGTTTTGCACAACAAATAGCTCCTAATTTATGAACCTTGACCCAGAGAAACAAACACCAAATGAAAATCAAGTTTCTCTTTCTTGCTCCCTCCCTCCTACCTTCTCTCTCTCTCTCTCTCTCTCTCTCTCTCTCTCTCTCTCTCTCTCTCTCTCTCTCTCTCTCTCTCTCTCTCTCTCTCTCTCTCTTATGTGTACCTGTCCGTTTGTGTTTACGCGTGTACATCTTTCTGTAAGCAGTATAGATCATAAAGAAATATGTGTTAAATGTAAAATATGATCTTAAGGAGCTATCAATACTTTTCTCAAAGATTTCACGAAATCTCTCTGATCCTTTACTGTAGCGTTCACTGGAAATGACTTTTTCTTCAAAAATAGTTATAAAACGCTTTGTGTGATTCTTTTTGTCACTTAAAACTGAATTATTATCGCGACATTTTAAAAATTACCACTTTGACTATTAAATTATTTAAATTTATAATGTTTACAACTTCTCTATAAAATGATAAACTGCTACGTAAGTATGGAATGCAGTGTTTATATATAGACCGAAATTGGTTTTGAAGTTAGTATGAACGGTTAGCTTCAGTATGTATAATATACAGCATGGTGAGAAGTACCAGGTCACGAGGAATTGAAAGTTGAATCTAGTAAACGAAACTACGATTTGAGCTTACAGCGTTTACCCAACAATGAGATGTGGGGTTCCAGCATAACGTTCACTAATTATGTATTTAATACAGTAATATATTTAAAATATTTTATTTGTATCTGTTAATTTCCTGTAGACTTCTCTTGTTTCGGATTGAATGCTGTAACATTTTGAGTTTCCATTACTTTAGTATATCATTTTTAATTATTATATCACTATTTGTTTTTTGTAATGCCATTAATAAATACAAAATTTCAAAGACACACACAATGATTGCAGTTTAAATCTTTCACAATAATTTGAGACTCTTGTATCCCTCTTGTGCCTACAAAAAATGTCTAATGAAGCCATTTCTGTAAACGTTAACCTCAAAATAAAGTAAACATACAGATAAATAAGCTTGTTTGTTTGAGCCATATTTACCGCAGTATTTGTTAAATTAGTTGCTGTATGGTAAAGTATTGTATTGCTGGCCTTGTTTTATGCCCAAATTATAGAATGTTATATGTCGTTTATAATTTCTTACAAAGAAAGAAATATTAACAAGTCATCTGCCCTCCAGACAGGTTGACCACATATATCCAGCATAAGTAAAAATTTAAAAATTTGTTAATGTTTAAAAATATAGAAAGTAAATCACTCTAATTACTAACACTTTTTGAATAATTATATCTAGTTATCATTTCTAGAACGTTTGTTTGGAAATAAGTATATTAAATATTTTTATTTTAGTGTACGTATAAAGAAAAATGGAATATTTGAAAACTTGAAAATTTAATTTCTCTAAGTGGTTCATTCCTATGTCGTGGAATTTTATTTTGTAAGCGGGCTTCAAAAATATTTTGCTACACTTAGTAAGGGTATCTCATTCTAACAGAATATTTCTCATTATCGTGTTGAATTTCACAAACAGATATGGAAGGCACAGCTCATTAATTGCTTCTCTTTTTCTTCTTATTTTTTCAATTCTTAGTTTTTGAATGCATATCTGCTTGTTTTAGGTCTCCTTTAAAGCGAAAAGCAGATTATAGCAGTATTACCTCAGTGTTCCTTCAATTGACTGCTATTAGCAAGGTTTTATTAACTTATGTTAGTAGCTTCATATGTTTTTGAATGAACAATTTTACAGTGTCACAAACATGGACCAGTCTGTCAAATCTTTACTTTTATTACGAACTGCTAGTTTTTGGAAGACGTGGTTTAATCTCAACCTCATATCTCTTCGCTTCTTTAGCTGATGATTTCTATTTTCCTAAATAACAACGCACGCTTATCAAATACCCAAATATCTGTTTGCGTAATGTCATTGTTAATGCTCCTATGTAGTTTGCAAATTTAATTTGCTGTGTTTATCCGTTTGTACGTCAGATAACGCACATTAGTAATACTGTGGTCTTTACTTTAATGATTTCAGAAACAGTATTGCTTACTGTGCTGCGGTGGTACTAAACCCATCTGGTTTAAGCTGAGGGAGGAAAAATGGTTTACTAAACCGCGCAAAGCTGCACATGTGCGTGTCCTTTGACCTATGAGATGTATTTTTGTGTAGTTCCTCAACGTACAAACAATGGGATGCCATGTAAAAGAAACGCACAGTAAAATGTTGTGTTAGTAGATCATGAGTTCATAGCTGTTGCTTAATTGCAACGTTTTATCTTATATAATACTAGTTATCAGTAATTTTATATATTGAATCTCAGTAGTAAGTCCTCATTTATTTCATGGGCATAAAATCCAAAAACATCAGGTTTTTTAATTAATGTTGACTTCTTTTACGAATTCTTTATTTTTTTTTCTATTTTAAATGAAGTTTCACTTTCAAGATGGAATATCCCATAGCTATACTATTTACACATGTCTTTAGTTACAGTAAAAACATCCCTAAAATTGCTACTAGATGGCAAAACAATTTCCTATATTTAAATAGACACTAGCGTTATGCAAAGATTGCCACTCAGCTAGCCTATCAACCGTTTCTTGCATACTCTAATCTACACGAAAGAAAAAACTTTGCTACTTCAGTGTGTGTTAAACTGTGACTAACTGAATAATGGCTAGTGATATTTTTATACTTCCTATTGGCAGTTAAATTACAGTACCAAAATTATAACTGGCAACACTCGTGTCAATCACCTCTACAGTTTCTGATATGTATGTGTGGGAATTTCACTCCGAAACCATGAAGAAAGCCTATAAGTGATGTAATTAAGGAGCCATAATTGAACTTTGTTTGTGCTCTTTCTGGTCACGACAAAAGCTTTGTAACCCATCATTGTTTCATTTACCCGCACCATTTTAACACAATGTATTAGATAAAAAGGCCGAGCCATGTTCTCTGTTGTTCCTACGATTTCACTAGAAACAAAGCATCATAATGAATATTATTTTTGCCTCAGAAATTTTGCAGAAAATTCCAGTAAAAGAGCACAAATTAAAATACCCTGAAGTGATATCAGTATATACACCTGTAGCTCAAGATAAAGGGTTGCGTTTTCTTATATTTTTCCAAAGGTTAATTTCTTTAACGTTATCACCGGTTGAGCCAGTGCATCTGTATGGTGTTGAACTTCATCTGATTTCCTTTTACAAATTCACCGACATTGTAAAATCAGATTACCATTAATGAAGGGAAGGCACATATAGAAGATGAATCTACAGTTGGTCCTGTTCGAAAATGTAACACGGTAATCAAGAGCACAAAAGAAAGTTTGACTATCGTGCACAACATTCATTTCAACGATACATAATTTTCTGCGTGATTATGCGTCATTGTTGAACTGCAATATTTTAATCATATTTTAAATTCCTCTTTCCATTGGGCCTAATTTTACATTTATAAGCTTTATAAGAAACATGTTAAACGTCTTTGAAACCTAAAATTAATTAATAGTAATACTGTGCTTTGCCTGGTTATAAGGTGCGGTTAAAAAATTACTACGTTTTTAACCATATGGAACAGCCGAGGTAACAAGAAGCACTACATAACAAAAACTGGCCTAGGAACAAGTGAACAAATAATATAAAATATACGTATTGGCTGAACGTGGTATTAAATTGGGTCAGATGAACTTCGTGAAGAATATTGATAAAGAGAGTTGGACTTTGTCATTTGAAAGTACAGTTATCCTAATTTGTGAAAGAAACCAAAGGAGGCATATTTGTTTTAATAAATATTATTATGATTTGGACCTAAGACGTTGGAATTTATCCTTAATGGGTGTTCATTGATAGTTTCTTAGACTGATGAATTACAATCCAAAGGAAAAACACTATCCACTCATGCTACAAACATACTCCATCATTTTGTTGTGAAATAATGCGTTTTCACATTTTATACATTTATTGTTACTTGAAATTGGCATTTTGTGTTTATCAGCATTTCAATGTTAATTGTGTGACAGAATACTTTACTACTTAATTTATAGTAGTGCTCTGCATATAAGAAGTGACGTTCTAAACAAAACCTGATTACGCCACTGAATTGATCACTCCCAAAATAGATATATTCACTTATTTAGAAACCAAATGAAAAAATCTAGTTTGATTTTATCAGTCTAGTCAGCACAGAGGGAATATCTTAAATTTGAGGAAACTATATAAGAAAATATTAGAGGAGTTAGGAATAACTACCTATAGACAGAAATATATTTAATCATTCTAGAATAAAAGAGAGACAAAGAAAGTGTAGAAGATAAATATATTTTGGATATTAAATCTGCTTACGGAACTGAACATAGTAAAGGGTACAATTTGTACAGATAGCTGGTTAACAGAAAACCGGATCACAGAAGCAGGGTGGTTCAAGAATATCTATTTTGCACAGGGGTAAGCAAAAATAGTTACTGGAGCAAGTGAGATGAATAACAATATAAAGAGTTAAAAATAGCTTGAAATTCCCAAAGTCGTCAAGTTTTGCCAGAAAAGTTAACACATACAAAGTCCTCGTGACCATGTAAATGGAACCATGGTTTGTCCATAAAATAATTAAAGTCCGTCAAGAGAGCCATCATAAGCACTTTCTTTTTCCCAATTCAGAAAATATCTCTATTCGCAATAAGATTGCAATTCCCGAACTTCAGTTTTATAGGCCCGTATTCATAGTTATCACTTTGGTCTAGACTATCTTCCAACTAACTTGGTCCGGACCAAAGGCGGTCTAACTTTTAGGTATTCATAGACGATAAAAAGCCTCGGACCAAGTAAAGCCGTGGACCAGCACGGAGTAAATGTTCCATGATGTAGAAAGTTTCTTCTGCGCATGCGCGAGTCCCATGCAATGCTAAACAAACCACAGTGCACCTTCAAGTTTATAAATCTCTGTGGTAGTTTCACAGCTGTTTCTTACGGTTGCTGCTACTGTTTGAGGTTCGGTAACAAAGTTTGGTGTGCTGGGTGTGTTGTGAATATGCATAATATGAAGAAACGTGGTATCAATTGGTCAGAGGAAAACCATGTTTTCTCTAGTCAAAAATGAACATTACAGTAAATAAATCCGTGTCGATGAACAAAAATATGAGAAAGAAGGCAGGATGGTGGGAAATTTATAACGAGTTTACAGATAATGCGGCTTACTGATGCCTGACTAATATCCTGCAGTTCAGCAGTGTTGTCTTGATATCCTCCTCTTGCATAATACCAAAGTGCAATTAGGATTTGAGTGTCAATTGAGATACTCAGGACGTGGTTATCGTCCCTGACGTACAGGTTAGGGCAAATCATTTCTATCAGCTTTCTGTCATTCGCTTTACTGAACCTGTATCTGCTTTTGAAGTTTAGGTCTTACTTCGCAATAATTTCTATTCTTGGAAGATAAGCTTTCCTTCGTCGTCTTATTTTACTAATTCTACACGCTACAACTGCATTCATCGATTCATTATCGTCCATGTAGCAAAAATAGTCCGCCTCTAATCTACCTCTCGGAGGTTGACCAAAATTTAAGCCGGACCAACGTGTTTGGTCCCCGGACTATCGCTAATCTAGGTTTATGAATACGATAATCGATGGTCCACCGTTATTCCACCGGAAGTACGAAGTTGGTCCGGACCAAGTTTGGCTATGAATATGGTCGATAGGGTTCCAATTTTCAATATTTAATGCCATTCCAAGCTGAGGTTTTGCGAAATTACTGATTTCGGTGCAAGTTTTTTTAGATATTTTTATTTATATTTTATTTGGGGAAAGGATTTTGTTGTAACTTTTATCCGATATCAGCAAGTTTATTCCTGTGTAAGATAATAGCTGTTTCATTTGGTTCCATATAAATAGGAGATCCAGTCTCCCTAAATCTTTTCATGAGAATGGGAAGCATTTCTCTGAGTGACGCACAAGCAACAAGGAATCTGTCTGAACATCACCTTCTCACTTTGCTCTAATAGTTTGTGATCATATAATAATGCATGCAGAATTATGATAGCACTATAAAACTGAAGCACGCCATCTCACAACGTATCAACCTCCGTACAGCATAGATTTCTGTCAACCGTTTAGATGGCACAGGAATAGAAGGGAAAGTCAAGGGCGGACGGAACTGGTTAGAAACAGTGGAGAGCAGATAAGGAGTTCCCCATAGAAGGGCCAAGCATAGAAACGAAGGCCCTATACTGCACGCTGAAGTTTACAAAGATGCTAGATTAACTAAAACACGGTCCGTCATCTTCATATGACTTCTGCCTCTTACCTACACCTTATTTACATTTTATTCTCTTTTATATGACACAAAATGTTTTGTATTAGTTATAATAGAGATATATCGCAAAATACTGTGACAATTGACGATACCAACAAGCTGTACTGAGCTCACTTAACTGTTACCGAACTAGCACAGCGCCAACCTACACTTATTTTGTATTTTTTACAAGTATATATATATCAAACACGTACTGCCAATGCTTCTTTATACCTCTGTTGCACGCACAAACTCAAGCTGCTCTCTGTTTGCAGACATTAACACTCAGCTTACCGACTCTGACATCCAACTCTCTCTCTCTCTCTCTCTCTCTCTCTCTCTCTCTCTCTCTCTCTCTCTCTCTCTCTCTCTCTCTCTCTCTCTCTCTCTCTCTCTCTCTCTCTCTCTCTCTCTCTCTCTCTCTCTCTCTCTCTCTCTCTCTCTCTCTCTCTCTCTCTCTCTCTCTGTGTGTGTGTGTGTGTGTGTGTGTGTGTGTGTGTTTGTAGTGACCGAGTCATAACTACTGGCTTTTTCAATCCCTTTTACAACCCATGGATCACGAAAGAAATGTTTTGGAAACCGAAGTCTCCGAAATCGTCTGAGTGGAACATCGTCGAAGTCGATTCTTCTAGATTCGCGGTAATCGAAATGTATGGGAACAGTACAATACAACAAAGGGGCACATATTTCTGGCTCGTACGTTGGCCAGCGGCAGTCTTTGAATATTCCATTAATGATCCTCTCAGCGGCAAATACAGAGATGATGGAATTGAATGACTAACTTTTAATCTCTTTACGGTAGGTATTCGCTGACGCCGTGAGAATATCCAGTCACCAGCTAATCAAAGTCTTACTGATGTAAATAGCAAAGCGCTTTGTGTGCTAAATAAAATTTGTAAACAAAAACAGTACATTTAACGTTTAATATAAGTGTGAAAGATACTAATTGAACACCAGATGTGATTGGTCGCAGCCCCAGTTTACCTGGACTGATACCAAGCGAGAGTCGCTGTGCAATTTTCAGCAGTTATATTGCATAATACTTCTTTTGCTCTACCGAGTATAGTAATTAGTGAAAGTGCTGAATTCCCTTCGATACCGGGATTTCATCGGAAAGACCTGCTTTGAGGCCCACTACATAAAAAAGAGAAGAAGGCAATGCCTAAGTTCATAAAAAACGATTGTAATAATTTTGATTAAATTACCATACATTTAAGATGTTGACATCATTTGTTTAATTTTCTCACAATAGCCTATGAAATCACCTTTATTCGGATTTAATTATAGCTGATTTAATTATAGCTGATAATTGTAAAGAGGTAAGGTAAAATATACACAAAAAATTTAAATCGCTTTTAAAGGTTAATTCATTTTCAATATATTTCTGTGATTGGTCACTACTGAAGTATCTATTAATATTCGCTTTAACTGTATAACAATTCATTTGATGTGCTGTCATGGAATGAATATGGAATTTTAAAGTCAAAGCAAGCAGGTTTTAAACATCTGGCTGTGAATTCTCTTTCCTCGTTCGCACTTGTATGGCCAACAAAATGTGTGATGAAACTATAACGTTAAACGTTAATCTCGCTTAGAAGCAACATAACATCACATAATAATTTGTATAAGCTATATACAAATAAATGATTGTATATAAAGATTGTTGTATGAATGTACGTATCGAAATTTTGTACCACCATATGATAATGTAACACAAATATTACAATTTACTTTACTTTTCAATATTCAAAGTATGAATAACTGGTCATTTACATAGTTCTGGATCAACTTGAGCATATTTGTTTGCAGTGTATAACGCCCGCTTTTGCTATATGCGGCTACGCAGGCGATGACACCGATGATACACGAAATTAAGATAGAGAATCGATGGAATGAGATGTCGGGGAAACCGCAGCACCCGGAGGAAACGCGCCCCAGCGCCGTTTTGTCCACTACCAATCTCTCAAGCGGTCACCTGGGATCGAACCCGGGACGCTTTGGTGAGAGCCGAGTGGTCTAGTATCCTTTGCAGCTATTGACTTTGTTGTTAAAAAGTAGGCGTGTTTCATTCTGCTGGAATTGGAATGGTGCTGTTTCCTGAAAGGGGGTCAAACTCGAGTCTGCTTAAACCTCTAGAGGACCTCCCAAGCTAAACAAATTTGCATGTCTCCGTACATGTGTGCTCACCTGGTATGTGAAGCTAACATTAACATGGCAGCACTACCTAGAATCGATTTCAAGTCCTTCTGGACATTAATTAGCTCTACCGTGCTCTTGCCTCAAACTATATTATTTATAATGTACCTCTTCGGGAGTTGGACAACGTTGTAAAGGTATTTTAAATTAGGATTACAGGTTGGTGTAGTCCTAGAGGACATTAAGACTAAATTCCCTAAAATATATGATACATTGTTAGAGGTTTCAAACTTCATACTCGTCTAGTTTCGTAGTATAGAGCTAAGTTGTGGATCAGAATACACACTGAAAGTGGTTTCACGCTTCCATGTCACTGTCTTTTGTTCTTTTCTTTGTTTTGTTGCCTTCAAGGTTTATTTTCTTACCGTCGCTTAGATGAAACAAATAATTTAGAGATGGTGAAAGACTAATTAATAACATTTTTGTCTGTTAATGCTTATCTTTTCCGGAAAAAAGTTAAGCACGCAAATTAAGGCTTCTAAATTATATTAAATAAACTTAATATAATATAAATGCTGATAAATAGAGCAGACCTGTTGGTCGTTTGTTGACTGATAATTGTCATAGCCACCTGAGTCCTAAGATAAGAACCATCGAAACGTCGAAATGTTTTCGGCCCCGTGGAACTCGCTTTCGGGGAGGAAAGGGGATAACTTGATAGAGTGTGTTGTCCAGGCCTGAAGCGTCTTAATTTATTTAGCTGCCTCACGAGGCCGATGACTCTGGAGCTAACCGTTTTTGTTTAAAATATAACTACTACCATTTCGATAGCTTTCTGTACTACGCTGTAAAACTGTGAAAATTATTAACTGAGCACCAGATCACAGAATATAGGAGTGTGATATACGAAACATGTTTTCGGGATTAGAGGCACAATAATAGTGCATATGTATATTATCTCTCTTTACTACTGAAGCAGTAGGGAAAGGAATGCCCTAGTATTGCAATCTTTCACACTATGCAATGCATTTTTTCAAACTAAGAATTTAATTAATGACTTAACAATAACCAAGGAAAACGTTATATAAGCATTTGACGTATAGCTGCAAAGCTTTATGTTTAGAACTTCTAAATGATGCACCTTGATGAAAATATCTTTCTTGGTTCCAATATGTTAAGAGGCCACCAAAGGCTGAGCTTTGTTCTCATCAAGGCGGCCCGAGTTCAATCTCAGGCGACCGCAAAGTGAGACTTTTGGTGGACAACACGGCGCTCGGACGGGTTTTCTCCTGGCCCTCCGGTTTCCCCCGTCATCATTCCCCCAATTGCTCCATCCTCATCTTTCCTATCATTCATGTTGCCCATTACCCTCAGCCTCACAAAAGGCATTAGGATCACCAATCCTAGTTCTCTATCAGATCCAAAATTCGGTTCCTCAAGCTCGACTTTAAGGAAGAGAGAAACAAGAATCCCCTAATACCACTGTAAGTGGTACTACTGGGTAAATGGTAAAGAAACAGAAGAAATAATCTGTTGAGATGTTTGTCAATATTCGTTATGAACATACGTGTATTATGAAATTTTTACAGGATGCCTTACAATATTTTATGCGACGCTCACGCACACATACACACAGGATTTTAAATTAACGAATACGGTTTGGTAACGTTGTTTCTATTTGAGTAAATGAAATATGTCTTATATACCACGAGCTCGGGTGATTAGGTTTCGGGAACTGCAGTTAAAGAATTAAAAAAAGTAAATATTAAGAAGTGGCACATGTCTCCAAATTTTTATCATTCCTTTCGAGTTTTCGTTTCTAACGTCTCATTTAATGCGTAAATGAGGCCCATTGAATTTAGACTTACGAGAAATATTTGTGATCGGAGGGGGAAGAACCTCTGAAGAAATTTCATTTGTCAAGTAACTTTGAACGAGGTTTGAAAACATGACAGATATATGCATTATGTTTTCCATCAGGCATCTGGACGTATTCTAAAAATAATTATAACTTCGTGACAAAAGGACTTAGCAGTCTAATAATAAATATTGGCGAGACTAACTTTATGTGTTATGAAAATGTAAAAAGAGATATTTTATTCAAAGCTAATTACTTTAAGGTCGAGTACCCTTAACTCCAATTCCCTCTCTAACAGAAACCTCTTAAGCCCTTAGCGAAAAAATAAACAAATAACAGACATGCCTCCATGTGAAAGGAGAGTTTCTTATAAGAGGATTTTATATTCATTTCTATGGTATCATTAAGTGGTGTCTGATTACACCACCTGGTTATGAAATTTTGTATTCATTCTGTTAAAGCATTTTATTTACTTATGTTATTGGTACATAGAGAGACATGCAACCGGTTGATAATTTTCTGAACTGTTGTTGATTAGTAAACGTTAAATCCGGTATTTGATATGAACGTTCGACAAGGAAGGACAAGGAAGTATGAAATGCAGTACTTCGTTTTGCACCAAGAATTGTTGGTAACAAATACACCTCTCTATCACCGCATCCTCCTCACACAAACGCAGATTAAGAAACTTATATTGCCTTTAATACTGAGCTTACGTGAAGAACTAAACTTATGGCATGCATTATATCATTTTTACAGAAGTATGTAAACTTGTTTAACATTAATCATAAAATGTCACGAAGACATTAAATGTCATTAAAGTCATACGTGTGTTACAATATTCTGATTCAGAGCTAAAACAGATATTACAAAATAATTGAAAGAACCAAATGCAAATAAAAGAAGCGCCGAGCTATATAAGGCAAGACAAAACGCGGTCAACTTAGCATCAGTTAGTTATTCGCAGTTCACTTTCTACAGGGCTAATTATACTAAAATAGATTTTAGTCCAGAGCATTTAACTATTTACACAGCATAAAATATAGAAATATATAAATAAATATAAAATATATAATGAGATTCTCAGAACCATAAGAGGTCAAAGCACAGACACACAGTTCTGAGAAAAATGGATGTTTGTTAACATCAAAATTTATATGCAAAAATTCGCAAGTACTACATGCGAATGTAATGCAAAGAGTAAATTATGTTGAAAATCTAGATACAAATTTAACAGCGCAGAAAACAAAAATTATAACTTTGAGCTGTGGGCCCTTATTTAATTGAGTATCATGAAAACTGACGAGGCAGATTCTTAGGAATGTTTCATTGAATCAAGGAGGGCTTAAAGTACAGCTAAAGCTGGCTGACCACAAACTCGGCAAATATAATAGCGGGAACATAGTAAACTCTCAAAATCGACGATATTGTGCTGTAGGCCCTTATTGTTCTAAGTGCCTCGTATAAATAACTAATAAAATAATAATAAATGCTAATCGAATAATGCTTCGATTAATAACCATTAATGCTTCCACGATCAGTATATTATTTAATTTACATACTACCTTCATTACAAACATTTAATAAAAACATTAACAAAACAAGTGAAGAATGTATTGGTGTTGTCAGCAGCACCAGAAAACCAGCGTAATAAAACTATAAGAAGCATATATTGCAATATGGATCAGTGCATGAGTCGCAATCATAACACAAAGATGTCTAACTTTAGCAGGTCCTCGTAGCCGCGTTTCCTGGTGCGTATTAGTTTAACTCTCCGCCGCGCAGAGGGTCGTGGATTTGAGTCCCGCCTCGAGCGTACGTATTTGTGTTTGGTCTGCATACGGACAACAGGAGAGCACAGGAAAGTTAAGGGTAAAATAAAAGTGGTTACAGTAGGTTACGAGATGCATTGGGACCTCTCCCAGACTTTATTCCCTACCACTCCCGAAATCTGAAGTACTTTATTCAATATTACAACTTCTACAGCACACTACTTCTAGAATTTATTTCAGAAATACCTGTCTCTCACAAACTTGTAGCATCAAATCAGGAAACAATTGAACCGAAGGCTCAGAAGTTATTTTTCATAAATGTAGATAATTACTGCTTGGGCATTTTAGATTTCTAAAAATAGCTTATTAATAAAAGAGCCCTGCATTTTTCATATTTTCGACAAAGTTATCTTACATTAAAACATACTCCAAAATCTTCCGGGAACTGTTGTTATTCATTATGTGTATTAATTAACCGGATTTTGTAGGAAACTCCTAAAGTTTAGTAACGTTGTACGAGAAAACAGCCGAAAATCATGTCTGATTGCCTTTTTGCATTTGGAAACAGCATTTTACTTTCTGTTTCAACAGAGCTACTTTGATCTGATATAATATATATATATATATATATATATATATATATATATATATATATATATATATATATACACACTCACTCATGTTCAAGTTCTATGTTGGTAATGCTTACAATCTAAAAACGGTTTCCAAGCAAGCAAGTGCTATTAATTTTTAATTTATAATATATATTTGATTTTATTTATTTTTTGTTCATTTATTGTTGTTTCATCTTTGGAGCCTCCTTTAAATATACTGCCATTTCGGAGTTTTTCTTAGAAACTATTCTTTGCTGTTCTTTATATCTGTTGACTCTCTACAAATTGACATTAGATGTTTCGCTTGCATCACTGAAACACATCCAGATTCTAACTTTCATACTGCGGGGAATAAGGAACAATGATAAACGAGCAGCTGCTGTTGGAGAGTACTATAAATGTTTCACTATATGTCTAAAAAGTATTAGGTGTTTTGTAAAATGTTAACCATTTTGAAGGCAAAAAGGAATATCACGTGTAAACAAGTAAGCAAATAATTCTTGTAGGAGGAAAAACTGTAAGGAAAAAAAGGAACATCTAGCACTATTAAGCACAAGCTATCTCCTTTAGAATATCACAAAGTGTTTAAAAACTAATCTGAAGTACTATATTTCAAGAAAGTAAATGTACACCTTCCGCGGGTTAGTATCACTCAGGCGTTCCGTGACTGGATGGTATGAAAACTATATCGGTCATGCTCGTAGATGTATAGTGTCGTGGTCGCCATTTTAACCTGTTAGTCACTTCGAAGATTTCTAAGCTGAGCTATTAGCTACATGGCTTTGTAAAATGTGCAAGAAAACGGAAAACATATGGAATTATGATTTTAACACAACCAATATCTATATTGTGTGTAAAGCAAGCTTCCTTAATTGCTCACGTAGTTCAATGACAGAGAGCACGCGCTGTGATAAATATTACGAGGGTTCATGGTTCGAGTACCATCCTGTGGATATATTTTTTATTCTAGATTTTTAATTCGTTAGATTAAGTAGCGAACCAATTTACAACTGTTCTCTTGGGGTAAGCTGTTATTAATGGCATTGGAGAATTAGCAAGAAGACGAATGCCAGGAAGAATGGTGGCTTAATAAAGCCAACATCGTGTTTTATATAACCTACTACAAACAAATGTTATTGTAGCTCAGTGGCAAAATACAAGCTGTCACTGAGCCGAGGATTCATGGCTCGAAACCTAGTATGTAGTCATTTTTATTCCAATGTTTTTACTTTGTAAGGCACCGTAACGAATGAAATTATACTTTCTCTCTTGCGACTAAGTTAAAAACATGTTTTCGAAAAGAATGACAGGTTTTCCAATAGCTGAAAGTGTAAAATGCAGAAGAAATTATCCCTAAACATAAAATATCACAGAAAGTTCTAGGAGGAGCCAGAGAGCGAAAAGGGGGCGTGACCCACTCTGCAGCATGTGATTTAAACCTACTATTAGCCCCTTTGAAAAAGTTTCTGGTGCAAACCAAATTTATATTAATATAAACCATACTTCAAGCTTTGAAAATATTAGATGATATTTTCACCATTTTTAAGGTATGTTCTCCCCTTAAATCAGCTAAATCATAACACCTTTTTTCTGGAACTATTTACGATATGAGTTTAAAAGATGTGAATCCACGCCTGGTTAGGTCACCGAACTGCTACAATAGAATAATTCTTCATACTGAGGAAGATTAGTTTCTTAATTATGTCATATTTTTATTAAATATATAAATTATGGACAGCTATATTTAAAAATTAGTTATTCACATCAGAGCTGAACCACAATTGCGTTAAAGGTAGTTTCCATCATCCAAAAAGTTTAATTCAGTTATTTTCATCAGCTTATAGGTTAAAGGGTAATATATACTTATGTACTGCAGCCGTTGGGGAGCAACATGCTTTCTTACACAAGCATAATACACACTCTAGACAAACCATCGTGTTTGTATAAGACAGCCAAACACATTAAGAGCGCTGGCTGATTCTCAGCCTGCCAGGACTTGCGAGCTGTGAATGTGCTGTTCTCCGCGATTATTTACGTCCAGATTTCACTTCTCCTGCAGCTTAGGTTACTTCTGCGAATGTCATGATACCACTGCGCACAAAAAAGTGAAGTGACGGTTAAGCTAATAATAGTATAGGAAGTGTAATAAAACGGTGAATAACGTATACTATGTATCTAGCAATTAAATGAGTTGTAAACTAACACTATTTTAAAAACTAAGAAGTAATAAAATATAGTTGACAACGAGGATTAAGAAGTAAAAGGGTACATTAAGAGTAGAAGAATCGCTTAACCTCCAACATAAATCAATTAACGCTTAAGTCCACATAAGCGATCACGGGTCAGCTATTCCTTTGATCGAAACCCGTATGTGTTAAAAACGTCAGCGACAACCTGCTGAGGTATTGCTCCTTTATGAAATAGTCATTATGAAACGCTGGGAACAAAAACCAAAACAGAAAATAAAATCAATTGACAAATAAATTGAGAAATTATCAGTGTTCGCATCTTTATATGTGACTGTGGACAGCAAAAGACATTGTATATTAAAAACCCATCACACGAGGTATTTAGGTTAAGTAACTTTGAAAGATCCTACACCACGATTTTGAATCAAATTCCTTAACCCATCATATTACAAAGAAAGGTTACTTTATCTCTTATTTTGCAGAAATGGCTCTAATATTCTTGATTCAAATGACATATATTTAAAACAATTACATAAAATAATATTTGCTTCTTTAATGTTCTGAGGATAGCATGTAAGATGCATATATTGCGCAAATGATAAAGCATAAATAATAGACAAACTTCCTATACAAAAGGAAATATGCAATTTATTTTAAATGCTTTTCGTAAGGTCAATAATTTCCAAAATATCAACTTGTATCAGTTTATACATATTTTTCAACTTGGTCGCTTTGTCACCACGGGGGGGAAGGATGAGGCAAAGGAGACACAGGGTGGCCGACCCAAGAAGCTACTACAGTGCAGAGGGAAAGGTCCCTACAATTTACTTGGATAGAGACTTCCGACGACAGGCCAGGACAACGGACGCGGTCTCCTACTCGGGACAGCAACTGGCTCAGCAGCCGAGCCCCAAAGGTCCCAGGCTGGCGATCCGAGCCCCAAAGATCCCTGGCTGGCGGTACCCAAATGGCCCAAGCAGAGGAGCGGAGACCGGCAATCAACCTACCGGAGGAGGAAGTAGTTTTCCTTAGGGCATATCATCCTGCCATGCACCACCGAGACACCCACCGACACTTCTACCCTTAAAGAGACTACCAGATGAAAGATGATATGAAATGATAATGGAGAGGAAAAGGAGAGACAGGAAATTCGGGGGATGTAATTAACCTACCCAGAATTCGCCTAGCGACCCAGAAACCCCCCGAAAAAACCCATGGTCAGGTAGCTTGGCCATGGGAATCGAACACGGACCTCCCGAATACGGACCACAAATGAAACTCCCTGAGCCATCCCGCTCGGTGTGGTATACCTAAGCAAGGATGTAACGATATGTTCCCTTCCCTTTGATTTCCTCTGTAACGAAATGTTCGATGAAACTAATTCCACGGAAGTTTATACCGATCAAATAAATAGAAAATTTTTACTTTATAGGAATAGTTTGTAGAAGCTATATAACAATAAACGATACTAGGGAAAGAAAGATACGAAAGTATCATTAGGTTGCTTTGACTGAGCTAGTTGAATAAAAGCTGATAGTGTAGGTAGAGAGAGAGAAAGAGAGAGCAAATAATTATTTTTCTGAATGTTTATGAATTTTCCTCTTACATCGCTTTAAAACATTAAAAGTGTTTCTGAATGCCGCATTCTGTTCGTAGTTATTCAAATTAGTGAAAATAAAATAACTAATCTCAGTTTTCATATGTGAACTCGTATTACATGAATGTTTTCTGATGGTTAAAGGGAAATAAAAGGAAAATAACATTCATGCCATTAACATTTCAGACACACTTTTCACTGAACTTCTCACATAAGCAGTAATTAGTAAGATGGAAAAGCCATCAAATCAACAGCGTCGTTGAAAACAAAGTGGAAAACAAATACGCTAGTTCATTTTTTGTAGCTTTCTTTCTTTCTTCTTCTTTTTTAATCAAAGGTCTAAGCGCAATCAAAGATATAAACTACAAAATGCATTAAGCTAAATAAAGCGAAGTTTCCATTTTAATTAAGTCGCTTTTAAAGGGCACAGATGTAATTATGAAAATATTTGTAAAATCCAACAACTTTTATTGCTCTCCTAAACTTTTGCTTCCTACACTTACATCACCACAATTTTAAAACTGTCAGACGCGTGAAGCTTTACCCAAATAAATGGAGCTGCATCTATAATCATACAAAATGCTTTTCTTTTTAAGTTATGGTACCGCATACACCTTAGGATTGAAATACGAAAAAAAGATTATTTAACGAAGTGAATTGCACATATAACATGTTTACAAGCAGATGTAAATGATTAGATATACCCACCATCCAGTCCTTTTTAAGACAATAACCTACGTACGTGAAATTTTGAAACTATATGATTCTGTCGTTTAACTTTTGTTTTGCATTCCCGCCTCTCTTCGTTCAAATGTTTACTGCTCCTTTATACGAATAGCTCAGCAACAATGTACGTACTACCGGCCAAAGAATGGACTAATTTTGCAAGGTACATTTGGAAAAAAGCGCAAAAATTAATACTAGATATAGTAAACTGCTGCTCCCGTTTATAGCAGTGGTTCAAATTGAGGACGAAAATATATATTTTATACATAACAACAATGAATTGCTCCAAGTCAAAAGGGAATAAATCACAGACAAAACTCTTTTTCAGTATCTACTAAACAAACTTTTGCTAAAGACAACTCCTAAATGCACTGCATCATACACGTTTATCAAAATTCTATACTAATAACATAATTTAAGTTGTTTCGCGGTCAATTTATACCAGGTGAGTCAGCCGCGCCTTATTCGTTCGCAGGTTAGGCCACCCATCAACCGTCATGTGAGCCTTAGTCCAGTTTTGCGCTTACTAAACTGTATTGCTTGATATTCTTAAAAAGGGGAATGCGTAAAATTCAGAGGAATAGCGGTTTAAGGGACAAAACGTACTGATCGCTAAAGTACACCTAAAAAACGTACAACTCCTTTACTGATAGTGAATTCCGGTTACCACGAGATTTAACAAACTTTTTACTAGAGTGTACATAGCAAAGTAATTCAGTAAACGCCTCGGAAAAATAGACCTATCATATGAGTACACTAACATCAGCTAAAAATAAAATAGCGGATTGGAGTGCTTTGAGCAGGGATTGGCTGCCATAAATTAGGGAAGAATTAGAGACACTCCTCATTCACAATAGACGCGTACAGTCAGAACGGATATACTAGTAAACAACGGTTTATTTACATTTTTGCTTAAACTGCGTCTCGTGCAACACAATTAACATGCATAAGAGCTTTTGTCATTTGTGTAATAATATTAAAATGCCCAGCAAAAGTTTAAAAGGGCTTAAGAGGCTAAATCAAGCTCAAGAACTCGCGAGGTGGCAAAGGTATAGCGCCAAGCATACAAGTCGTACTAGAACCCAGAACGTGCTTTCACGCACGTCTCGAAATAGCACGACCTCTCCTGTGCCCTAACCGCCAATGACACAGGTTCGAGTTTCAGCATTTTGCTTCTTTTTTTTTTTTATGTTCATCAAAACTTGGAAGCCAAATTCACAGTAATCTAATTATAAACTTCCTGAAGACCTTTTTTACCCAAGAAGGTCATCGGTTCGAGCTCTTGCTTCGTTAGATGAATCGTGTTTCAGGAATAGAAAAAGGATCATTCCAGTGCCACAAAACATACGTTTTGAAACGACATTTTCAATAGCACAATAATTCTATGTCTGAAAAATTGTGTTTAATTTCTACGTTAAACTCTGATACTATAATTTCCTTGTTTTCTGTGTTTAAATGTGTATAAATTATTATTATTTCAATTGCACCTACCTATAGGTGTGTTTAAACAACCTCCTACTTGTAGTTAATCAATAAAGAAACATCAAACAATACCATAAAATATAAATAAAACAATTAAAAGTAAAAATAATGACAATTTTCAAAGTAATACTTGTAAACTGTGAGTATTACGTGGTAAAAATGGTATAGCTATGCACGGGATTTTACCACCTTCACAGTAGACGGTTAAAATAGTAGTTTTACGCTAGTTCTGAGTTATCTAGTAACGTCTGAGGCAAACATCCCCTATAACATATAGTATTCACTGGTTCCAGTGAACATTTGCAGAATGCAGGCGTCAGCTACCTAATTAGGAATATACTACAGGTGATGTGATAACATCTATATCAGTACTAATTTCAATGAGGGTTTAACATCCATATAATATATGCGGGCAGAACCTAGTAATGGAATCGAAGTTTTCAAGTTGGAGTATAAAATGCGGACTGCATAAAATTCGAGAGTAAGGGGTAGCTGACGCACCTGGTATAAACGCACTTTTGAAAGCGCATATAACGACATCTTAACAGAGGGCTAAAGGGCAAACAACAGCCTATCAGCTTCCATTAAATTAGAGGTGGCTCAGGATTTACCGACTAAACTATCGACAGTTAAAACTTACAACTTGTCACAGCATGTATAGTAAACAATTATGTACTTTGCAACTACGAAGTAGAATTAAAAGATATCTGTCTTTTCTAAAATCTTCAGTCAATATTCTCAACATCTGCAGACTTCGTAGATTTTGCAACGGGACCTGGGTAACCATGTAGCCCTTATCACAAAAAATTAACAATATGTCAAACCCATACACGAAATATAAATCCCCAGCTCGTTAATGCCAAATACCTACTACATTTTGTAAGAGATTACCCAACATAACTCCACAGTATATTTATTAGCCCAGAAAACACTTTAATAAGGAAACCCCTTCGAGTTTGCATACAGTAAATTACAATTTGTGCATAACAAACAATTAAAATAATTAAAAAGGAAGCGGCACAAGAGCCAGGCAACTTTCTGGAGCATCAATGACCAACTTTAGTTGAAAGAGGGAAGGGGTCATTTGTCTCCAACAACTGTTAGTCGAACTATGACACATTCATAGGACTAAAAATAAACCTCTCAAATGCTATGGGATCTGAGTGACAAGAGGACATGCTTCATGCACAAAACGAAGGAGGCGCAGTGAAGCGATATGGTTAAGTCATTCGCTCATTGAATAAGATGTTGGGCATTAGTTTATATCGATACCAAGAAAGGTTCGTACTGCAAGCAATGAGAACGCTACAGCAGTGGACAGTAATCACCAGCAGAAAACTTGATATTGTCGCGGCGAAAAGCACAGAAATTTCGATGCCGAGAGATAAGCGCGGCTTGAGTACACAAAGAGCCTGCAGATAAAGATAACAGGCGGACAGTGCTTGCATAAGCAGAGAAACACAGTGCTTGAGATAAACAACTTGCCGGCCCAGATAGGGTTTCATGTAAGGAAGGTTCTAGTGATATCTCGATTGTTTTTTGTTTGTTGCTGTAATTTATGTCCTCCAACGTTATGTCATATCGGACGATGAATGAAATAGGTGAAATAATGCTCAAATTAGTCCGGGGTCCATGGAGCTTAGAGTTACCTGACGTTCGTCTACAAGAATAATGGAAAACCCCGAAAAAACCTTATCCAGGTAACTCACCCCAAACGGAGATTCGAACTCGGAACCTCTTGAACGTGAGGCAGACATGCTGCCATCTACGCTACCGAGGCGGGCATATATCTCGATTGACAGAGAATAGTTGTTTTTCTTATTTTCTCCAGAAGTCCCTCGAATTTATCAATGAGGTATTTAGGAGAGTGACCACTCGCCAAGAGGCAGTCGTGAGTAGTAAACAGTTGTAAAGACATCTAACAAGAGTGTTGTAAACAGTGGAAGTTGAGTAAGCTGTTTGTTATTGTCATCGACCTTGGTGTTGCAGATTGTGACATGTGATGTAATTCTGCTGCTACGCAGTGTATTTCAACGCAAATAAAGGACATTTAGAATTTCGGCAAATTGGACTTTTAATTCCACGAACCCACGAATTCACAATATGTAGGAAATATCTACACATCTTGAAACTGACTGCTATAATCCCCACTACATAAATAATTGACATAATAAGGTATATACACATAATTTAATGCATATGGTATAGTAAAATAAAAGATAACACTTCGTCTATATGAATTCCTTAAGGCGACACTGCACTATCATCGAGAAGCGAAATAATTGGACTTGAGCATTCTCAATACTAAATCAGTGTAAGTGCACTGTAACAGGGCCTTTGTGACCAAAGAGGTTGTTCTGGAGAGTGACAGCCAAGGTTCAGAGATGTGGGGAAGGGAATGCCTCAGTGGTTACGTTATATTGTATAATCAGTAATCACGTCTGTACAACCTGCATGTTTCGGATAGCTCCATGCATATATTCAACTCTCTGGGAATAGTTTCGAAGTCCCCTTCCATTTGAATGACTTTTGCATAACTCGTAAACAGTAAAGTGTATACAAAACTTTAATATGCAGAATGCAGATCTCCTTAGGCCATACGCTTTAAGTTACATAACCCTTTTTGCGGAGAAGATTTTCAAGACATTACTGTTAATAGTTTGAATTTTCAACTCTTTAAACCTTTCTCAAATAGTAAAGCATTTTTATTTTATTCCTGGCCAAACAAGAGAATGGAATGCCAAAGCCATCAGTAAATCCCCAAGGCTTAAAATATTTGACTATCGATTAAGTCTGTATTTTTACCATATTCCTGTTATTCCATAGGGGAGATGTGTAGTAAAACTATTTAATAAAATTTTTATCAAGGTTAACGTTAAGTAGAACATAGAAGAAAAATGCGTGTAAAGATATTTGGTACAAGAATGAGTAGAGAAAAATCATGTAAGTGCAAAACATCAGATTTCTTAATGTAACACAACAAATTTTCTATCCGCATTACCTCTGACAACCTTTTACATTTGCAAACGATATAAATTTAAACATGTGTAAGTATTTTTAATTCTCTGATATTTATCCATTGTCAGTAGAAATATTACGTTCTGCCAAAAATATTTCAACAGATATTTCATCGGAAAATTATCTTGAAATTCGCAAGTAAAATTATAATTTTTTTTTAAAAAAAACGCACCCGTTTGTGTGTACGTACATGTGTACGTGAGTATGTGTAAGTTAGCATGCGAATAGCTTAACTATAACACGAAAATCCTATTAATGTCTTATATATCGTAAACACTTTTTAACCAAAATTGTTAGTAATTTTGATAAAATAAAAATTAAACGAAGAGTTTTCCATATGAAGTGTATTTCGGAGATCGAGAATTTTCTCCAGTACCCTGGCATAGCGTCCCTGAGTATTGTTTCATATTTACCAACATTTGGATTTTGAATTATTCTGCTCACAAATAGACATAATACACTCTTTTCCAATGAATAATTCAGGGAGACTTAAAGAGCGTATTTCCCAAAAAATATAGATATTAATTTTTTATATGATGGTATTTCAGTGAAAAAGGAACAAATGAATTATTTGTTTCAAATTTCAAACCAATAAATTGATTGACTTTTTAATGTTTATTAAGTAATTTTATCAACATATTTTATTTTAAATACAGTTTCATTAAAATTATAACACTATGATCAGTTTTAATACTTCTATCAATATGAAGGATAAATGAATATTTCCTTTAAAATCGTTTTCAGTGTCTCTGACCTCAAGACTACGAAGTAATGCCTATATTTCATAAAAAAAAATAAGACCTGAAGTTTTCCTGGCTACGAATAAAAAAAATAAAAAATAAAAAAATACTTGAGGGGCCAACACAAAATGTTTTTAATTTGGCACTTATCCGGTGTAACAAAATATTTTGTAGTCATTTTAAGAAGCCATTTGGACGCCATTCATAGTTCGTAGGAGCCAATTTACCTAGTTAACCTTCTATCCACTTACAAACTAACCTAGAATTTATTTTTTCCCTTTTAGCACATATCTATTGATAAATGCCTATGCTTATCATATACTAAACAGGTAGTGGGATCTATACATCATACTCCAAATAAAATGATGATTTCGAAAGTAAATCTGGAAAGAAAACTTCCAGACTTGACTGCCAAATGCCTCCTTGGCATCCACCAAGCAGCTTTGGTAGACAGTTCCTGCAGTATTTGAACTGCAGACCTTCAGCGTTGGTACTTCAACGACCTCTCAACCCGTTTCAGTATGAATCCAATTAACAGTGTATTCTTCAAAAAAGACATTAAATGTTAATTGATAAGGAAGACCGAAGCGATATATACACACATGGGTCATTCAAAAATTAGTGGCAGCACTGCATCATTTTGGCGCTATCAGCGGTAAATCATGTAAGCTGATAACAATGAAAAATAAGAGCATCTAATGTTTGTTAGCTGTGAGTTTGAGGACAATAATTTTATTTAAAAAGACATTTTTAGTAAGTTTAATTATAGGCTGTTATCTTTAGTGCTCTAAATTGGCTTAGTAAATACGAACAAAGATGCTTCATTAAAATTCAGGTTACAAGAGGTATGAGTGCTCGACAATGCCATACAGAGCTATTGGATGCTTGTGGTAGACATACTTAAATATATCGTAACGTAGCAAGGTGGGCGAATGCTTTTCGTAGAGGAAGGGAAGACGTTCAACAAAAACGTGGAGTTGGCAGACCGCAATCAGTAAGTAATTATATGCATGTGAATTCTGTTACAATACTACAGGAAGAATATCGTTGTTGGACATGCACTAAACTAGCAAGGAAAGTTGTAGTTGCTACTGGTATGAATCTCCACATATTTAAGAAAAAAGTTGTGTTTAATGGTGGTGCTTGCTCTGACACGTCTGCCCTGTTGTTAATTTACTTCGCAGATGGATGTGCAAAATTCTGGAGCATCCTCCATACTCCCCAGATATGAGCCCATGTGATTTCGACTATTTTTGCGAAAATTAAATTACCACTTAGAGGAGTTCGCTGTAGAATCAGACAGGGAATTACAGGAGCTGTACAACAGTCTGTTCGAATATTAGCACAACAAAACGCTGAGGATGTCATCCGTCGGATTCCTGATGTGTGAAATCGAGTTCTTCATGTGACTGCTCCAAAATGCTTTATTTATTGTTAATTTAAATGTTGCCACTATTATTGAATGACCTATATATATTAAATAAATTTCTACTTCATGTGTTTCGTGGCTAGAAAAGATACATCATTCCACCCATAAATTTGATACAGAGATTTCAGAAAATAAAGGTTTTAAGTTCCCCTAAAAAAGCCATTTTTATAAAATGGTCCATATATGGGAGTGTATTTGTTTATTTGTCTGGAAACAGTGTAAGTCATTTTACAAAAGATGTTAAATGCAGAATATTACATTTGAGTTCACCATCTTCCAAGGATAGTAGATAATTTTTTTCAACAAATTTGAACACCCAAAGCTACACTTTACATAGAAAACAACTTTAAAATATTTATTTTCAAGGAATAGCATCAAAGATATGGACTAAAGTACCACATGCTTTTAATATCTTCATGTCAAATCAAATGTATATGTTGAAGTTATCTGGAATAGTCTCTGGAATCCTCATCACTCTGGATGACTTTTGGATAATTGGTAAACCATAAGAGACAGAAAAAAATCTTATTACAGGAAAACGTGGATCTTGTTAAAGTGTTTATACACTGTTTATATCAAAGGCATTTTTCGTGGAGTTATTCATTGCTTAAATATTCCTATTTTTTCATTTTCCGAAGCTTAATACCTTTGCAAACGTCGTTATTCGTTTCATTTTTCAAACTCACTATATACCGACTGTATTCTCCTATATTTAACAAAACCATTTCGGAAAATACGTATCTTTATTGTGATACAGACAGAATAAACTCTTTGGTAGGCGCTGTTTGTTGAAGAATGGACTGAGAAAGACATGTGCATGTAGAACATCGTAATTGTTTCATAAAAATATGCCTCATCATTTAAAAGCTAAGCATGTAAAAGCTTCAGAATGAACTTGAATGCAGCAGTTTAAAATTCTCTTTAGATGAATGTTTGCAGTACTAGACTAACAGCAGAGGTAAGAAAATCGGATGAAGTGGACAAAGAGACAAATGGTGATGTTGAGGGAGTATTTGAAGAGCGAGTGGGAAAAAGAGAGAAGACAGAACGTGGTTATCTATCATGAGATGATACCCTCGGAGTTCTCATCTTTGTCCCCTGTAGACCACTGACAGAGCTTTAAAGGTCCCCAGAGCTTTGTCTAACCCCATCATTCCTTTCGTTTTCAGGAGGGCGAAGAAAGATCACTGCTACTATCGTTTCCATCCAGATTTAGCGATAGTTCCTTCATCATTCTTCTTCTGCCCAAACATCAATCTTTTTGTTGTTCACCTACCTTCCCCTTCACTTCAAAACTTTTCCTGCGGTATTTTTATGAGATAAAGCAATTCTGGATGCATTAGTTCCAAAGCGTTCTTAATGCAACTGGAGCAAAACACTCAAAACGGTGAGACATATTATTAAGTTAGCATTCATTAGAAAAGCATACAGCATTTGCACTCAATACTACTTTCTATTTACTTATGAATCAGCTATTCATTTATACACTACATGTTAGTTGAATTAGACATTTGTAGAAATGACTTTTCTTGTAAGTACAATGGTAATATGGTTTAAGATAGTCAACTAATTTAAAATCTGGCCGCTAAATGATGGCTTTGACATTTCATGCCATTTGCGGATGTTGCCTTATCACGTATTTTCTTGTAGGTGTAATGCAAATGGAAAAATATAGTAGGCTTAAGTGGTACTCAAATCCTTTAAGAGCTGGTTGCTGTACGTTGGCTTTGACACTGCTCTGTATAAACAAAACAATAAAACAACCTTGAATAAACTGCACCTCAAATTGGAAGTCCATTGGAATTTGATTTAAGTTCACGTTTTCTTGTCTTTTCTCCATAGCAACGGTGTTTATTACGGGGTGCGTTCAAGTTATAACACCTCCTTTTTATTTAGGACTGGGACCAGATAGGAACTTTTGATTTTTTAAACACACGTGGACTCTTTGTGAATGCGTGACAGAGATGGCAGCACTGTACAGTGCATAGAACTCCAGTGGCAGCAACGAGAGTTAGGATTGTATTTGATACTTAAAATGGTGACGTTTTCACTGCAAGAACAGCGTGTTATCATTCGTTTTCTCTATTTTCGTGGTGTGACACCTATTTAAATTCATCGCCAGTTGAGTGAGACATGTGGTGATGGTACCATGGATGTGTCTAATGTGTGTTACTGGGTGCGACAGTTCAATGAATGTAGAACATCGTGAGACAACTAACCAAGACAGTCACGGCCTCGCACCAGTCGGTCTGTCGACATGATCCAGTGAGTGGAGAACGTTGTTTTGGAGGATCACCGATTGAGCATTTTTAGAACTTCATGCAGAATTGTGTGCACAAATCCCACGGAAATGGCAATTTCAGAGACGATGTTTTAAACTGATAAGGTTTTCAGATCGGGACCGGCAGACCCGTACATAGTCGTGTCCCTAACATCTCTTATATTACAGCCTGAGACTGATGGGTTATTAAGTGGGATCGCTTCGAGCCCACTACACTTAACGCTAAGGCAGACAGTTCCACAAAACCGTCCGCTCGCCTGATCCTTCAATTGGGAGAATGAAACAAAAGGAAATAAGGTACCTTTAAATGCGCAGTATTCTATAATTCATACCTCCATTTGTCTACCAATGAAGGAAAGCTTTAAAATGCCTGGAGTGACCAGCCCAACAGAAATCAAACCCAGAACTCTGAAATGCGAGCGTCACATTTTATCCAGGAACCATCTGCCTGTTAATAATGGAGAATTCGTAAATTTTCTTTACTTTTGTCCTCATAATTTTATTTGAGTCTTTAGATGATCAAATGATAATAATTACTTGGCAGTAGACATGGAAGTAAAAACGAAATTAACTTTCGAAAAATAAAAGGAAGCAATGCCATATGTTAGGCGTTTTAAATACAGAAGAATAAACATAAATCGTACAGTCCTGTCTGACGGTCCCCATGTGCTCTATGACATTCAGGGATTACCTCATTGAACAACGGAGTGGATCCACTTCAGAGCTGGAGTAACCCGTTACCTCCGATGGTGGTAGAATGAGACTACTTACATATTTTTTCCTTGGAGTCTGAATATATTGACCTTGGATAATCAGAAGTAAAGACCTGGATAGGGACTAATTTAAATTGCCATCCCAGCACGAAAAGAAAACGCAAGAGCCAATAACTAAATCCCTGAGCCGTCCCGACGCCCTTCAAGTGCAGCAGGAAATAAATTAGATGAAAATAGTATTGAAGGATTATCATTGAAGAGTTTTATCACAGAAAGACTTCTTAAATTGGCAAGAAATGAATCACTTTCGATAATGCTTCGAATGTCCAGAAATTGGTTTAAGGATACCTAAGACTGAAAATTTTAAATCCTGAACTAATTACGCCAGCCTTTTTATATTTATGCGACAGATGTAGCTTAAAGTAAATATGCTACTGCCCAAATTTTATCAATTTCACTTTGATATTTTGGAAAATATGGTGAAATTTATATATTATTTGTTACGTCACATAAAAAGTACCTTACGACAAAAAACAACTTAAATTTTATTTCTAATATTTCAACACTAGGTTTCCAATATAGCCGGGTTTTAGAATTTGCCTCAGGTTTCTCTATGTCTCAATAAATTTAGGCACCAGAAATTTTAAAAGCTATGAATATGACCTTTTTTGCCCAAAATTCAAAATGTTTGTGTTCTAAAGTAAAGAAAGTGTACTTAAATGCATCGCACAATAAAATCTAATGCAATTTCTATTCACTGTGTCTCTAGGAATGTGTGTAGCAAGTTTCATTAGTCTATCACTAAAACTGCGACGCGAGGAGCATCTTAAATGATGATAAACGATGAAATTTTCAGTAGCGAGAAAACGAGGATAAACAATTAGAATTCATATCCAACACTAGTAGTCACATAGCCTTCAAACTGCATTAGAGCATTTAAAATGGCTTACGGATACTATCTGAGCATTTTTTGGATTTAGGAAGGCTTACAGTATTTTATAGACTAAAAAGAGGAAAATATGATTTTTTGAAAATTGTCATGAAATTTCAGTCATACGTATCCTTAAAGAGCAATGGGTGAAGTAGAATAGTAATAGATTTGTGGACATTGGGAGAAGGAGGAAAGTGATGCAAATGCCTCTTGAAACAAGCATAAAAGATTTTCAAAATAAGTGCCATTAAAATTCTTTCTTGAGCGCTAGTAAAAATATTTGTAATGTTTCATATCTATAAGAACAAACAGTGTTGCAGGAGGCCTCAAACTCTGTGAGCAAACGGTCTGGAAGTATGAATGATAAATGACTGTACGAGCGCACGCGCGATCTAATGTACCCAATGACACCTGTGCACGACTAACACCACTGCCAGTATTACAATATGTTCCAAAGCATGGGATCATGTAATTAAAGGCGAGTGAAAAAAATCAGAGAATATTGTGTGGTTATCAGCAAGTGTGCAGAGATCAAAAGAAATGAGAAAATTATATTCTACAGAATCTATGGCCAATATCTTGTGGAGTACAGGACATTAAGCATGCCATTTGAGTACAAAGGAACAGTGCAGGAAAAAGAAAAATGCGTTGAAATTTAAAAAAAATTAAAAAATGCGTTGGGCACAGAAAGAGAAATAAGTAAAAAAAGAAATTACAATTAAGTGTAAACTTTGCAATAGGAGACTGGGCTAAAGCTAATCCCTATTTTAGCTTGTTTAATACAAGAAAAAGATTATTGGATTGTTAAAAGCACCACTACTTTATTTTACATCGTTGTGCATGTATTGATGGCACATACAAGCAGAAGACACGACTATCATCATTATTTTTATTTAAGTACTTTGTGATGAAAATGACATTGGAAACACATTTCAAAAACCATAAAACTAAAGCAATCTGTATGACACAATTATGAGCGTTACAGTCAATTGACTTTCTCTACTCGCTTATCTAGAAACGATTTGTACAAAAATATTACTATTATGTGTTTCAAATGGGATGAGTTTGTCCTTGAACGCTACTAGGTGAGCAACCAATCGTAGTACTGCGGTGTTGTGTTGCATTCCCCCTAAGTGATGAGTGACTGGCGCCAACCTAATCAGTACCTAATAAATACTATTCGCGCTAAGACAAAAATTCATATTTTGCAAAAACTTATTCATGAGGAAGGAGAGTTGTGTATTTCACATAACCGTAAAGGTCCCATATTTGTAGCTCAAATAGCTTTCCTAATACAAATAAATAAACTAGATGCAATTATATTATAATGCATTGCGACGTAAGCACTGTAATTAATATCATTATTGGTTGGCATGTATGCGTGAATGTATACTTGAAATTACTCAGAACTGTAACATAAACATTTTACATGATGTGGTAAAAGAAATATGTACTTTGTATAAGCCAAGAGTGAGTGAGTGAATGTGGTGTTTAAGGGCCCGTCGACAACAAGGTCATTTGGGCCCCTATAAGCCAAGATGTCTGTTAAATTCGATGATAGGAAACGATACACTTCTTGCTAGTCTGGCAGAACGTTTATGGTCACGTTATATCTTTATTTATGAATGGTTCCTAATCTCTATTTACTCTAGAGAGTTCAAAGCAGTACTATTCAATTACTCTTCCCTGAAAAAGTGTATCAGCTGTATCAATGAGATGCGATCCACCTCCTTCCCCCCGTTATTACTGCTAGAACAATCCAATAGAGTTAATGTGGGCTCAAATTATGTTGTAAATGGGAATAATATTTTTAAACTGACTGACGTTGAATGACTTATTCACGAAGAATGCACAAGGAACACAACAAGGCTGGGAGACATCTGGTAAACTACAAGAAGACGACTTTTGGGAAGAAACAGCATGTAACGAGATTTTGGAACCTATCGTCATAAATTTGCAGTACTCTGACGATGAAGACAATTACTTTGACGTAAGTAACATTCATAGCTATACGGATGCACCGCTGGCAATTTTGTTCTATTATAAAAATAAGTAATTCACAAATAATAGTCAATTTTAAACTAAATATTTAAACCTTTTGAGTAATATACGAATATTGATGTTGCAATTGTGATTTTTTTTATTTATCCAGATTTATGAACACTATTTTACACAGTGGTATATTAGGGTTATAGTTGATACATAAAAATACACAATTTTAACAAAAATATTTTAAATACTAGAAGGAACAAAATATGTTATAATCTGATGCATATTAATTTAAACTATTTCAGACGTTTAAACACTGAGTTTATAAACATCATGAAGTACTTATACTGTTGTGGCTTCATTAGCAAAGATGTGAGCGGAGCAGAAAATTCAGTTCCTAGAGAGTCTAGCTTGAATATTAATTCTTGTCTTTCTCTCCAGAAAATGGGACAACAGAAAAGGAGATGAACCACAGTTTGAAATTCTTCACCACACATGCACTTGGGGTTAGATGTTAAGTGAAAACGTGATAAGTATTCACCAAATTTACCATGTCCACTTAAACATTGTGTCAAAACAAAATTTGGTACAAGAGTTTCACATTTTCCTCTGTCATATACACTAGGGAAAAATAATGTTTTTGTTAAACTTCCATTTGGAGTTTTTAGCCATTGTTGGTTCCATTCTTCAATAATATGTTGGTGTATTATTCTCCTTACAGTAGAAATAGGAAATAAAGGGTATGTCACAGGAAAATTGGATTCTGCAGCCTTCTTAGCCAAGCAATCAGCTCTCGCGTTACCTAAAGTTCCACTGTGTGCTTTAAGCCATCCCATGCAAATATGTCCTGGATGGTTTTGAAGCAGGGTTCTGATTTCATGTGCTAATGAATTTAAGTTGTATTTATCATTAATAGCGAGTAGAGCTGATTGTGAATCTCTAAGAATACGGGCACTGTTCCCATTAACAGTACACCATTTTATAGCTTCTTTAATTGCTAAGAGCTCCGACTGGAATACAGAACATTCAGGTGACAGTTTAAACATGGAGTGAGTTAGTTCCATTTGGTTTTCATAAACAACAAAAGCACATCCTACTGCAGATATATTATCTTCAAATTGGTAACGCGAACCATCTGTATATATGTAATAATCATGAAAATTACATATTTCCTTTAAACAGGTTACAAAACTTGATGGGTGTCCTGCTGTGGTAGGATGCTCCGGGATTTGTAGTTTTAAGTAAGACAGATAAGACGCACATTCACGTTCATGTCTTAAATTCATAATAGTTGCTCTTGATAGACCAGTGAGAGCCAAAGGTTCGATGTTAGCTATAATCTGAGCTGCATCATTGGAGATTGTACGATATCCTCGAATTATGCGAATGTGATTTCAACAACTGCGTTATTATAAAACTTTGGAATATTCAGTTTGCATTCCCTAACGTCTAGCGACAAGAACACTCGCAATTGTGCGAGAGAGAGAGAGAGAGAGAGAGAGAGAGAGAGAGAGAGAGAGAGAGAGAGAGAGAGAGAGAGAGAGAGAGAGAGAGAGAGAGAGAGAGGGAGGGAAATATAAAAGGATTCGGGCCAACGAGGTGGCTACAGGCGAGAACTCTTGCCATTTGAAACACATAGTAGTAGCTACTTTTTTTAAACTTAACTATAATTTCTATTCATATTTACGTATTTTCCTATTGGATACTGGGTAAAGTGTCAAGTTTTCTAAAGGACGTGTCATATGAGATGACTATTAAATGCTATTATGCCTCTAGAGAAAAAAACCAGGAAAGTTCACATTTTGATGTGAAAATACTTGAACATTAAAAAAATAACAAAGAACATCTCGGAAATGTCATAAAATGATATAAATGCTGTTAACAAAGTTTTTAACAGAACTTTTTGTACCGCTTATGGTTTACAAATTATGCAGGTCATTCAGAATGAAGAGCATTATAAGACAATGTCCAGAATATTCAAGGACATGAGTTCATTTATAAAGATAAAACTTTAAACAATTCATATTTTAACAATAATCGATAAAATGAAAATTTTGAAAAAATGCTAAGTATAAAGAATAACTTGTGTGGAGGTGGAGGTTGAACTTAAAAACTAGTTCAGCTTCTTACCGAGTTTTCGTGTTTGATTCATGCCATTTACAAACGCGCACAGAAACATACAAACACACAAATACATTCACATCCGCTTTGATAAACGGTGCCTCTTTGGGAGCGGATTCACAGAGTGTCACTAAAACTGTATTTCACATGAAATCTCCATACGGAATTTTTTACTGAAATATAATGTTTTTACTTACAAAAAGTATAACAAACGTAAGTAAAAAAGAAAAAGTTACACAAAGAAGAAAGTTACAAACGGAAGTGAGGAACACAAATTTCAAGAATGAAATATGCTATTAAAGAATATATTCACTTCTGCATTGAGTAGAACTTATTCCAGAGGAACTACATGGTACTTTAGTGTTCTCTATTAGCAAAAGGAAGTACTGTAGCCCAAGGGAGGCAAGTAATGTTTCAAAAGACAATCGCTGCTGCTCTTTCTGGTGACCTCTTGAGAGATGTAACAGCGGAAGGGTAAAGGGAAAGGAGGAGGAGAAGCCTTTCTTCTTTTCTTAAGATTTTCCTCTGCCGCGTAATCATGGCAGCGTGGACTAATTGCGGCTGGATTGGCTCCCATCTCATTTAGTTTTAAATTAAACCAGAAAAGGTGGGACCCTCTAAAAAGGATTTTAATTCGTTTTGAAAAGACTTCAGATAAAAAGGGTTTAAAGGAAAATAAATGAAAAAGTGCAGCAGCATATTATAATGATAATAAAGTTAAGAGATGAAAATGAGTGTTAGGTGCCTTGTACTGCCGCAGCCCCCACCACTGAGCGGAGGGAGGGCGATAACTGGAAAACGTCTTCTTAATTGCTATAAAACATTTCTTGTAATCACGGATCAGCATTTTCTTAATTCCCTTTTTCAAATTAGATGGACTTTGCAGTTACTTTTCCACCATATTATTTCTTTCATAAAGCAAGCGGTATCTGTCTTATTCCCCGTATGGTATTTACACTTCTCAAAAGAAATTCCTTAATATTAAACGTCAGCTACAGACCGGATATCCACAAATTCGTGGTTGTCGTTCGAACCTAATAATCGGTCTCAAACTATAAATAAAGATTAATTATTATATGTAAATATTAATATATACCTGTATAACATATTAATGCAATAACCAGACATCGGACCCGTACACCTTTAAAGGGATATGAAGTTTACGAGTCTCGCAGTACATAACTACTGACGTCAGTCCCGGAGACAACACGCAGGGATAGTCCGGTTCGCAACGCGTAGTTTTAGCCTTATTACAACTACTGCACGCTACGCAGATAGATCTTCCTTCCAGGGAATGCAAGGTGTTGGACATGTTATGTTAAAAGCATTACTTTCACAACAATTATTGGACAGTATCCATTTTATAAATAAAAATTTTGGGTATTATCAACCACCATTAAAAAGCATGAAGAATGTACTTTCGAACTGTCTAAAAGCAGCCAAGGAACTGTCTGCAAAAATTAACAATATAGAGCAGGAACCACCTACCAAACGAACAAAAAAATATATTGTCGAACATTCAACACAAAAATACTGAATTTCCAACGTTGCGTAATATAAGAAATAAACCAAGTCTCGGACAAATATATGAAAATAATTTGTACTACTAATATGCACCATTAGTGTCATGTGACGATGAACGAGCTTTCTCCCAATATTTTATATTGTTTCACCGAGAGACGGCGAAAATTCACATTTGTCAATTTACGAGTGAACATAGTTGTTCACTGCAATTCCCGCATCGAAAGCAATGAGAAAGATGACATGTTGTAACGTAGGTTACACTTTGTATCCGTACGGGACTGTAAACACGGTGCTTTGGCATACTTGTTGACACAGAATTTTGTTGATGTCACGCCTGACCCTGTCGAGTACCTGTGCGCGTACATTGATTACTAAGGTGTACGGGATCCAATGTCTAGTAATGACTAACTTATAGTTTTTAAAAAATGGCCAATATAAAATTCGAGCCCACTGTCCATTGTGGAAAACTTCACTTGAACCTGGAACTTGAACCTGGAGGGTGAGGGATGCACTTCTCATTGATTTTTACAAGATATTCAGCAACAGCTATATGCCTCCACTCCTTATCGGCATCGAGCCTGCTTCACGAAAATGTGACCTTTTGCGCCTGATATGGACTTGAATTATTTTCAGGACATCCCTGTAGTATTGTCCAGTCACTGATATGTGTGCAGGTACAACATGCTGATAAACCATTCCATGAATATCAAAGAATGAGATGATCATAGCTTTCCCAGCAGAAGTAAACAATTTTACTTTTTTGGGGGCTAGTGATGAAGGAGATTTCCACACTGAGCTTTGCTGCTTGCTCTCAGAATCAAAATGATGTAGCCAAGTTTCGTTAGCAGTGATTACGTTTGAAAGAAACGCCGGATCTTCCTCTAACATCAACTTTAACTGCATGTTACCTCCATTACAACGGTAGGCGACACTGAACATGCCTGAACTTGCCTGGTTCTCACAGGGGGGAACCAGGAGTACCAACAATGAAACTATTACGGCGTGTTCTTTTCACATTAAGCTAACAGAATATAATAAGTTGGACTTTTAGTATTATGACCGTAAAAAATTATTATCATTCTTTATTGAACTGCCCTCGTATTTAGGAAAGGAAGATGAGGGGGAAGAATGGGGCTAATTAAGTAAAAAAGAGGCATGGAGGTTAAGCGCTACTTGGCAGGGCAGAAGACCAGGATGTCCTATAAGCTAAGGCAGCAAACAAGGTAGAGATGAATAAATGTAGCCTTGAGATGTAAATTGTAAAATTTTGGAATATGTACAATAAATAGATAATTCGTTGCATTATATTGCATTGTTACCTATCTCTTATATTAACTTGATTGTTGTTTCTAGAAACAGTTGTAATATTATGGACATAAAATGTGTACGACATGCTACCAGGCATCTATATCACAGGTCAATTTTTCTTAGCTCTTACCTACGGAAAAATATGAGAATGAATCAGATGATCGGTTCAAGAGTGAGTGAGTGTGGTGTTTAAGGGCCCGTCGACAAAATGGTCATTTGGACCCCTCGGTTCAAGATGACCGGTCTAGTCTATTACTGGGGAAAACTTGAATATAAAATAAGGAATATTTGTAAAAGGGGGCAATACTAAAATAATTAAGGTACTTGATTATTTTTACCATCTCCTAGTTCTATAAGGCTTAATTAGAAAGAAAAGCACTTAGTACTATACATAAATATTTCCCAAGTCCATACCTTAAACCTATTTGGAGTGAAATCTCTGGTTGGATTACCGTTGTTCCTTAAACTTTTTAGGTAAGCTGTAGATAAAGTTATATATTAAATTCACGTGACTTACTCTACCAGTAGTGTTTATTACTGGATATGGGTCTTATTTTAACGGAAGCCTGTTTTTCTACCTATATCATATGTGAGATGAAATAATGTAGAAATAGCTACTTAACACTTTTTATTAAATATACGAGTATAAATGGGACATCTATGCCCAATAGCTTATGCACAGCACGCTAGATACGTTGCAATTCCATATCATTCCAATAAAATCGCCAGAAACAACCGAATATCAAAGAGACCTGAAGAATCACAATGTAATTAACAATTCTATAATTACGGCGATCTCAGTAATGTCTTGGGCCAGAACAAAGTTCTTTAAAATAAAATGCATGATTTAAAGATATAGGCATTTCCTGTGGACAATGCTTTCGTCTACTGTTTGAGGTTTATAAAATAAAAATAAAAATTCTAGGATGAAGTGGGCTATGCAGGCTATGCTCAGAATATTTAGGATATGAATAACTTTAATACATTTTATTTTACTCAAAATCTTCATAGACATTTTTAATGACCATAAATTTTGAAAAATGCTCCATGTAAACTGTAGTTGAGGATGTTCCATGAAAACCATGATATATTTTTAGAAGATACTGAACTTAAACGTAAAATTCTAAGAATATCAGATTACGAATAAATCAGACATTAACATTTCAGATGTTATGTTTATATAGCACTAAACGGCCAGAGCAGCAAAATTTTAGAGGGAACCTTGTTCTGCAGCATTTTCTTATAAAAATATAATAACGTATATACCACATAATACATATATGTGTGTATATACATATGCATTTGATATAAATGCTTTTTCTTTACATTCTTGAAAATGTAGTAGCTAGTATACTAAGCTGTTATGTGTAATTCTACATGACAGTTTGTTGATACTTATCTTTTAAAACATATTACATTTAACATCTGCATCGAGATTAAAATAATGTGCGGAATATGTTTTCTTTCGGAATATTGAAATTTTAAACCATAGGAGTCAAATAATTAAAAATACTGATAATATTAAATTATAGGCAAGATTTTACTAAGTACGAGACGCATCTATGAAACATTTAAGAGTATCTCTTGCAATGTTTAAAGGAGGGGTGGCCAAACACTGATTACGTGAAAGGCACATGGAGCATGCTTATAGGTACAGTGTGAAGACTCGTACAAAGACATTCCTGTGCTGTTCTCGTTAAGTCATTTATAACAAATACTTTCTTGAAATTATCTCACACTACTTCTGTGCGCAATATGTAAAAGAAAACACATTACTCTTAATATAGTTTACAAGTTAATCAAAATAATAAAACATTGATTAAAATAACGTGGACTTCAAACTTTTCAGACGATTTGTAAGTTTCAAGTTATATATTACATTAGCCAAGATAATATCCGACATATACGGTATTTAACATCCGGCTATTACAATATCTTATCGTACTAACACATCTCGTCGCATCGTACCGCATTGGCCAAGGCATCGGATCCACCAAATATAACTTGTTTGTATATTACTTGTACTTGACAACAAATATAAATTACGAATGATAATTTGATCGTAGAATTAATAAACATGTAAACAATAACAGAAATACTGTTGAATACTGAATACTGATGAAAATACAAAATATTAATCATACCTGTCTCTTCTCTACGCATCATATCTTGATGAAACCGTCAGAACCTTTATATGGAATGAAGTAATGGAAATAATGACACAATATTGTTTTCATTAAGCGAATTAGTTTTCACCTTATTTATATTTGAAAGCACACTAATGCCAAGAAATTTATTGTCTAGGTAACAGGATATTAAAACTGTATGTCAACAAAAGTTTTATTGTTTCCGGTGCAAAATATCCTTCTTTAGAGTAATACTTTCTGAATACACATCATCATAGGATATTGAATACAAGTGTGCAAAGTGCTAGAAAGCGTTAGAAAATAGCAGACCAAAATTTCATATTCCCCAATGGACTTAATGCATGTGCAACTATGTTTTCAACGAATATTGAATTATATATTGCTTCACGCGAAAATAAAATCACTTTCTAGCACATGATGAACAAGTAGTAGGGTCATCAACATTAACAAGGGTAGTGAATTGGCGACTTATCCTCATCTGGTTCTTGAACATAACAAAATAAATATAATAGCGTTGATTCTATACTGTGTTATTTACTTCAAGAATTACAATATATTATGTAACTTGCCACCCCCCCCCCCCCCAGCAGTTCAATTTTTAGTTTTCAGTGCAGTATGTAAACCTGAATTTCCTCCAACTAAACTGAACAAGGCGACTTCTGTTTGCTGAAACAACGCAGTTTCTTTCCTTACATGTGTTATTTGCACGGGTATGTGTAGTTTGCTTTTTGTCCTTTCTTTGAATATCTTTCTTCTGTGAATAAGGTTTGCTGGTATAAATTACCCATGTATCTGAAGCAGTTGAATACAGCGGAATCAATTTTTTGAAGAAAGCAACCTCTAAGTGCTGTTGGTGTTAGTATGATATTTGGTTATTTTTATAGTAAAATAATTTCCCAAATATTTAAAGAAAATATGGTATAATGAAGCAAAACGATCCTATATTTCTTAATAAATAATTTTATTGGATAAAAAAATCAGTGAACCTTAAAGGAATTAATCTAGGTCCTGTAAATATTTCATCCTTACATTAGTTTCTCTGATACTGATCATGAATTTGATTTTGGCAAAATAGGGCTTTCGAATTTCCCTTAAATCGTAAATAAATATTAATAAATAAAATAAAAATTCAAGTAAGATTTAAGGATACATTTTCCTCAACAAAAATGAGTACATAAGCTCTTTGGTTACAATAATAAACACACAGAAGGTTACCAGAATTTTATGTAGTTAATGTGCAAATATACAACACAAATGGATAGCATTTGCACTTAGGTTAGGCTAACAGCAATAAATGCAGGAAATTTGACTTTCATGTATGATAGCATCAAGAACAATAATGTTGAAAAGAATCATTTACGAAATTCAGTTTATTCTCCACATACAATTTGTTTGTATATCGGGTATAATTTTTTTAAAATGAGAATGTAATTTTAAAACCTTGACGGCTGAAATACTTACTATCTGTAGGGCACTTATTTCTTGGGTTAAATTTTGAAGAGCTTTGTTATTTTCATCGTATGCCACAAAAACAAAAAGATGTGGTTGTTAAGACACAGACTTGCGAGCCTGCCACGGTAGCGTGAATGGTAGCGTGTCTTCCTCAGGTTCAAGAGGACTCGAGTTCGAATCTCGGTCAGGGTGACTTACCTGGATAAGATTTTTCCGGGGTTTCCCATTATCTTGAAAGACGAATGTCAGGAAACTCTAAGCTCCTTGGACTGCGGATTCATTTTGAGCATCATTTCACCCATTTCATTCATCGTCCGATATGACTTAACGTTGGAGGACGTAAATGAAAAAAAAAAAAAAAAACAGACTTGCGAATGGTACATTTGCGGTCCCAATCCCGCAAGGATCATCCTCCCCATCTGAAGCTTTTGTTTTCCAAGTTTTCCTCAGTGTTATTGAAATACAGGGGAGGTAGGCCATAATTAGGTCTCGAGCGTTTCTTTCCAAAACTTCCATAACAGAAAATTCATTATTGCCTCAAATATTTTGTTGGTCATGAGTTAGCAGATAATAAAAAATCAGTGTTTTATGAGCACAAAAGAATAAAAGTACTCTTCGAATAAAATATATGAATAATTGAAAGGCCACCAGTGGAACGTCCTCGAGCAGGTTACGAACCTTGGACTACCGTGCACATATCCCTACGGTAATACTTGTAGGTGAATTAGTTTCTAGTGCAAACAGTAAGTAAGAGCCCTCCTGGGTATTGAGCAGGTGGTGTGCTGCTACATACACATGTTGAGACAAGGGGCGGGGTTTAGACTCCACGGAGAAGCTCCTGCCCGGAAGTTAAACTACACACCAGGTTTACATTATGCCACCATATACCATTAAGGAGACAATGTGGGATGTTGCTACTAATTTATCATAATGGGGCTTCAACAGAATGCACATACACTTCCTCAAGATCTCTAGAATATTGAGATGTTGAGCTTATCTTGCGGTCCTAGAGAACACATCTTCATCAAGGAATGCAGATCTAAACAAATATTTCAAGAAATATTTTATCCCTGAATGCTCGATGTTGCAATGGTTGCTTTCAAACGTTGAGTGAAATTTTAAGTACCATCATTTACCTGGTCCCGTTGTTTATGAAATCATTGTACACTGACCCAGAAAATGTTGATGATTAATCCTCCGCTTTAACCCTTATAATTTTTACTTTGTACAGCTCCCGTTATTCCTATTAGCAGATGATAAATTACCTAAAAGTCACACTGTAGAATGAGAAACATCAACAAAATGTCTAACCTCCTTACCCTGTCCACAAAACACTTCCAATCCTGGAAGTTCTGCATAGGATGTAACAATAGTCGGTCAGAATAGACGACTAATTTGTTAAATATTTAGAGGAGATAATGCCATATTATAGTTTTTTATGAGTAGATGAACTTTGGTGTTAAAGATGCAGATGCTGGTTAAAGGTGCAGCGTTCAGTAGGTGCAGCACCACTCGTTGGAGATAGCCAGATTATGAGTCGAAACATGTGAGAGAATTCAACATCAAAATCTGAGGGAGTAAGTAATCTGCAACCCAAAATGCCATCTGATGATAAAAATACATAAATTATGTTTCACTTTATATATTTCGTCGGTATTTAGCATAATTATTTTTTCTCATGGTGATTAAATGACACAAGTGACAGATGTTTAAAGTAGTACACAGATCATTAACATATACAAGGAAATATATGTCGCGGAGATGAATATGAAGATTCTCCTCTATCAGAACACCAAGAAATTACTCATGTTCTCCGACTATCGAGAAACATAACATTCTGCTGTCATTAATTATGAAACAAGCAGGTGACTGATCTGTAATTTTAAGAAAACACAGTTTACTTAGCGATTACTTGACTTATCTTTGTGTGTTGTATTATTAAAATATGCAAAGAAAATAAAGCAAAACCTTTTTAAAATTTATTCAAATATCCTGCTACTAACGAATTTTATTCTTGACTTGGCATGGAATATCTGTAGCATTTATCCTACTTTACGCACATATTATGTGAAATAACAGCCACTTTTTCTACAGCATAGTACTCTCAACGATAACTTCAGCTTTTAGCTCTCTTCGCAAAAATATTATATTGTAAAAGTGCTAGAATCATTCGTTTCTATTCAACCCGCCTCTGTGGTATGTGGGTAGCATGTCTGCCACACATTCAAGAGGTCCCGAGTTCGAATATCACTCAAGGTAAAGTTTCGTCCTAATGATCCGGGATAAGGGTCTTCCCTTATCCTTGACGGGAGTTTCAATGGCACATTCCACAGTTTTACTGTATCTCAAACACAAAAAAGCGACGAACATATCTCAGGCGGGAGTACGGAAAATGACTTACATCCTCTTAATAAGGAAACACTTATGACATTGATTTTCGTGATCTTCACAGAAAATTTTAGAAGCCTTATTTAAGGAATGCCAGAAAAGGTAAATGCAAGAGGTAAATTGTGCAGAGAGTTAGTAAACAAATTCTGATGTTAAAGTAGAATTACGCTCTGCTTTTAATACCACTTCGAAGTTGCTGCTGATTCAGGAATGTTATTAGGATTTGCTAGAGTTTTCTCATTTGCAGAAAAATTATTTCGTGTATTTGCAATGAATGCTTAACGTTTAGTGATAACTACTGTACGGACCAAGCTCTGTGTGTTTGCAGCATGCGCGACGTGTGGCAATGCTTGCAGAAACAGAAATTATTACGTTTTCTTTTTTATTGGCGGAAGAACGCATTTGCCATCGAAGGGATATGTTTTTCTCTAGTTGTACACATACACACAAGACACACAGACACATACACAATACATCCATGCCCAAGGCGGGACTCGAACCAGTGACCCTCTACGCGACGGAACGCTAGAGACATACACTCTAACGACCATGCCTATGAGGGCCGGCTAAATTATCACATTAAATTGTTATTGTTCCTTATCGGTTGTGCTCTGGCTTCTAAGCATTTGTTTGTTTGAAGTGCCAGGCAACTGTGACTACGAAATCCTGTGGTCCACAGTGAGAATCGTCAGTTGATCTAGAATTTAACAGAAAAGTACCACAAGGAATCAAGGCAAAATTTCATAAATTCCACACTTTAGCAGGCAACAAAGGGGACAGCAGAATACATATACTATTAATGCATGTCCTCCAACATTAATATCGGATAATGATTGAAATAGGTGAAGTGACACCAAAATGAGCCTAGTGACCTAGGAGCCTAGAGTTAGTTACCCGGCATTCAACTTCCAAGATAAGGAAAAACTCCGGGGGAAAAGAAAAACCTTCTCCAGATAACTCATCCTATCCTAGCTTCAAACTTGCAATATCTTTGACAAACAGAATAATTTGAGCAACCACGAGAGTATATATATTTTTATCGTGAGGTAGTCACATTACCGAGAGGAGGTTCTGGCAATAGATGAGGTGTTGAAAGCTACCGAATCAGGTCACTTTTTACGATACATGCATGAGGCAAAAAGGGGTTTGCGAATACAGTGGAACTGTTCTATAAGAGAGCACGCAATAGTGGGTATTACTGTATCCAAATAACCGGCAAAATGGTTGAAAGTAATGGTTATTCCACACATCCACCTTCTTTAGTTATAGGCCGCGTCGTGGCTTAGTGGTTATACCGCTCGATTATTACCTCACTGTGATTATGGCAACAAATGGTGATAGATCCACCAGTATTGTGAAAGTGACAACAATAAACATATTTTCAGTGACAATTAAACAGTAAATTTTATATGAAGGTAAATAGCAGTAGCTCTCAAAGTAGTATATTATTACTTTTTGAAAATATTAGGCGTTTTGAATTATGTTAATCGGTTTTGTAATTTACGTCCTCCAACGTTAAGTCATATCGCACGATGAGTGGAATGGAGAAATGATGCTCAAATGAGCCCAGGGTCCATTGAGCTTAGAGTTACCTGACATTCGTCTTTTAGGATAAGGGAAAATCCCGGAAAAAAGCCTAATCCAGGTAGCTTACCCTGACGGAGATTCGAGCTCGTGACTTCTTGAACGTGAGGCAAACACGCTACCGAGGCGGACGGATTATAGTAAATTAAATATAGACTATAATAAAAGGGTTATTCTTAAATGGTGTCATACTACATGATTACACAGGTAGGGCCAGTTATGTGTTTATGTGTTTTATTTGCACTATTGAGTGTTATGCATTAATTTAAAACACTGAAACGTTACTGTCTATCTGGCCATTAGCACTTCCCTCCACCCTCTAATGCCATTCTTACTCAACGTAAACTTTATCGCATTCCTCCCAAACACACGGGAGAGAAAATGAGATGTGTAGTGTTTAACGCCCACTTTTACTATTACTACATACGGCACCGCAGGCATTGACACTGATGATACAGGAGATGAAGATGGAGCATCGCTGGAGTGGGATGGCGGAGGAAACCGGAGATGGGGCAACAAACCTCTCCGAGCGCGTGTTGTCTACCATAAATCTCACTTTGCAGTCACCTGGGATCGTGCTCACGCCGCCTTGGTGAGAGCTAAACGGTCTAACCACTCAGCTACGGCGCGGCCCAACCTCACAGAGCTTGACTACCGGGAAACATACGAGTCAGTTGGAGAATTTAATGTTATGCCGGCATGTTGGTCAGAGGTTTAGAGCAACCGCACGGAGAATGGGAGATCCATGGTTCAAATCCCGGCAAGGATATTGAACTTTTCAGTCTGGCTCTACTCATCCAAACCTCAGCCTACACACGGCTAGTATGGAGGAAATTATAATTTTCAAGTTCTGTATTGTTTAGATGTCCATCTGATGATACTTTATATACATTTTTGAGAAATGGTAAGCATTGTATTAATTTAAATTCCATAATTAACTATAATTTTTTCACTTCAAAGTCTACATTAAAAAACACTATAGTGTCATACATTTTGTCCAGACCAATGCAGCCTTTTACTTTTGCTGACGTCCTCTAACCAGTTAGACCATATCGGGCGGAGAATGAAATTGGTGATATGATGCTCAAATGAGTGCAGGTTCCATAGAGCTTAGCGTTTCCGAACATTCATCTTTCAGGATAACGGAAGACCCCGGAAAAAGCGTTATCCAGATAAATGATCCTGACCGAGATTCGAAGTCAACACTTTTCTGAACGTGAGGCAGACACGCTACCACCTACGCTACAGAGGCGTGTCATGCAGTTTTGTACTGATGTTTCTATTAACTACTGGATTAATTGCGATACACTCACTCTGACTTTGAAATGTGTTTCACTCACAGGACAGTGGTCGGTTAGAGTTAAGAACTTTAAATGCCACAGAAAGGCAAACTGAATGACAAACTCGTCTATCATATACAGTCGACTGCATTATGACGTGCTGATATAACGTATGGTTTATATCAGTAAGGAAATACTAATTCGCATCTACCACGACTATTACTTGGTTCTAGGACTACATTTAATATTTGTGGCACGCTTTCTGCATTGCTCTTCGGACCCAAAAAAAACCTAGATGTCTATAGGCACCTAATCTTCTACGCTCGTTCGCTCACTCACTCAATCAATCACTCCTTTCCTCTGAACCTAAAGCCACCCTTTGTCCAAAGGTTAATATTTCAGTTCCAAGCATTTGATATCAAAACAATGTGGGGGAAAAACTCATCAAGGGGCTGCCGTGAACCATCCTTCAGAAGCATTTCTTCCTTCCTCTCAGGTAACTTTCTGAACTCTTCCCCTTTCACCATCCACCTAGGACAGACATGCTCAGAGACTAATGCTTGTGAATTAAAACCAATAAAATATTGTCTCAACAGGCCTGTTGTGGGATACAGATGTTAAGGATATTTATTATTGTTATTAATTCTTCAAAATAAGTAAGCCTGTTTTACCAGTATCAGGTAATCAGGGATCTTGTTACAATAAAACATAAATACAAAGATCAAATTAACAGAACAGGATAATAATTATAACGTTTTAAAATGTTACCAATAAAGTGCTCAACGGTTGAAGTGCAACATGTTTAAGGAATACATTAAACAACGGTGTCTGAAGATCTGTATTAAAGGTGAAAGATGATGAATAAGATTATATCCCCTTTTGGAATGAAGATCATATCTAAATATTAAGTGTTCAACCCTTTAATCAACGCTTTCACATTTACAGATGTATCCATCAGGAGAGTCTATATAGAATCTTCGAAAGTAAGTTTTAAATTTCTTAGTCCGATTGCAAACTGAGTGAAAATAAAATTATGTGAAAAGTACTTGCAGTTTACACGATCGATAACAATAGGAAAAATATATTTCGAGTGATTTGTCCATTATAGCTGTTTATCCAAGTAGTGTTCCACATTTAAGAAATGTATTTTTAATTTTTTTTAACAAATGTGATTGTAGACTCTTTAAAACATTTAGAAATGTCTTGACATTCCTCAACGCACATTTTTCGAATAAGTCAAATAATGCATGCCCAAATATGACGCATGTCAACATGAGAAACACCGAATTTATAAAAGTATAGGTAATAAATGTCCTGTGCAGTTTGTTCACACTTGAAACCTGTGTACACTTCCTTTTCTAATGTTTAATTAATAGAAAAACAGCAGGCTGCCTCTTGCTAATGAGTTATATATGTGTGCATATTTGCATTATCAAATAATTTTTGTTGTTAAATTGTGTTGATACACAATTTAATTACTTACCATACAACGGAATCCACACATTGAAATTTTTTAACGGATGAAAACGATACAGGTTTAATCTTCTGAAATAGCGTAATAACTATTCGTATTTTCCATTTCCATAATAAAAATAAATGAAACAAGCTTCATGAAATATAGACATGCTATTTCATGGACTTTATTGGGGAGTCCGGTGTGAATCAATTCATACGAAATGAGAACGGACATAGAACTAACACAAACAAATGATACGATGCGGAAGTTCTATTTATATCCAAAAATTTGTTTTAAAATGATCCTTAATATGCTTTCAATTTTCTCAGCTACATACTCACAAGAAGAAGAAGAATTGTACTTCACCCAAAAATTCGATAACGAGATTTTACTCCTAATGTATGTTTTGAGATTGCCAAATAACTAGGTCTGTAGGTCCATATGTGAGAACGTGTAAAACTATAATTCAAAAAACAAAAATGTGTTAAAATACCAAACTTCTTATTTTATGTATGCGTCTTCCGGGATGGGATACGAAGATTATCAGGAAAATCTACTACCCGGAGTAACGCTTTACCTGGATTTTTTTTCAAACGCAGCTCTAACTATTTTTATAGAAGTACCGTAGAATTAAAACTATATTTATGAAAAATACACTTTGTGTATGTGAATTTTGTTAGAATCACCTATGAAGTCATGTTTTACTGTAAATGATATTCGCACAACTAGTAAGCAGTAAGAGATAGGCAAGATCTTGCAGCACAAAAGTGTGCTTCTTGTTTAGATGGAAACATATTTTCATATGTAGCTAAGCATTCCGAAATAATATTTGTTTCTAATTTTAACTGTTAGATACATGGGTCTATTCGCTTATGTCCATCACAGAGCACCAGCTCTTAAAATATTTGACTATTACTTAATGTTCAATGTATCAAATTATTACTCTTATACTAGCAGAGAATGTGTAATAAGACAATGTTTACAGAGGTTTATCTTGATGAATGCGATTTATATAGATGGATAAGTATTTTCAGCATAATGAACACCAGGGTAAAGAAATTTATAAGAGTACGAAATGGATTCATCTTCTCACTTTCTATGATTTTTACTCATAGGAGGTAATTATTAAAATTTGAGTAAATAGCCATGGCTTCTTTCACAGTATTTCGCTATCTACTCGTTCAAAAACGTTTAATAGCAAAGTTAATTTTACTATCTTGTTATCATTAGAATATTATTTGCATAAGCAGGATAAAAACGAGTATCAATTTTCCGCTTTTAAAGGCGCAAGTATTGGAGAATGCAAATTAAAAACATCTCACAAATGACCATCTGCACAGAACATTCTATTTTACATAAATTGGAGGCTTTAACGAGTTGCACATTTTTTGTACACTAAGGTTTTGTACGTTATTCCCAGAAAATTAAAGATACGCATGAACCTTGTTTCTATATTTCTCGGATATTATTTTGGTTTGCAGTACAAAAACAATACATATCTGTATATTCTAAACCCTACCAAACGAAATTTGAGCAAATTGTTCAGAATGTCACTTCCAACTATACCACATAGGTTCAATTCTCTTAATCAACTTCATTTTCATTTTATTATGTACTTTTACAGGCGAAATCAATATTGTTTGTGCCCAATAAAGACAATACAGGTTCTGTTGCTATGACAAGAACTGCAGCATTTAAGATGCTTAGAACTGAAGATAATCAGATGGGAAAATCAATATGTATTATCTCAATGAGCGCTAATCATAAAAGATTTACAAGAATTAAAATCAGCATATTCGAAGTGCGTTCAAGTTATAACACCTATTTTTTTCAGGAGTGGGACCAGATAGGAACCTCTGTTTTTTTTTGAATGCGTGACAGAGATGGCAGCACTGTACAGTGCATAGAACTCTAGTGGCAGCGACTAGAGTTAGGACTGTTTTTGATACTTAAAATGGCGACGTTTTCATTGCAAGAACAGCAACATTGCAAATATCTTTGCTTTATTCGTATGCATTCTCCTTATATTTACAAAATGTAAGTATACGTGTGCGTGTGCTATAACTCTAATGTACAGCTCTAAAACGAAAAGTTTAAATGTAGGTTCAGTATCTTCCAGATAGCACAGCAAGATTTTCAAGAAGTACTCTCTATCCCGAGGAATAATTTTCCAAAACGTTTTATTTTCTCAAAAACAGGTTTAATAAAAAGTAAGACGTGAAGCTTAAGTAGTTACATTTCTATGACCTAATTAGTTTTCTACACTTACGCCATCTCCTGAACTGGTATTTAGTTTACTGCAAACAGTCCTTTGTTCAGGGATGCAAGTACTGGTAGTACTTTGTCGTTGTTGATTTTTTGTGTTATCTCAATTTAGTGTTTATAAAATTTCTTATTCATTCATATTATGATGATGGTAGCGATGTGCTCTCCCAAAACGTCGATTTCAACTGGAGAATTTAATGTCAGGAGGGCACGTTGGCCATGGTAGCTCAAAGGTTAAGAGCGACTGGACGGAAACCAGGAGATCCGTGGTTCAAATCCCGGCCATGGCATTGAATTTTTCATGTTGACTCTATCCATCAAATATACGGCTAGTGTGGAGAAATGATTAATTTCCATCAATTAACTAAAATTCTAATCGTATTTTCAGCTGGCTTGTTTCCCGACATTATCTTGAATATATGTTTAATGAATTTGTTTAAATTACTTTATATATAACTAATTTTCAAGACAAGACAATTGGAGTGTATATTTTGAATTATTTGTGTATCTGCCGCAGAAATCTTCCTCATTCAGAATTAGTTTTAATTAAATGGTAAACTGGAAAAGATAGACAGAATGTTATTATACACAAATTGTTAAAACACACAATTTAGGCCAATTACCGTTTTTGATTGAACTATTTCCAAGATATTCATTGTTATTTGTCTTCGTTTTCCAACAGAAAGATAGACAGTTGTTTATTCAGTTTATCTCTTGGCCTCAAAAGGGAATGGAATTCAAAGACATCACATAGTGAACAGCTTTAGTAAAACTATGGTTGTAACATAAAGCCTACTGAGTTGTAATATTTCTCTTAAATTCCAAGAAAATTAGCAATAATATAATTTCTGCAAATTTCCATCTCGACTAGCATTAGATAAGTAGATCAGTAACCCTTTCTGGGAATAGTAAACTTAAGAGTAGAAAGGTCATATGAGCACGTATCATTAAATGTTTTAAAGATACACTGCATTAGGGCAGTAATATATCAGTATTATTAATATGTGTACTGGCGCTTACTTTGACTTACACCTCAGATGTAGCTTAGTGGTTGGTAATTTGCTCTTTGCCAAGTGCTGCTGCCATAAAGCCATATTAGAATGACATATGCCACGTTGTCGTTAAAATAACAGCACTTCACTGTTTTGTCACTTACACCATGTCATCACTTAGCGATAGATAAGTCGCTGATGGGGCCAGAATATCAGCTTTTCTGATTGATAAAATATCTGAATGACATTTTAGATTATTAGCTGAAACGCTGAACGTAATGATATCTGTAAACCCAATTATATAAGAAATCTGATAGAAGGAGTTTAATTTAGCTGTCGTTAGACAAACCGGAGCCCCAGTTAACGATAACTTCCGCAGACGTACGTCTTTGTGATCATCAGCCAAGAACTCGAGTATACTTTCATGAAAATGTCCTCATTAGTTGAGGATTTGTCTTCTGTGATAAAAACCAGACGGACTGATAATGCGAGTAAGAGAGGGGATTATTCCTAAAGAACGAGTTCCCAACTTCTTAGCAGAAACCAAAGTTTTGCTGCAGATAATGCCTTTGTATATTTATGATTAAATTAATAATCAAATGTTAATGCTAGATGACATACGCTATGCAAAAATAAAACAGGTGTGCGTCCATATTTTTAGTATCTCGAGGAAACTGAGTTCACAATTTAGTTAAGATTGTGCCCGATACGTTTCTAGTGAAACTGAGTATAAAGTCACACACTTGATAGCATAAATTTTTATTCATTACCAGGCTGAGAAGGATATATTTTTCGTAAGGATTAAGATGTGGATTTTTACTTTTTCTACCAATTACAAATAGCAAGCAGGCGTAGTAGTTTACCGAGGTTCCTCTCGAAATAAATTATAGATTATATGGAAACCAAAAAAGCACTCTTAGAAATATATCTGTATTAGCGTCTATGTATTATGAACAGCACAACTTACACACAAGTTGATGAAACATCAGACCTGCTATGCATAACTTCCGTGTCTTCCTAGATGTAACACAAAGACTTTCAGAAAATCCCTCCACACTGAACTACTCTTTATATAGAATATTATTGATAATTTTTTGATTTTGTGAAACATGTCTCAAACAATTTTGTTAAATGTTTAAAGTATTGGCACGAAAATAAAGTATATATCGTTACTTATGAAATTTTATTCACGTTTTAGAACATATTAATAGTGAAAGTATTTCAAAGGTCGAGGTGTTGAGTCCTTTTTTCAAGCTTTGTCATTCTCACAGTCCTAGTATTAAAAGTAACAGACCAATTAAAAGTAACTGATGAATGCTTTCCACAAATTACAAAAGAAGAGTAAGCAACTAGATGCGTGTACTGGGAGGCTGCACAGATACTGAGCAATAGGTTGGGTAGCATACTGCAGAGGGTTCCATTGTGATGCTGGTTAGGAGTTGGGAGTGGTTAGATGGAGGAGTCTTCGGTAACTGTAGTAAAGTGTTGCAAGTAGGTCTTAATAAGCTTCTTGTGCTTTCATGTGACATCTGGTAGGAAGGGATATAGGAGAGATGTGAAGGACAACCTGGTTCGGAAGACGATGTGCTTGAAGTTCATTAATATATAAGTGACAGCTTGAAAGTACATAAGGAATGCAATACTAGGGACTTATCAAGTCCAATTCAAGGATAGGATTGCCCCAAATAATATTAATTAGATGCATTGAAAAGCCATTTAATCTCAAATATTATAAACGAGCAGCACATATGAGATTCTTAGAAACTGTTTCTTGAAGTACTTTTCTTACATGAACAATAATAATTACTAATCTTATGCTTTATAAATGAACGTAACAATGAGCTCTAAGAGAGGTATCAACTCATAACTGCTTTTAAAGGTTTGCCCATTTTTAATCTGCAATTCGCTCTGATGATCTAAGTTCCTGAAAATAGTTTAAATATCCTGAGATAAAAGGCGTTACCTCAGAAGTTCCGCGGTTCACTAAATGCATTAGAAGTTAAAAATTAAATTCCAAAATGTAAACAAGATTGAAACTGAGGGCCTGAACATAACGCCCACAATTACAAAGAAAATGTGCAACAGAAACGTGAAAAAGTAAGCGTCTCCCTACACTATTTAGCACAACATACGCAGAACTTGGCGTGTAAACTTGGTTCCGCTAGCTAATACGAAATAGGAGATATTTGGTTCCCAAAACATTGGAAATGATTGCGAGAGAGAGAGAGAGAGAGAGAGAGAGAGAGAGAGAGAGAGAGAGAGAGAGAGAGAGAGAGTCTGCGTTCGAAATATGCAGTTATTGTATCCGGCAAGATTACGATTAGTCTTGAAACCCCTATTATTATACCACGCATAATCCACCATGCTAGGCCAGAGGAATAGTCACCACACTCCAAACCAGGAGAAGTAACGTGAGATAAACGTCATACTCATTCCCAAGCAGCTTGGATAAGTTCGCGATCAGCAATTGTGTTAAGCACCAGAAGCTTTTTTGTTTCCTCTCCCTCTCTCTATCTCTCCCTCTCTTCATGATGAGGCCAGCAGCAGTAATAGACTCGGAGAATTCTGGGCGTAGCGTGTTTATAGCGCTTAAGTATGGGGGTCTTATGTTAACCCTTCAAATTCAAACACTTAATAATAATAATAATAATAATAATAATAATAATAATAATAATAATAATAATAATAATAATAATAATAATAATAATAATAATAATAATAATAATAATAATAATAATAATAATAATAATAATAATAATAATAATAATAATAATAATAATAATAATAATAATAATAATAATAATAATAATAATAATAATAATAATAATAATAATAATAATAATAATAGTAATAATAATAGTAATAATAATAGTAATAATAATAATAATAATAATAGTAATAATAATAATAATAATAATAATAATAATAATAATAATAATAATAATAATAATAATAATAATAATAATAATAATAATAATAATAATAATAATAATAATAATAATAATAATAATAATAATAATAATAATAATAATAATAATAATAATAATAATAATAATAATAATAATAATAATAATAATAATAATAATAATAATAATAATAATAATAATAATAATAATAATAATAATAATAATAATAATAATAATAATAATAATAATAATAATAATAATAATAATAATAATAATAATAATAATAATAATAATAATAATAATAATAATAATAATAATAATAATAATAATAATAATAATAATAATAATAATAATAATAATAATAATAATAATAATAATAATAATAATAATAATAATAATAATAATAATAATAATAATAATAATAATAATAATAATAATAATAATAATAATAATAATAATAATAATAATAATAATAATAATAATAATAATAATAATAATAATAATAATAATAATAATAATAATAATAATAATAATAATAATAAGTTGGTTATTTAAATAACGATAGAGAAGGCGTGACAACGTGCCAAGTTTTACAGCGGCGAAGCAACGAGCCAACGTTTTATAACTTTTTAAAAGACAAGGAAGAGGGAAATCAAATTAAAATATATCAGCGTCTGATTCTATAGACAGTAAAATCTTTCCCCTTATAAAGATAATGTAATCACAATAGGAGAACTCCTGTAATATAGTTTTTAAACTTTAATTTGTGTGCACAGAAAGCTATATGTCGTCGTATGTCCACGTACGAGGACATACGACTTCTGCACAAGTAACCCAGTCAAGCCACAGCTCGGTACCAATCACAGCCACCCAGTACAGTATGTGGATGATTTCTGTTTACTCCTATCTTTACAATATGACCATTTTATAATAATTCAAAATTATGTTGGTGATATTTTCTCAATTTCTATTATCAAAGCCGGTTTCCGATACATACAGGTACATACATGTCCTTTGCTGGCGTTTTTAAAGTATCAATGCGTGAACGTAGGTGGCTCTCCACATTGGAGAGCCGTTTGAGGCAACTGTATTGGGGCATGAGTATCACGTTAAGGGAATACCAACCTATGGTTATATGGATGACTTCGTTTAAATGTCAAAACGATCGTTGTATGGCAAAGGAATTATTTTGCAATAGGTAGATTTTGTGAAGCACTTAGAAGGCAGAGACTGTCCACAAGCCCTGACTGTCGTGCGTATGTGGCAATATCTGTGCAATAAACTTACGATAAATGTATAAGAAGGTGATCTTTATGATTTTCAAAACTGAAAGTTAACAGTGCTAAAGCGCGTGAAATTGAACCTATCAGTAAAATGCTGGCGTCACTTATGTTTTACTGAAATAAAGGACACCGATCTAGACATGCCTGGATTGTGATTCGATGAAAAAACCTCTGACGAAAAAGTTCATTTTTGAAAATAGTTTTTATTAATCGCAGATCCCGCAATTGTTATCTGTTTTACTGTGGGAACTAAATCCATATTTCTTCAAATAGATTGAGCAGTATCCCCTCCATTGGCAGGAATGACAGCCTCGTATGGTTCGTATTTCTTCTAATGATTCTGTCAATCATGTCTCAGCTATTTCCAATTGGTAACAACTGGATCCAGTATGACGGTACTTGTCAGATTTATCCTCACAGAAATTGAGGCCATTTGCGGGACATGATTCTCTACAAACAAAATGCTTTTCTGTGTTTTACAAAAGAAATTGCACTACCTCCATTTTTTAACTTACATGAATGCTACATTGATGTCGATTCATTCAACCATATCTTATATTCATAATATAATGTTATTCCAGGACTGGTTTGAAACACCGAGAAAATCACAAACAAATAGAATAATTAAGAGATTAGGATATTCACACGAGGTCGGTTATGTTTGTCTTTATGCCCGAGTGCACCAATCTGTTAATAAAAGAAATCAAGGACTTTCATGTTACTGCAGTAAGTATTTCATCAGGACTATCATTACACATCGGTGCACTGAGTTAACAGCATTTTAGTCGCCTCTGTTTCAGTGGCAGGCACTCACCTTGGATTAGCACATCGCACATTGTACGTAAACTCTACTAAATCCACTTGGAATATATCCCGTGGTCTCTTTTTCACTTGTTCCACCTCTTTGCGGAAGTAGAGGCATGTACTTTTTCAATGTGCTGTGAAGAAAAGTAGATCCAAGTTTCTCTAAAAATAAGGTAAATAAGTTAACATGTTTAAATTTTAATATGCCGAGTTTCAGAAAAGCTAGAAATAAGAGATGGTGCAGTAAATTTAAAGAAAGACACGTGGGAAAGCATGGTATTAAAACTGAATGTTAAAGTATGCGGAAGATAAAGGATAAAGCTTAGATATTGGAGGAAGGCACCTTGCGCAGTGTGACCTCCACACAGATATATGGTGGCTAACAATCCCAGGAGGAAGCAAAGAAATAAAGAAACCACAGGAAAACACAGAGATTCTCAGAAATTCCTAATAAGCGCTGAGAATTCATCTCACTACCGAGACCCGCTGCACAGCCACCAGTACCCCGAATTCGGTGTGGACAAGGGTTTTCCCTACGTGAGGATCATATAAGGCCACCTAACGCAGAGAACAGCATTTACAATGCGCGAGCATTCGTAACATCTATCAGGGACTACTATGCCCTACGAGCCAGAAAGCGCACCTGAAAGATGAATAAGGAAATACTTCAAATTGAAATGGTGAGAAGAAAAAGCGGTATGAACGTAAGCACCCCAGCATTCGACCAAGTGATAAGGGTAAACCAAGTAAAACCGAAGTCGGAGTACGTGGCTAAACGGAGATCGAACTAGCGACATCCCGAATGTGAGCCACACATGTTACCAAGGCACCACTTTGCTCGGTAACTGTGAAAGTGTTATGGAATTTTTCTCTTTGCGTTCTATTCCACTGATGTGGTTTTACTGAGCCTAGGGATAACCACCTTTAGATAAACAGAAGCACGAAGAAGGAAAGTCAAAATATGATTCCCAAACAGGACGAACTGCAAATTCTACCCCAACATCACGGTCGATGCATGATCTCGACAGGTTACCAAATTCTTACACATACATGTGCAATTAATGCATCAAATCACCTCCCTACACCAGCTGCGACAGTATGACCACTCACCCGTAGTTACTGAGTTCCAGTGATGGCACTGCGGTGACATTCCTACGTAAAGGAAATCAAAAGTATTAACATTTAGCCGCCTCTGACTTCTAAGCCTATCTCTCGTTGGCTTGTTCACTGGTAGGGGCAAACTAGCAGTGTAAGGGAAGCGAGCACGTGCCCTAAAGTTGAGCACACTTGGCGGAGATTTTAATTATGTCCTTGGTCAGGATGCTTAAGATTCGCGTGTCATAAAAGGTCTAAGACCTTAAAAACTACAAGGTAACAGAACAAACTGTAGCTTTATAAGGGTGCGTTCAGGGGATGGAATGTTCGTTATGGATTAGTAATACTAACCTATGTCGTTCCGCAATTTTACACTTGTTCACGGCCGGTCGGATTCAACTACGATAAACAATTTCTATTATCGATTCACCAGAAAAGATTGTTTAGCGCCGTAAGTTTGATGAAAACTGTTACACACCAAGGCATTAACGATTCCGTAAATAACATCTTTATAATTACAAAAGTCCACAATGCGCTGGTTTGACCTGCAGTCGGTAGATCTTATAAATGATTCGCATACTTAAAGAGTAGTAGTGGTGGAGGTTATGAAGCGTGTTTACTGGAGATAAAACGCGCCTGTGGTCTATTTGCAGACAGCGTGCTTGTTTGTGTGTGTGAACCCCCGAGAGTGATTTCCTACCACAGCAGCAGACATTAGAGGGAGCTCATTAGCGCTGGTCACTGGGTCAGTGTTCCGTAATGAACATGCGGCATTAAGATGTGGCCAACGGACTGTGAAATTTCACTGATTATTCACAATGTAGTATCGCTATGCAATATCATGAAGTTAAGATGGGTCTTCAACGCATGAAACGTTTCACACATAGCACATTGTTTCTTCTTTTATATAGAGGATCTTGGGTGTTGCCATTTTGGGAGCAATTAGGTTTATTAAGAGTTCACCGTTTAATCTACTGCTTCACTTGGCTTGCTTCTGTTCATTATTTGTCTGTCTTCCCTCCCTCCCTCCCTCCCTCCCTCCCTCTCTCTCTCTCTCTCTGTCTCTGGTTCCTGAAGTCAGGGTTTAAAAACCAAAATAGAGCGAAGGATCGTTTTCGGGCACAGAAATAGCTTTAGCACGGCTTCCTTCTGAAGGGAAATAGCTGTTGTTTCCGTGTGGTAGAATTACGGCATCTAAAAGGACCTCAAGGCTGATTAGGAGTTTCTGAACAAATTTAGGAGGTCTTTCACGTCTAATATAGATTGGGGATCTAAACTTGAAGAGCGTCTAAAAAATAAAATCATTTTATTCACGCGTACACAAACACATCCCACATGCACTTGAGAAATGTTTCAGATATACAGGTTACTCAAAAGAATTGCACATTTTGAAACATACGTGGGAAAGCTGAGAGCTTGGTGGGTCCGAATAACACATGGTACTTACTCTGCCTTGTCTGTTAGTACAGATTTGCACGGGGACATTGCATGGCCCCCAAGACCACCTGATCTAACCGCAAGTCATTTTTTTATTGTGGGTCTACATTAAGAGCGAAGTTTACGTACTCGACCCGCTACCAACCAAGAACATAAAGCAAGAGCACGAGAAGAAATCTCGAGGATTCCTGTTAAATATTAGGTCAAGCTAGCCTTTGAGGCTTCAGGAAGGTGTACATGGAAGAGGAGCTCATCTATCGGATGTGGTCTTCAAAAAATTAAAATGTTGTGTTCTTCAATGATGGTATAATTTATACTGCACAATGACATAATTATCTGTAAAGTAATTGTGCTATCTATTAATCTCCATTAAAAATTTCCCCATCTTTTGAGACCCTCTCTATATACAGGGTGAGTCACCTAAAACTTGCACCGTAAATATTTCTGAAATGGTATGTTCTATTGATATGCGGTTTTCACGGAATTGAACTATAGGCAGGGGCTCGCATTTTCAAATGATACACAGATTTTTATAATTTTTAGAAAGTGTATTTATGTACAAAAGTTACATTTTTTTAAATGGAACAATGCGTATTGACATTAAGAAAATAAAAGTAGAATAAATTAGAATGTCAATGGTGTTTTTTGCACGATTCCAATGTAAGTAGTTTACGAGAAATCATCATTTGAAAACTGAACGCACCGGCAGTTGTTTGTTCCATTCAATTGCTTAGTTGCTAGGCTAGGATGTTGTTATGTTTGTTTACAGTGTGTTTTGTCTACACTGGCAGTTATTTTGTGATAGTTGAAGCAGTAGGACGTGCTTGGAAGATGGTATTTACCAATGCAGAAAAAGCAGATATGCTCATAGTTTATGGTGAATGTAGAAAGAATGCAGTTCTTTCTTGTACAGTGTACTTGGAAACATATCCGAATAGACGTCAACCATCTCGTCAATTATTTGTGAACCTCTTCAACCAATTACGTGAAAGTGGTAGTATAACGTCTAGAAAACGCACCAGAAACAAACGAGCAACTGGAGAGCAAGGAGAAATTAATGTTCTAGCTGCTGTTGCAGTAGATCCCCACATTAGTTCTCGTGCAATCGCACGAGGAAGCGGCATCAGTCAAAGAAGTGTAATCCGCATCCTCCATCGTCATAAGTTCCATCCGTATCACATCTCTCTCCATCAAGTGCTGCATGGCAATGATTTTGAGAATCGTGTGAACCTTTGTACATGGGCATTGAGACATGATACTCCAAATTTGTCATGTATCTTGTTCACTGATGAAGCAACATTTACTAATCATGGCCAAGTAAATCTAAAAAATATGCACTATTGGTCTGTTGACAATCCTCGTTGGCTGCGTCAGGTAGAACGTCAGCATCCATGGAGTGTGAACGTGTGGTGTGGAATAGTGAACCATCACATCATTGGCCCTTTTTTCATAGAAGGAACACTGAATTCACAGAAGTATCTCAACCTCCTAACAGACGATCTTCCACAGATGTTAGAAGACGTTCCCCTTCAGACTAGGAGGAATCTGTGGTATCAACATGATGGCTGTCCGGCCCATAGTGCACGAATTACTACAGCTTATCTTCAAGGATTGTTTCAAAATCGGTGGATTGGACGAAGGGGACCTGTACCTTGGCCGGCCCGTTCACCAGATTTGACTCCTTTAGATTTTTTTCTGTGGGGGAAGCTGAAAGACACTGTCTACAAGGACATACCAACTACACCAGAAGATATGAAACGGCGTATTACTGCTGCCTGCGCTGAAATTTCCACTGAAATGCTAGAACGTGTACAGCAATCTTTACATACTAGACTGGAAGCTTGTATTGAAGCTGGTTGTGCTCATTTTGAACACAGGCTTTGAGGGTACAGTTTTGTTTACTTGTCAGAATCCTCATTTTTCTTCATTCACTTGTTTTTCTTTAGTTTGTCCTAGCCATTATCCCGTTTTGTACAAATGACGATTTCTCGTAAACTACTTACATTAGAATCGTGCAAAAACACCATTGACATTCTAATTTATTCTACTTTTATTTTCTTAATGTCAATACGCATTGTTCCATTTAAAAAAATGTAACTTTTGTACATAAATACACTTTCTAAAAATTATAAAAATCTGTGTATCATTTGAAAATGCGAGCCCCTGCCTATAGTTCAATTCCGTGAAAACCGCATATCAATAGCACATACCATTTCAGAAATATTTACGGTGCAAGTTTTAGGTGACTCACCCTGTATATTAATATTATAAAGATAGAAAATGTATAAGTATGTGTGTATGAAAACCTAGTAAGATGGCTTTGCCGTGACGCGTGAAAACCGCATTTGGGAAGTTTGCAGCTAAAATCTGAAATTCCTACAGAACCCTTGTCCCTAACTGAGACTCCTTCAAAACTGTTTTCAGTTCTCATAAATGATAAATGACAAGGAAGTACCCTAAGCTTGGGCTAGGAACGATTCCTTACAGAGGTTCCTTTACCAAGTATTATTTCATTGCGCGTAGATATAAAAAGTGCCCATCCCCTGTAGAGGCATACATAGTGAGAACGGGCTTCTCCTGTATGTAGGGCAGAACTTACTATACTGTATGTACTGATAACTAGTTCACCAATTTTCTGATATAATATACATTAAGATTTCAATTTACGAGTGGGTGCCGTAAAGGTTTAATTATCACCCGGTAGTTTTATGCTAGACTGATGAAAGCTTTCAGTGTCATTATTCATCCCTCGGGACATAATGTTGGTAGTTTCAGTAATTTGAGTCATTTTGTTTTTACAGTTAGTGCTAGAAATGACTGAGGTGTAAGATGGAGAAAATTGAGGCTCGTAGTATGATAAAGTTCCTGCATTTGAAGGTAAAAACTGCCCGGGAAATCCATGAAGAGGTGACGGCCGTTTATAGAAATGATTACCTATCGTATGACACTAGTGTGAGATGGAAAAGGAATTTTCAAACTGGTCACACGTCCCTGACAGATGAGCCAAGAGCTGGTAGACCGTCAATCACAGACGATGCTGTCACAATGAAGAAAGTGGGGTGTTTAATAATGGAAGACAGACGAGCAACCATCCAAATGATCATGAATGAAACACATCTTAGTTATGGTTGTGTGTGGAAAATTATTCATGACGAACTGCACGTGTCTAAGGTGTCTGCTCGGTGGGTTCTACGTTTGCTAACCCCTTCCGGAAAGCAAACATGGCGTGACCTTTCAAGACAGATGTTAATGCTGTTGGAACAGGATGAAGATGATTTTTTGATCGTCTGGTAAAAACGGATGAATCTTGGACGCAGCAGTATGATCCAGAGACAAAAGCCATGAGGATGGAATGGAAACATGACGATCCCCCCCCCCTTCCCAAAAAGGCAAAGGTGCAAAAGTGAGCAGCAAAGGTCATGCTTTCAGTTTTCTAGGACTGTCGTGGAGTAATCCTTACCCATTATTTTGCCAAGGGTCATACCATCACTGGCAGACACTACTGCAATCTTCTGGACTAGTTACGAGTAGTTCTCATTAAGAAACGACGGGGTATACTCTCCAAATTTGTTCGTCTTCTGGCTGATAATGCCCAGCCCATGCATCTTAAGTTGCAGTTGACAAAACAAGGGAATGTGTCTTTGAGACTTTACAGCATCCGCCTTATTCGCCCGATCTCCGAGCAATTTTTGTTCTCGGAAATGAAAAATCCGTTGCGTGGTTGCCGATTTGACGACACAAATGATGTCAACAATGAAGTGGAGGAGTGGTTTAAAGCAAATTCAAGGTATTGAAGGTATTGGGAAGGTCAAGAAACGTTGGGGAACATGTGTAATCTGGATGGTGACTACGTAGAGAAAAAATAACAAGCACATATCAACACAAATTCTCTATCACATTTTTAAAGGTTGACAATTAAAATTGTACCACACCCTCATATAACTTAATATTCTCTTCCCTAAATAAGAAACACACTAGTCGCAATCAAAGGTGAGTTCCTGACCGTCATACACTGCCTCATAGTAGAAAATAAGTTTAACTTTCCTTTCTGTTTTCAATTTTAAAATTTTAATAGATATATTTAATAATTCCACTGCAATGCACTATCATTTCATATTATATGAAATACAAAGCCTAACACTGTACTGAAATTGAGTATTAGGCATATTATGAGCACATACGGCCCGGAGTAATAAAAAGTGGTATTCTTAGAACGCACTTCTTAAATAGAAATGGAATCAAAAAGCCCTCGCTCATAAAGTTATGGAGTACAAAAAGTCACTATACCCCGCAAAATAAAAAAACAAAAGCCAGCTACATTTTATTCTATATTATATACCCACAGGGCCACCGTTGTATCAGAAGACAGCATACAAAGCGACAGTCGATCCTGTCTGTAACCGTACAAATAGTAACTGCATGTATTTCTTTAACTGTGATTTATAAAACGCGCAGATATATATACACTAAAATTAAAACAAAACTTCTGAATAACCTTTATTGTAATTTTATAGAACAAGTCTCTGGTTGCTGAAGCCTTGTAAAAACACTCATGTAACAAAGTTTTTCTTTATTTGCTTTGTGGTTATGCTGTAGTTATTTTTGTTAGCAGGGCACGCTAAATAATTATATAAAGAGAGAAAATTGCTAACATTAGGATTCAATGAACAAATATTCATAATTAACAACCGAAAGGGTTATTTTTCTGGACGCACCTATTTGACTTCTTCTTCCTTCTTTTGTTTTCAAGAAAAATCCGAGAGTGCCCGCTCTTCACACTGATCAGCCTTATTCTATTCTTTGTCTGTGTTCCTAAATTATGTAAATACTACAAAGCTTTCATGTGTTTAAATAATTAAAAACCACATTGAACGTAAACAACTTAACATGTTGTAATTATATAAAAAGTAGATAATATTTCCGGATGATGATTGTTCCAACATCAGAGAGGTGATACAACATTTCCAAAACGTGGACTACTGGAGGGAGGTTAAGAAAAGTAGGCGTTTCGCGGAAGTTTCACATGTTCATCCATTATTAGTTATAGCTGGGGCAGCGAAAAATAGAAAACATTTAATAAAAACCGTTCAAAATTTAAACAAAGTTCCTCTAATGCCTTATTCAATAATTTCTTAAAGAATGGTGATAACTAATCGAAATTAATAACAAGTCATGACGGTATGAAAAGCAATCGTTGTTGGGTAAGCCATTTAGCCATTTTGTAATTTAAACCAGACGCTTTAAACAATTCGCTCAATTAACATAAAAGGCATATATTCATTCATAGATATGTTAACACTTTATTTAATGTCTTTAGGTAATGGAGGACGAGTTTTGCAAACTTAAAATTGGAAAGATAGGGCTTTTAATCTTTGTTTAATTTATTTTATTAAAGACGGCGGAATTCTAGCAGGGTACAGATTTAAAAAAATAGAAACATCCAGCTCTAAGTGTAGCTTACAGGGCTATAAGTGAACAATTGCTTCTGAAGATACTCTAAGGTTATTGTTTATTTTGATAATTTGGCCTCAGTCATATACCACTGAGTGCTCCCTCAGGCAAAAGAAGTACAGATTTGTTCAAAATCAAAAAGTACATTTCACCTATTTATATCTGCCAGAGTGTGACAAGGAACGTTCTATGTAATACCGGCAGGGGATAGGTTATAGGATATTTAGATATATGTACATGGGCAAATATAGAAACATCAGAGCAGTTTTTGCCTCAAAAATCTACTAATTTATAAACATTCTACACTTTACGTTAAGTAAGTTTAATTATGTTGTGGCAGATATGTACTAAAATCGCAGCAGATGAGATGTCGCAAATGAGCAGTATATCAGAGCAACGCTCATCCCTGAGGTGTTGGGATAACTTGTCTGCCTCACACTTGAAAGGTCCCAAGTTTGAATCTCGGTCATGGTGAGTTATTACGTTAAATTTCTTCCGCAGTTTTCCCATATACTAGAAGATTAATATCGGATAACTCCAAGACCAATGTACTCTGGACTCATGTCAGCATAATTTCACCCATTTCGTGCGTTGCACACTGCAGTATATAATTATTTTTCTGTGCTCATTTTTAGTTTTTTGCACCTTAGTAGAATGTATAGAACCCACTGTTTCCCATCCAAAATGCCATATGAAAACTTTACATGGATTGATACCTCTGAATTTAAAGAACCAAGGATGTTTCAGAAAATGGTTCGAGTGAGTCTGTGAAGACTAGAATTCAAAAATAAAAATGGAATGAACATCAAACTTGGTGTGCAATAAAAATAAAAAATGAGTCAGGAAAAACCACGAAATGCCTAAGGTCAGATTGGACGGTCGATAGAGATCGAAACCGAGACCTCAGCAATGCGAGCTTCACGCCTTACGCCGAGCCAATATGAAATTAGCATTAGAGGGGAAATTTTTTGATTAATAAGATAATAAAGTAATCATTCATTAAAGTCCTCGTACTTCTCTCTCGGTTTTACAACCAGAGATAAATAGGGATCAAGTAAATATTCAAGTACAACCGCCACTTCCATGTTCAATTGTGTAGTTTTAAAAATTGCGGAGGTGCTTTTATAGCTAATCCACAACTGGTAAAAGAGGGCTTTACACTTTAGAGAGAATTAACAGAAGCGGTTGAGTAGTTTCTCTCTCTCTCTCTCTCTCTCTCTCTCTCTCTCTCTCTCTCTCTCTCTCTCTCTCTCTCTCTCTCTCTCTCTCTCTCTCACACACACACACATACATACACGCGCGCTCACGTTTGTAATGAATATAAATATATAGAAGAATTCTTGTGATTTATATACTTTCCTACTTTTTAAACTCGGTGTTTCCTCGAAATTTTTGTGGCCTTCTATTGCAGAGTGAGCCTAAAATTCTTACCAAAGTTTTACAATCAGCACCGGAGTTTTGTGTGTGAAGGCTTCGCTTTACTGAAACACCGGAAAGGAAGTAATGTTTGCAGCATACGAGGAGCTTATGTTTTAGTAGTGCCGCCAGAGAGCCTCACATTATTCTGGAGAATCTACTGAGCCAACACGGGCCGTAATTTCAATGGAATATTCAGTTGCTCTCCGCGGAGCTACGAAACCACAAACCTGCCTCACTTTCAGAAAACGGGCAAACCTGCACTGCCTTTGAAGCCGACCTTTTACTTTTGCTGCAGTTCCGGTTCAACTTTTCTCGACGCGTGTAAATATCACACGAACAAATTATTGTTAAGGTGGACTTACAATTAGGAAGAGTTCATCTTCTGCTACACAGAGCTTTAGGGAATGATTCCTAGCGGATTCTATAGGTTACGTTTAAGAGATCTGGGATCCGATGACTTAGGTTTAAGACATTTGATTTTCAGGTGTTGGACTTTGGTCCATAATGAAATATTTGAAAATAGTGGAGGATATTACTTATCTCGCCTTATCTCTCCTACTTTAAATTCATCCAACTGATTACACTGTAAGCTATTTTAACAATTGCAGGTACGTTTTTGAGGCAGCGCCATGGTTTTATTGTTAGACAGCTCGCTTCTAGTCAGGGTGGGCTGGGTTTGATCCAAGGGGACAGCATGAGTGATTTATGTAGAAGTGCTACCTGAGCTGATTTTCTCGGGGTTTTCTGGTTGTCCCGTTATTCACTCCAACAGTTGCTCCACAGTCACTTTATTTTCTTCCACTGCGCTTACATCTCATAGCATTTATTTCTTCACCCTCATACGAGGTATTGGGCTTATTCCCCATCATGAATGTTCTCTCATATCCAGAGTTCGTCTGCTGATCGACAGGCCGCTCATCGTCTGACTCTAGTTATGCATTTTTAAGTCCTGGATAATATAAGTGTAAAGAAATGGAAAAAATATACTTTTTCAGCTGTTTTGCAACATTTTTAATACTGACTGATGAAAGGGAATGTAATGCCTATAACTGTGTTGAATAATGACGTTCTTTCATTAAGAAAAGCATAAGTACACATTACCCTAACAACTTTCAGTTTAAAAAATATTTCTTTGGCTATAAATTTCTGGTAAATAGTTCATCAGTTTGCAACAATTATCTTTGAAGATAATGAAGAATTTGTATACAAGATTGTGGTACTTTTGAAAGTGTGTTAAATACATAATTTAAAAGAAGTTTACAGTTTTTTTTACTTCCATGATGTCTCATAGTAGCCTATTCTGACTACTTGGTTCAACCAATAATCGCATTTCAACTTCGTAGTGCAAAACAAAAAGTCTATAGCACTAATATTTACTAAATTTTTGACGTTCTACAATTTTTAATGTGGTTAACATGAAAATTGTTAAAAAATCTATTGTGTTTTACCCATATTACTTTTTCTACTCTCGTACAAACTATTCTTGCATACGTGTATTACGCTATCTAGTTTATGTCAAACAAGATAAACATTTCTAGAAACAATTGTATTGCCAATTTTCTTGTAGATGTAAAAAGAATATGGGAATATATAAAGTTAAGTGATAATCAAACATTTGTTGCACTATGTATCTATTATTCCATACTTAGAGTTATTGTTGCTACGCGTCGTAAATTGACACTTCCGCACTAGTACGGTAAATATTTCTCCATTCCAACACATATAGGCGATGCACGTTCTAAAATCTAGCACATATCTTCAATTATATTTATTAATATTTCCGCTAATATCTTAATTTCTAAAATTCAGATTGATACAAATACTCACGGTGCAAAAAATAGTACGAAATGCACATGTAGTAAGCACATAACGGAATCTCGGAAATGGAAAAAGCTCTGCCCAAGCGCCTCGTTCTTTCAAACCGTATAAGGTGCTTACCACATTGGTATCGCAATATACTATAAAGCACTGACGCAATGTGATGTCATTCAAAAGTTTTTTTTTTTTTTTTTTTTTTTTTTTTTTTTTTTGTATGACGAAGGGAGAAAAAGTGAATATCTACTTTCCATTTTGGAAAAAACATATAAGTACTCAAAAATGCAAACGGTTAACAAGAATACCTTAAAAATGCTTTGCTTCACAAAAGCTACATTTAATATAAATTTTGTTTATAACACGGCCTACTGACATTTTTGTATAGTAAACCGGTATGGTTATGTAAAAGTCACCTCTGAAGACTTTTTAGAATATTCAAGACATACTTATCTAATTTTAATTTTAAGCAAAAATAGCTTAAATGTACGGAATATTAATAGAAAAAGCAACGTTTGAGAAGATCAAACTTTTAGAGAAATCTTACTTTTAAAATGTAATCCGGAATGAGGGATTTTTCTTGAAATGATCTGTGTTGTGACCTTGGCAGATGCTAAACTTAGATACCAAGTTTAATATTTGTCCAAACTTTCGATTTTTGGTTAGACCTACTGTTCACAGTCGCGCGCAAGTAAAGTACATACACAAACGTTCTTGAAAATGTGCGTCATTTTTATTTAGGAAGTCTCAAAACATGCATTTCATATGCTCATTAGACTCAAAATCAAAAACCCCACGTAGTATTTATAGTAATCAAGTTTATGTTTCCAGCTATTAACGATTGCGTATATAGGATAAAAGCTGCATCTAAAGTACCGGAAGGTGTGACTCACTTACAAGCAATGAAAATAATATTTACGAAAATAATATTTTCTGCCACACTTATATTTTAAGCTGCAATCAAACAAAATTAAGTGTTTCGAGAAGGTTTTATCTCTTCTCCTGCGATAACTAGCGCCTGAGAGTCACAATAATAACAAAAGTGCCGCGTGCCAGGTTCTTCAACCATAGGATTATTTCCATTCATCCTAGAGACTAGGTTTAAGCAGTGAAACACTTTAATTATTTATTATTACAAAAGCAATCATGATACCTTATAAAAGTCAGTTTTAGGTAGTTATTGATTTAAGTAAAGGTTTTCACTTACCACTAATGCTTACGTTGGCCCGGCTGCTTTATTCTGCTATTTCAAGGCGTGGATTACGTGACAAATAAACCGTGGCATTTTCTTTCGTCAAACTGCTTATTCTCATTTACTTAGTAACAGTATCACTAAACTACTTTGTAAATTATACTGTATGCCTCACGCACGCTCTTCGTAATGCATTGCACATAGCTAGCAACTAACAGGAATAAGAATCAGTAATATGCCCCCATTTTCTCATAATAAAACGGTAATAAAAGTATTCTGGTAACTTTTTGAATGTGTAATTGATAATCATTTTGATAATTGGCTACACTAAAACAAAACAAGAATACTTTTTTAAACTATTTTGTCTGCCTGTTACCGTTTCTGTGCAAAAATAGCCAAACCAGCTGTTATAATACTTGACATAATTACCTGCTGGATGAACTGCTCTGTATGACAATGACTTTCTTCAAAAGAAAAGTTCTAGTAACGTGCAAAGGAAATATATCTCGATTATTTTTGAATGTTTTGAAAGACGGGTACCAAAAGTTTATTCCCATATTATTTCTTCTACTGTACCATATACATTTAAGAAGATATACATATTTCTTGTATCAATAATTCTGTAAGTAAACATGTCACGAAATACTGTATAATTTCGAACACATTACTAGTATAAGAAGAAGATGAGTTTTTTGTTATATTAAATATGTTACTCTCCTTAATAAGATATGTAGGCTGTGGGTTAAGGAAACACGGAAATATAGTGATAAAAAGTGATCTGTGGTGAGGAGAAAAATTCGGAGAAAAATAAGCAGATAATATGGAAGAGAAGAAAGTAAGAAGGTGAATGACAGAAGATGCCACAAATGTACAGTCTCAGCATTTTACGGAACAAAGCGAATAGAGCTGAGGATTCTATTAGTCCATGTGCCATAAATGATCTCATTTCACCTTTCTATAACATTCTGTGATACTAAAATCTGTTTTATTATTGTTTCAAAAACAAATCCCACGTCTTTGCTACTATTTCAATTGAAGAGCTGCTCCTTACTGATCGACATAGTTGAATATAAAATAGTGTGTATAATACTGTTTAAAATTAAATAATTTATTTATCTATAATCCATACCGTGAAAAAATGGCTCACGAGAACAAAGCTTAGATCAAATGAGGTTGAAATACAGGCGTATTTTGTAATGCTTGAGAATTCAAATTTTTAGAGTGCCTGAAATGGCAAAAATATTGGAAGATCTATTATTACTCTAAAGCACGAGTATGCTGCAAAATAAATCATTTTGGTTTGGAACAAATTAGTTTTCATTCCAACCATGGGTACTTATTAAATCCCCTCGTATATAGGAACAATTTAATGGACTTGACTATACATGTTCTGTGTTGAATGAGTCCTCGTTAAATATGACATCCACGATGGTAGTGTATCGTGCAAAGCTTCTTCAGGAGCAAGAACCAGAATACGAATGATGTTACACATTACTCGTGAGAGAGATGTAAGCCCAATAGCTTGCAACAATATTCAAAATAAAAACGCTATTGTTGAGCTCAGTGTATGTCTGCTTGACGAACTATAGTAAATGTAAATCGTGTTCGTACACATATAAAATCACATTAAATAATAAGTAAAGGAATAGGACATTAAACTAACAGTTATATAAATTATTCATGCTTAGTAAATTTATTTATTCTCTATTTGCTTATAATGTATATTGAAAATACGCAAATTAATGAATAATATCACCTTATTATAAACAAACATTATTTCGCACGAAAATTGATCTGATCGTACACCTGCTGTTTTAGTAACATTGTAACAAATATGCCATAGTTTCATATTTGCTAGGCTTCCGTTTTGCTTTCATCAGTCCCTTAGTGTCCATGCTTTGATCCACATTGACTTTGGCTCAGTCAAATTCAATTCTATTTGAAGTGCCTCTTACAAGCCTTTATTATTAGAAAATATCTACTTTCTGATTCTCTCTTATAAAATAGATCACATTAGCTCTATGGATGATGTATGAAATTGATTTGGTGTGTTTGAAGGTCATTGTCCTTCTGAAAATGAAATTCTCAAGACGAAGCTCGTGAGCACTAGCATGAAGGTTTTGCTTTAATACTTCTATATGATTTTATGTTCCACAGTTTCACCGATAAAGTACAGTAAACCACAGCTGAAATTCTCATACACCCCAGCCCTTCACCGAGCCACCTACGTGTTTTACTGTGGCCATTAGAAATTTTAGATGTATCTCCGTATTCTTCTTGCGCCAGATCCTATGTCCTCCATCGGAATCAAAATCATTAAACTTATTTACGTGGAAAAAATTGCTCCTGCAGAAGTGTTGTGCTTTATTCTAATGTTCTTTTGACAAATTTAATGCCGTATTTGATTTCTTTTATTGAATCTGAACTTCTTACACTGTAATCGAGCATGACACCCGTTCACTTGGTACACACTGCGCACAGTACTGGCCGAAATATAAGTACTACAGCTTGGCTGAAATATGAATACCGTAGCTTCCCAGATCCGCAGCTAACTTCAGAGCAGTCATTTTTGGAGCCATTGTTATTTCGCGGATGATAACTCTTTTATTCTGCTCTGTGAGCAACTTTGCTCTTTCAGTTCTTGGTCTGTTTTCCACCGATTTTTAAATACAAAACATGTTATTTATCATCTGCACAATGGAGCGAGCTCTATCAGCAAGTTGAGATATTCATTATGCCTTTTTAATTAGTTTTCTTGTTTCTTCCCTGGTTTCTCTCTGATTGCGCCCCATTTTGGTTTCCCTGTCAGTTTGCTCGTTGTTTACTGACTGATAACCCTTTCGTTTCATATCGACTACTACCACTGCTATAGCAGATATGTGGATGCTAATTTTCTCAAAATGCCACCTCAGGTAAACGATCATTTCTTTTCCATGTTCTAGATATGTTTTGGTGCAATCTACTTAATTTTTAAAGCTACACTCCTCGCATTGAGGTTTTATTGGTGCACTTATGCAGATTATTATTTCGTATTCGCATGTTGTATGTTACATATTTGTTGATACCCGTAATTTCTTCCTAATACATCTTATATTTAAAAAATATAGCAGGAAGAAGTATTGTTACATTCACTGTGTGGAATAGTTAGAAAGCAAGAAATGAAGAAACCATAAGCTGCAGGAATAAATACCACAGAAAAAAGCGCGGATTTTCAAGCTTTGAAGAGCTGCCCAACTGCTGGAGCTACCTAGAAAGTGTGATGAAGTACCCGTCGACCAAACAGCCCTCTAGTGTTAACGGAAGTGCTAATTTCTTTAAGCATTCGCGCTATCTGGTTCCGCCACACGCCGCCGAACCTAGATGTGTACTTAAGACATGAGAAGAAATTATTAAAATGAGATCAGGAAATTGATATCTTGACATAATAGAAATTATCAATAGGTCTGCCTATCGATCAGGGAAAACCCAAGTTCAAAGTGGGCGGTCGCACGTTAGAAAATATACATGCTCTGGTGCAAAAAAATGTTATATCCGTTTTTAAATTGCATAATTTTCAACTTAAATAAAATCCTATTCCCTATAAATCTATCATCTCAGAAGTTGAGCATTAAATTCACATTCTTTCTGTGGATAAGAAACAGTTGGTGTTTTGTTTCTAAATGCTGTTATTTACAGAGTGTGATCTTACGAAGGAATGCAGAGGCACATTTTTCACGCGAGGTGGATGTTAAAAGCTTGTCAGACACGTGTCAACACACAGTTGGGCGTGTGAACAACAATGTTCATGTGTTGGACGTGAGTGATGATCTAGGTAGGTGATGATAGACAGCTGGCCGTCATTTTTCATCGCCGCGGGCTTAATCCCTGGGCGGGAAGATACCAGGTGACGAGAGCGCACAAATGATTAGTGCAAACATAACATCCGACATTTCGTTACTACTTTCTGAATACCAAGTCATGTTAGATTTTTCCTCCAATAGTTTTCTCTCCTCACTACTTACTTTCTCTAGCTCGAGTTTATAGAGGAAAATTCTACCTCAGGCAATGCACAAGTGAAAGAAACTAAAAGTTGTTGTCATACCGTGAAAAAGTAATATAATGATCACATAACAAATTCCAATATCATATTAAGAGACTATTATAGAGATCCTCACATTTAAGTTCTTTTAATTTAAATAAGTCTATTATATATAACATTAGAATTTTGGCATTACTCGATATTACAAATATCACGCTCTGAAGAAGTATTTAATGCATTACAATGTAACAATGAAATTTCAAACATCTATGACTGTGTCATTTTCTAAAGTAAATATTCAGAGGCTTTTCCCCTGAAAATTAAAAATAAGGTTTGAGGTAATCAAGATCTAAAATTAAAAAGAAAGGTATTACAGTAATGCGTACACAATTGCGACAAACCAATCCAGCAAGTGAAAGTATGAAGTATAAACGCAGTAAAGGGCAACAAATTAAATTGTGGGAGTTTTCTCAAATTTTCATTACATTTCATATGCATATTGCTTTACAATTCAATATTAAGATTCTACTAAACATATATAACTCAGGATTCACTGAATTAAAAAATAAGCTGATGTGTTGCGCTTCAATATTAACAATACTTTGAAAACTAAGTTTATTAAAAGTAAATATTTGACGGAATTTGTGTACTCTAAAGATATCTACGTTGTTTTTAGTAAGATTTAGTCTACCTCTTGCGATTCACGAATTATGCAAATACCATAGAGAATGAAGAGGACTTCAGAGGTTAATCCGACACAATCCAAAATATACCTATATTTACTTGATATGAACAGTATTTTAAACACATGGTATTTTATTTGAAGCCGACTGACATTTAAAGAAAATTAAATAGTCATAAATGATTTTATATCTTTAAAGCGTATAAAGTGTAATTTCAGGAGGGGGATCTTTTTGAAAATTTCCGTATTGCATTCCTGGGAGATGGAGAACTAATGTACCAAGATGTTTCCCAGTTGTGGTGTTCGTAGATAGACACAGAAAAAGAGACACTCAGAAAATGTTCTTCCAAACTGCATTTGTTATTCACAGTCTTAATTATTTGTTCTGTTCTTGGTAGAACACATCATTTGCTCTGCTTATTGTAAAGGCACTGTTAAGAAAGCAGAGATCACCAGCATTTGTTTATATCTTTGCTTTTGCTTTCTACATTCCTTCCTTGTCTTCTGCATTATCCTTCGAATATGCATATGAACCACAAATTGTACATTCTTTCCCAGTTCCTTTGTCCATTGCTTCTAAAAGGACCATATGTTTATGATGCAATTTTCTCCACATGTACAGATCAGATCCTTCCAGTTTTCCTCACTTCGTCGCAACCACAAAGAAAGAACACTTAAACAAAAGCACTTCATTAATATCTTTCATGATTATTTCTGAAATATCAACAGAAAATTTTTCTGATGCACGCTTTCTTATGCATAGGTGTTTAGGCATATGCAAAAATTGAATTTGGCAATATTTTCTTGAAATCTTGAACCCGTGCTTGAATCTGAACTTATACACCAGGTTCACCAACTTTTGGTTCTCAAGTTATTCTGTGACAGGCGCGTGCGCTTACACTCACTCTCTCTTATTCACTCTCTCTCACTCACTCTCTCTCACACACATACATACATACATACACACAGACTCAGATACACCAATTTTTTAAATAAAAGTATTTGTTAAGGCCCAAAGTATACAAGCGTGAATGGCATATCTCTATCAAATTTTTTCGCTAGAATAGAATACTTCATCAAATATGTACGTGGTAGAAAAATTAAATAAGCCAAAAATCTCGGTTCTCGTTTTAGTTTTAAGTTTTGCACCTTCCAAAGATATTACAAAGATTTTCAAAAAACTTCATAATGTTTGATTATTTCTTATTTTGAGGAAACAATCTCAAATGATTACATCGAAATACGGTATATTTAAGAATGCATGACAAATATTGGCCTTGGACCGACAACGAAAATTGTAATGAAAATTGACAAAGGTTTATCTAGCATATTAATACGTATATTTTTTAGAATTGATAAAAAATAGGTAACGTTGGGTAAAGGGGTTTATGTGCAAGTAAGTATCAGATTTACTTTTTCTTCAAAACTTAATGCACTGCAAATAATATACACAATATTCAGTAATTTTCCTTCTGAATTACCATAATATCATGAATAGTAATAAGTGACCGTTCCCACCACATATGGAGCTATAGGCTGTGAGCACAAAAATACCTGGTATAATTTGAAAAGTAGTTTTTGAAATAAAACATAATCCAAGATTTGGGTGCCAAATTGTTTTCCTGGTTATGAGGACTGATAAAAACCTGTAAGACGCTTCAATCGAGAAGAATAGTCCTGTCGGAATCTGGACTATGCGCTTCCCGTTCACGAGGAAATGGCTTCACAATTTCGAAATCTTCCTCAATACTTATGTTTACAGCCGAGAATAATTAATTTAACTCTCAAACTTTCTCCATAAGTTTACCCCTGTTATTAGTTTGAAGTTTTAAACTAATTAAAGTAGCTGTTTGAGAGCTTAATCGGATAGAAAATTTGTTAATTTAATTGACATGTAACATACCATAATTTTCTAACAGCAAATTCGGCGGGAGGTTTATGGAATTTTACACCTAAAAATCTGATTGAAAATTGCATTCGCATGATATTCCGTAATTATTGTTCACTGTCGTATTCTTAAAATGGTTTATTTTTATTTGATGAAATCTGTGTAAATGGAAGAATTGTCTCTATTTGTTAAGATTTATAAATTATATAAAAGGTAATTGGTATGAAAAAGCATTGCATCAGCTATTTAATGAAAATTAAAGATAAATACTGTAGTACGAACGGATATTTAATTAATTTAATTAAATGTATAGGTTTTGCAGTAAACGTATTAAACGTATTAAAGCCTACGTTTGTTAATGAAACGTATTAAAATTATCCATTGGGATCGGTTATGGTGCAATTTGGAATTATTAATACACCATTAAACTGTTTTACCTCCAAAACTTTTTGACCACATTACAGGCCACTGAAATTGAACCAAGCGTCCTTTCTGCGTTAACTTGCTTTACTTCATTTCAAATTGGAATCAGTGCTACGCCCGGGGTTTGTCTTGATCAAAGAACCTTCGAATGTCCATTCCACAAGGTCCTCTTTCTGAGATAGAAAGTTTGCTCTAGAGGGCAAATTGGATGATTAAAATATAATTTGATTATTCTTTTTTCGCTTATGTTTAGGTATAATTATGAACTGATAAATTAACGAGGACAGGATTGTCGCAATTATAAAATGCAGTACCCATATTTTAAATTAAAACAATAAATAAAACATGCAAAAGTGTTTTAGTCAATATATAGTCTCATTGATGCATTATTCGTCAATGGAATCGGACACTAGCCCGTAGTATTTAAGCATAGTATTCAGAAAATAATAACTAAGTTCTTCTACGTTCGTTTTTTTATTCTATAATCTTCACTTACTCTCTAGAGGATCCAGAACGTCTATTCTTGATCAGCATTGGCGTTTGGTACAAACTATAAATAAGTCGAGATTTGGCCATCTGTGAATTTAAAATATAAAAGTAGTGGAACAAAATCTAAAGCTCCATATTTCGAGATGAAGTAGATGAGTGATTCCTGTGTTTAAAACAAGAAACCCCATAGTTGTTCTCACACTGTAATTATCAGGCTTAGGAATTTCCAAGAATTTTAGTGAGAACAAGGGCAATTAAGTTGAACGGTTAAAGCATTTACGATGTGATGTCATAGATAATAAACTACACCCATCCCTCGGACAGACCGACCGACCGACTGACCGAAGTGCTGGCTGGCTGTATAAAGCCAGAAGGTTTTTGCTGCGTGCCCACCCGTTGAGGGTTTTACCGGAGGAAGGGGTTTTCTTTTCGGTATGATGTAGGATGCGTTGTTTGCCTTTAGGTAGAAATTATTTCGAAGTAACAAACAATTTATGTAACACCCTGGTGTTCAAATTTTTAAACTGTTTCAGATTGAAAATTTTGATGCCAAACGGCTTAGAAGAATTATGTGGAGTTCAGCTTTAGTTGCTGTTAGGAGCACCATCCCTCGTTTCCAGACCGTGCTTCATTTGCCCTCGGTGAACTCTTGGTCACTGAATATAGCTAACTTGTAGTAAACTATTTTAGAATTGTATGCTGGTGATTACCTTATCAAATCCAACTCTTGCTCATCATCTTTGTTAGATAATTTAACTGAACTTTCAAGCTAACACCTTTCAGTGTCGAAATACTTAATATGACAGAAAACAGTCTTTAACTTAACAAATGACGGAAAGAAAAAAATATATTCCACAGAGGATAGTATTTGCGCTACCTCAGTCGCAAACTAGAATCATTCTGCTGTACATGAGGAGGTGAGAAAGAGAGAGAAAGAGATACTTTAGCGGAATTGTTTTAGGCTGACCATGCTTACAACAGGATCGTTCTACTGTGAGACATAAGTGTGATTTCACAAGTCGAGTCTGCTCTCAGGTTGAAAGGTTTAAACAGTTTTGAAAAATGCAACGCCAGAGCCAAGAGTGGAATGTAATCACCGCGGCAGCATAGCGGACAGTGACAGTAAAATCTGGGTTTTAAACAGAACAAATGAAAGAGATACTGAGTCTGTTAAAATGAGGCTTTTAACAGGAGTGGCTGAATACACAATGACTACCGAATTTTATTTTCCGCTTGAAAAAGAGAAAAGAAAATTATCGTCTTTGACGTGCAGAAAGAGCAAACGATTACACATATGTAGTTCGTACGTCCTGGCTTGACTTTAATTTTATTATGTACATAAAATATAACTGATGCATGTTTTAAATTTTTCTATCTTCCATGTGTGATATTTAAAGTACCCTTTTACATGCATATAGCAAAACAATTTTCACTTGTTCTATTTAACTTTACAGTAGGAAGAGAAAGTACTGCATTGCACCTAAACATTCAGTACCAACATTTCTCCAGAAATATACTTTTTGAGGCTTTCTGAATCCAACATGTTCCATGTTTGTACACAGAATAATTAAATAAATGAATGAGAGTCCTCACGATTTGAATTGAAATATCGCATAACAAAAATGCATATTTTACATTTTCTGCAAATAACCAATAGCTAATATATTCCAATTCTTCTTACATCCATTAGTGATCCTCATGTCCAGTTCGAATGTTATGGCAGCCAGCCTCGAAAAGTTAATGAAGAAAAGAAATTTCTCTATGAACCAATGACTCTATATTATGGAAACCAATCTATTATGTGTTTCAAATGGGAAGAATTCTCGCCTGTAGCGAATAATCCGTTAGAGCCTTCAGCGTTGTCACCTCTTATCCCCACTATTTTTATATTTCCCTCTCTCTCAAACACTTGCGAGTGTTCGTGGCGCTAGACGTAAGGGAACGCAAACTGAATTTTCCATAGTTTTGAATAATGCGGTTGTTGAAACCACAATTGCAACATGAATATTCGTATATTACGCAAATGTTTTAAATATTTAGTTTAAAGTTAATTATAGTTTATGAACTACTTATTTTTGTAATCCAACGAAAATGCCAGCGGTGCATCCGTATAGCTGTGAATGTTACTTACTTTAACAGATAATTCGTCACTGTCATTGTCTTCAACGCCTGAGTACTGCAAATTTATGATGATAAGTTTCAAAATCTCTTTGCATGCTATTTATTTCCAAAAGTCATCTTCTTGTAGTTAATCTGATGTCTCACGCAGTTTTCCCAGTATTGTTGTGTTCCTTGTCAATTTCTTCGTGAATAAGTCGTTCAACGTCAGTTAGTTTAAAAGTATTATTTCTGTTTGCAACATAATTTGAGCCCACATTAACTCAATTGGATTGTTCTGGCAGTAGTAAGGGGGAAGGTGGATCGTATATCATTGATCCAAGATACACCTTTTTACGCATTTTAAACGGCAAAGTAACTGAATAGTACTGCTTTGAGCTCTCTATAAAGTAAATAGAAGATTAAGAACCCTTCATAAACAAAGGTATAATGTGACCAGACACTTTCTGCCAGACCAGCAGGAAGTGCATTGTGTCCTCTCATAGAATTTAACAAACCCCTTGGCTTATTCAAAGTGTTTCTTTTATCACGCCATATCAAATATTTTCCTTTTAGTTCTGAGTAATTTCAAATACCTATACGTACTTGCATGCATGTCAGCCAATTATGATATACATTACAGTGCTTACGCCGCAATGCTTTGTTATAATACAACATTAATTTATTTATTTGTATTAGGAAAACTATTTGAACTAAAAGTATGGGATTTTTACGGTCATGTTAAATACACTTCTCTCTCCTTCCTCATGGATCAGTTTTTGCAAAATCTTTATTCTTGTCTTAGTGCGGAAAGTGTTTATTAGGGATTGATTAGTTTACCGCTCGCCACATACCACATAGGGGGAATGTGATACAACACAGCAGGACTCCGATTGGTTGCCCACCTAGTAGCGCTCGAGAACAAACATCATCCCATTTGAAACACATAATAGTCTCGCTTACATCATGGTAATAAACAAAAGATAGTTCTAACTGGGGCTGTTCGTTAGATTCCTTTTCGTTTTTTATATCGGAAAACAATATTTATTCTGGGTTCGTTACCTCGGCACTAAAAGATTCCATATCAATTTAAAAAAAAAACTCATAGTTATTGATATTGGAATTATTGACGAATAAAATTAATAATTTGATGCAGAAATGGTAGGGAAATTCATATATACTTTCAATAACCAATTTTCGCATGTTAAACTCAAATAATGATGCAAGAAGTGAGATTTGCAATTTTGACAAAGGAGAAGTTATTAGCTATTCCATTTAGCAGTTGGGGAAAAGAGTGTGAATTAAAGGAATTTTAATAACTGGCAAGGCAATAGAAATATTCCGAATTAACCAAGAAACTGAGTGAAAAATTGTATATCATATACGTACAAGTAGCTTGAAATTTGTCAACTTAAGTTATGATGTTAAGTTATTATACTTACATTAATAAGCTTATAACTATTGAAAATCTATTTTTAATGCATTAACATGACAGATGTTGGTAAATATAATACTTGAATACTCATAATTAAAATGATTTGAGCTTTAAGATTTAAATCTTATACCCTTAGCGGTCGACAACTCGCTTCAAATTTTTCATTATTAGCCTCCGTCAAATTTATCGGCAAACTTAATGGTGTCAACAATCACAGTCACCCAAGCATAAGTTGAGTTAAAGAACCCACTGTTCACAAATGTAGCAATATTTAACTTTCCACATGACCTTCCCGTAGGGGAGGGGATTCGTGCCTTTCAGCTGCAATGGTGCGGGCGCTGCGGAGCCTTAGCACTCGTGGTACCTCTGACGTTACAAGAGGAACCTCGGGCCAAACATTCGAGCCCCTCCCTCTGGAAGCTGTTAGGATTGGGTTGGTCTCGAGGGGGCAGTGTTTTCCCGCCACCCACGGGAAATTGGGTACCTCCGGCCAGGCTCCGGCCGCCCGGAGGGGGTAGAGGGTTGCCTCATTAGTTCCGGGTACTAGCCTGCAGAGCTAGTAGCTAGTGTGCTAGATCACCGGTGGCCCTACCAAGGTTATTTGCTAGCCGGTTCATTAAGGACCGGCGCGTAAGTGGCGTATCCACTTCCGTCCTGCCGTGTGCAGTGCGGCGGGGTGGGGGGCAGTTTATAAAATAGGTACTGTCCTACGGTAAAAAACCAGAGAGGCCCGGGTTCAGGTCCTACGGGTCCAGGACTAACAGGAGTAGATCCTTGCACTTAATTTCCACATGACCTATATGAATTGACGATATTCTTACTCCCTTTCGGGGAATCAGAGGGAATTAAATTTATGTTTATGTTCACTGAATTTTATATATATATATATATATATATATATATATAACTTGTAAACTCTTAAGAGAAGAAAAGGTTATTACACAGAAATCCAGATTTCGTTGAACCACAAATATGCGTCATCATATAGGTATATTCTGGACCCTTCATTATTAAGTTACCCAACATTTTTCGATTAGGATGAGGAAATACCCCGGGAAACACTTCGTCTAGATAACCCATATATCCAAGATTCAACCTCGTGGCTTTCTAAATATGAAGCTTACATGCAGGTAGGCATTGTGCTTTTGAATAGTTAAGCCCTATTGTTCTTTTGCCACAGCCGTATTGGACCGACTCTCTTTTTAAAGAATTGTCTATTGGTGAACACACAGTATTCTCCTTGTACCTCAACAAAATGTATAATATGGTCATTTTTGTAAATGTTTATCTGGATTAACTCAGCAGACAGGAGAATGTTAGGTACACCAGTTTGGTGGCGAGAGTGTAGAGAAAATCATGAGAGTATAAGACCCACAAATGTTGCCTATAATGCATCACATATCTCCTTTCCGTCAAGCAGATAAAGGAAAGCGTTTTCTTGTAGAAATGATCCCCTACAAATGCCTGTAAATTACTGTAAATACCAGACTCTAAACAGCTGAAATACTTATGTAATTTTGAAAATATCTTAAAGGGAATTAAATGAAAAAGCTTCCCAAGCTCCAACACACCTTTCCTTCTTTCTGCACTTAAAAATATTCTCTTCATCAATGCAGTCCATAAATGTTTATTCTTGATACTATTTACCGGCAGTGTAGAGGAAGTACTGTATTACACCTACTGCATTACTAAAATTCCATACAGAGTTTCACCAGGACATTTTGTGGCTACTCTAATAAAAACCTGATGCAAATATAGTAACAAAAATGGCTTTTTATAAAAAGGGTCTGTGTATATGTGTGACGCTCTAAGTCTTATTGTCTATCTATGAACAGCATACATCAAAAGAAAAATCTCTTAACTATCAGACTTCTTATGTGAAATTTATCGTCTTCCAACTATGTGCCATGAAGAAATTAAAGAAAATTCCTTCCTTCCAGACTACACTACACATGGAAAGATTTTCCTTATTTTTAACTTTATCTAGGATGTCATTGAAATAACATACATTAAAGATACCTGCGTGAGAAATAACATTCCTATTTTCAACAAAAATCAAATTATTTTTGGAGTTAACCATTTTAAGATATTCTTTGCTATAAATATTAATCTGCTCTTTGTTTCTACTTGTAAACAGCGTGGAATTTGATATCCATCAAATAACAATTAATTTTTAAAAACTTGACTATCGATTTAGGCTGCTATATTCTACGTGCGTCGAAATGCGCAAATTTTTACCTACCAACAGTAAATAAAAAGAGGGACAGGGGTAAGTCTTGCGAATGCAACATATAATTTTTTTCAAATTGGAACACGAATATTTACTCGGGGTTACTGTACATTTCAGACCAGATAAGGAGTGCAGTTATGGGTCTTAATAATGTGAATTAAGTAAGTAAATTAAACATTTACAATGGAAATACGAAGATAGCAAAGAGTAATTTTGTTGTATATGCAGAACCGTCATAGGAGTGGTAGATTTAACAGGAGGAGGCTTTTATGCTTCGTATCTGCTCATGATGACTAAACAGTTGAGTTGAAGTAACCGTCGATGATGATGATAATGATGATGATGGTGATGATGATGATGATGATGATGAGGAGGAGGAGGAGGAGGAGGAGGAGGAGGAGGAGGAGGAGGAGGAGGAGGATAATTGTGGTGGAGGTAGTTGGTGATGGTGGTATCTATGGAAGAAAATGTAACAGAATAAATTGAGTCTCAGGCAGACCGTATCATTCGCTGAAACGTTATCTGGAATGCAGTCACTCAAGCCTCCAAAACTAATACCCCTAGGTGAGCCAGTTACCGTCGCACTAACTTCATCAAGTCCGATCCATCATTCTTCTGGTATTAACAAGGGTCGCCTTGGCTCAAGTAGAACCGCTGCAATTGATCGATGGATGTACGGCAGGCAAGGCAGAAATTCCCCAGTCGCTCGGTCGTATTGACCCAACCGTCGCATCAAAGCAAAGACCTTCTGTGTGATGATGAACCAACGTATCGACCTGCATGTGGCAACCAAATAACTCTTTGAATGCCTTTGCAAACATTCTGGGGAGATACAACTTATCAAATGCGTTGTGGGGCTTCGGCGCAAGTTATTGGAATTTTAGGAGCGTTTAATTATATATTTGCCTGCGGACTGTGGTAGGCATATGAAATTCTTGAGAGCTGAGGTTTGAGTCCCCACTCTAGTAGCAATATTGTTTTTATGAATATATACTTTACTGCACAAACATTTACAACCGTGACGTTATCACACACATATACCACTTAACTTATTCTGAAAATGCTTGTGTGTATGTGTGGTTTTAGTGGAAGAGGGTCTAAAATTTTGGCGGTTTTAGCGGTTCAGGAGGCTAAACTTTGTGTGTCATACAATTATAAAATTCATCCTCTACCTGAATTATAAACAAGGGCCACATATACGCGGCTCTTCGTAAAAAGTAGAACTTCTCAAAATTCCCCAGATTATTAGCTCATTCACTGGTTTAGGCATCGGAATTCTCAACTTATTGATAATCATAACTAAAGAAGTATTGCACTGCACCCAAAATTTTCACTTGGAGAGTTCAATGCAAATACACAGCTGGAGTTCTCGAAAATAAAATTGTTATTAAAAAGGACCCATGTGTGCGTGCATATATAAGTGCAAGAGGAGCAGAAATATCGGAAAATAAAAAAAAACTTTTTTTAAATACCAAACTTTCCTTGGAGATAATGGATATATTGAGAAAGCAAGGAACTATTTACGAAAAGCAAGGATAATCTGATTTAAAAAATGTGAAGCAATGTGGTGAAAAGAAGTGTAAAATCAAAGAGTGATTATGTTACACCTCTCCAATAACAGTAAGTTCAATATAAAGGGTATAAATAAATAAATAAATATAAGCAATTCCAAGAGAGAGTAACATACTGTGTAAACTATAGGTGAAGTTTAAAGAAGATATAGCTAATTCTTTCATTCATTAATTCATGGTGATGGAGTTTATCCAGAGATGAGAGCAACAATTTTAAAGAAGAATCTCCTAAACAAAATTATGCTTTACCAAGAAAAACTTTCTATACTTTTGATTTAAACTGCAATTGCTAAGGAGTTTTATTATATTATTATGCATTTCATCTATGTACTTCATACCTTTAATTTTATATCTGTAGTCTGTAAGGTCCTCTAGATTCTCAATGAATATTATCATTTGACGTGTTTAATTTTAAAAATGTCTTTTCACAGATATAATTTAATGCTATAACTGATATTAGTTCACTGGTAAAGTCCTTCTTTGTTCTATTTATACCACGCCTTTGACTGCAGTGGTGATTTACGCGGCCGCTCTCCTTTGGAGCACATCGATGCTGTTAACTCGTAATCGTTGGAATGTACAATTAGATCACGCACACATTCATACTCTGATTCATACTTCCAGACTCTGGGGAAGATGGGGAGTCATCTTGGTTGGAGAAAAATCCCCACCAAGCAGCGAAACGAACCCGGGACCCCTAGCACGGCAGGCAGTCGCTCTATCGACTAGCCTACGGGTCTAGCCGCAAAGTTCTTTATATGAATAAAATGTCCCTTAATGTGCAGATACCAGAATTATTCTCTCGGAGAACAAATTATTAGCCAGGGTCTATTTTGAGAAAAAGTAATTTCACATAAGTCAGAAAAGCTAAGGCAATTGGTCATTGCTCGGAAATCGGCAAGAAGTCCATTAGCAGAAAATTGCAAGACTTTGAACTAACACTTTCAGAAATGACAAAGTAACCTACAATTGTTGGTATACCACTTCTGTTTATTAAAATAGGGACAGAAGTCTTAGATATTAGCATGTCTTAGAGTAAACATCGTTTGAGATGCAAACAGAAAGCAAAGGCATGGCAACGGGGCTGTAATGAAGTAGATGAAAGACCCCATGTTTCTAAAATTAGTGCCTTTTGCACATTTAGACCCTTAAAATCGTTTATATTACACAAGTGTTTTACTATGGTCGATTAAGACCGTTCAAGGGCCTAAAGACCACGTTCGGTTAAGAACGTGCTGGGCGGGAGCAGCAAGAGTATCCACCGTTTAGCTTTTCAGAGACTTACGGCAACTTAGCGCTTCTAGTCTTATAATGGGAACAGGAATTTTAAATCCATAAATGTATTCATACTTCGAAAGTTACTTTAATAGCTGCAGTTTTTGTGCTAAGATAGAGAAGGAGTTTTACTCTAACGTCTCAGAAAGTCCGAAACTTGCTTCAAGTTGCTTATTAACCTCTACTGGCAAATAAATAGATGCTAGATATTCTCGAAATCATCCTGAGTGGAAGATCCCGTAGTTCACCAATGTAGCAGCCGCCAGAAGATAAAGAACAAAGATACTGGAGGCGGAACGAGAATGTCGCACATAGTGACAGACCTAATCAGTAGACAGTTACAAATATAAATCAAATCTACTTCCTTGTAATTTGTCCTTCAGTAGCTCATTTAAAATCTGGGCATTTGATTTTATTTAATCGTACAGAATTCAAGTGTAAGTCCATGTGGTGCAGACCAATCAGTTAATTTTATTTAAACGTTTTTAAGGTTTTAGGTGGGTCAAACATAAACAGCGCATGGGCCGTAATTTGGCAAATCCTGGTCATGCTGATGATGCTAGGGTACATACGCCAGAATTCAATAAACATTAAAAATGTAGGTAGAAAGTATTTCTTGAAGTAATTAAGTTTTAATGCATTTACATCCATCCCAAGCCAGCACGCTTTTGTCCGCAACCTGAGAAAACGCTGAATGAAGAAACTCGACGCTTAAGCTTCCTCTAAGCGCGTTACGAACCAAACGTGGCAAAGGATGTTTAGTGCTAGCCGACGTAATGGGATGTTCCTTAACAATATTTCATAAGAGGGAAGTTCATAGACTTGGCATGCAAATATTTACACTCCGGGTCTCCTTTACCGTCTGGCACTGTTCCACCGACAGAGGGGACTCTCCAGGGAGGAATTCCCGGCTTATATAGTTACCATCGTACAATACTAAAAGAGGATGGAGGCAAAGGGTTTAGAGGAAGGGAGGGATGCACTGCAAATCTCAACAGCTTGAATTTCCCAGAGGATACCCAGTAAAGCATCATAAGGTTGGTGCTTCCTTAGTCCAAATCGGCAGCCAAGTTCGTGTTTCTGTCGTCACTATGCCGTAATATTGTATATCGCTTCCAAGAACCATGCTCTTCAACATGTTCTTCATATTATCTGTGTATAAGAATAGACAAATAAAATTCTTCCGTCACTGAGAGGACTGCGCTTTAAAAGCTTAACCACGTGGCTCATCTCTGCTGATTCAAAGGTTCTAGATTTGATTCCCGGCTGTTCAAGTTTCCTAGAGACTGGCTATTTTTCCTAGAGACTGCCTCTGTGGTCAGATGTCTAGCTCTGTGGTCTGACGGCTTAAATATAGAGGTGTAGGTTCGATTTCCGACTGGTGAATGAGGTTTTACTTTAGCTAAGTTTATTCCCCATTCTCCCTACGGTCCCAAAGTGTGAATTAGAGTGTGAATGTCTGCCTGTGAGAATATAATAACCAAATGCAATACCAAACCAAAGACGACACCACTGTAAGCCAAAGAACATAACTGCTGTTGAGTAGTTTTTTTCCAAAGGCAAAATGTTTTCAATATGACTTTAGATGATGGAGGTGGCATATAAATGAAATATAAAGAAAGCTTCATAAATCATGTAACACCTCAATACGGCAAGTAGGTTTGCATGTAGGCGTTTATTATTTAATGATTAACAATTAGCTGGGATAATGCAGAATATATGTTACATATTATCCATCATCAGTGACAGTATAAAGAACTCATACCCTCTTAAAATATTCTAGCAGCCAATTTGAAGGAAATAATATTATATTCCTAATGATATCTATGCATAAAGAACAAATTATATTACAATCTAGACATTCTATGCCTTTAAAGATGTCTAATTTCTCTACTACTCACCTGTTATTAGTGGAAGGGGTGTTGCATTCTGAACAAACTTTGGATATTTCACCGGGAATCTCTTAAGACTCACTGAATATGCATAAAAATTCAAAAAATTTTATACCTGTACCTGTTTGCTTCTGTATATGAAAAATCTAACTCAGTGGCGAAAGATCTGTGTTTAATATCGAGCTTGGACTTAAGTTTCGGAATTTCCTTACTATGTGTCAAAAAGATTTTCAAGATAATGCCCCTACCCAATAGGAATTTTCGAATACATATTAGAAAAATTTAATTCTATGAAAGATAATCTAAGGATTTTCATTATACTGTTAAAGGTTTATGATATTTTACTAATATATTAAATGTTTATCTTAAAATTTCTGGGAGTCATTTCGGTGAAATACTCCTCATTCTGAATGGCTTTTGTGTAAGCTTACTGGTAAGCAATAGGCGATGATGGGCTATGAATAGGTAAAAGTGTAGGATTCGTTGAGATACAGAATGTCACCTTTTGTGGAGGCATCTATCTCTGGTACATATGTTATTGTTTAGAATCCCCGAACACTTTTTTCAGGTGGGAAGTTAACATTGTTAACGGTTTCCCAAACATTTTAGCGTCCTTTTTTCTAATGTCCATAAGCCATACTAATTAATTATATTTTTCCTCTATTTAGTACTCTTGTTAAAGCCTTGCTAAAGCTAAGGTCTCGGGAGAAACATTTCAGAAACACTCCAGAAGGTGATAAGCCCAGGTAGTGTCAGTTTAAAACCTATTTTGTAAGAACATTTAAACAAGGATTCATATAACTTTAAATTAATAATATAATTAGAAACGTATGTAGTCTTATGCATAAGAAATTCACGCCGGTATCCTTCATAACATGCTTTATAGTGATTGAGTTTTTATCATTTTGTCCTTATAGGTTTCCTTTTAGCCACATGGGAACTCAATACTAAATAAGAAACAAAATTATATACATAGCATATTTGCATGACTTACTATAACCATTGTTCAGCAAATTATCTTTAAAGAGTTATTCGTCTGTTTATTTCATGTCACTCCATATAAACATTTTATTCTGTTGCAGACGCAATGGAAATGGTGCAATTTGATGACTTTGACATTGCATTTCCTTGCATGACACAACGTTTAATAAAATGTATCAATTCTTCGTTTGATAAAATGTATTAGAAGACTCAAACTATAAGGAACAGCTCGAAAATATTGAACTCTATAATAACATATTGGTGATAAACTATGTGCTTTAATGAGATCTAAACTTTTCGTGTAGTAAGATTGTTTTATCTCTTTCTGGTTACCAGTTGTGCAGCAAAAGTCATCCAGAATGAAGAGTACCCTCTATAGAGGCTTTTCTCAAAAATTAAACTTTTATTAGTCATAATAGTTGAGGCCACTTTTGAGAAAATCAATGCTTCATAAACAATGTTTACGTAAAGAGTAATCTGCAGAGGGGGATTTTCTTCATATCTTTGCGTTGCAACTTACAATTTTAAAAGGAGGAAGTACTTAAATGCCTCGTTCCGGTAGTTAACCGACTGTTCCCACGCGCACACAGACAAATACGAACATATCTGGTAAAAACTCGATATAAAGTTTTTCTGTATAATGTAGTACTTTGCAAAACAATGTATTTGTTTTGAAAAAAATGAAATACATAACAATTCATAAACATTACTATAGCGTTATTAAACGCTACACAAATATTGCATTTCAGCTGTACGGTCTCAAAAGCATGTCTTATAGGGATCTCAGTGTTTCCCTGTAAACCTTACTGCATATAAAATTGTAGTGATTAATAAAATTACTTTTAACTACATAAAAATGCACAGCATATACAAAACAGGTCTCTAACGTTCTGGTAATGAATTAATTGCAGAAAAAGTGGAGGGATGTCTTTATACGTACTACGTACTTCTTAAAAAACATAAAATCAGAAAGTATTAATTTATCTTTGTAACCTTTCAACTTTTTGTTCTCATTTTTCATTTCTTACCAGATTCTCAATTTAAACACGCGCTTTACTTTGGGATATAAATCAATATGTTACATACCTCTTTTTAAATAACACGTTAAAATGATGATAATTTTCATTGCGTTGAAATTTTCTAAACGGCAAATTGCGGAATCTCACATCTATTATTTATTTTTGCTGAAAATAATGGGATAATAAGTAATTTCGTATACAGTTTATTGATAATGACATTAGCAGTTGAATAATAAAATGTTGTTTAAAAATAATTCCACTTTTTGAGTAGCTTTTAAAGCATTAAACAAAATTATTGCAAAACTTATATATAACTAATTTTATATATATATATATATATATATATATATATATATATATATATATATATATATATATATTAAATATGTCTGAATTGCAAATTAGGTATGCATATTATGCATCAGATCCCCAGTGATTCTGTTATAATTTAAAATTAGACAATGTTAAAATGTTACTTTTTTAAATCTTAAAAACACGTGTTATTATATGCTGATTTTGTATTTTACTCCTGTATGCCATCTCATAGATTTGGAAAATTTGAAAAAAAGGACAACGAATACATGAGAATATATTAATGGTGTAAAATATTTAAACTCTGCGTTTTAATGAGTCGTATCATATTTTCAGTTATATCCGCTTATAAAAATTCCCAAATATCTATTTAAATGAGGAATACTTTGTGTGCTACTAACATAAATTTAAGTTATATTCTATTTGTCATGTTAATATTTTAAGGTTCTGGTTTTTCAATCCAAATAGTTAAATCTATTTTTTTCGTAAAATTTATATAAAGATAATTTACAAATAAAGGGTACTTTTGGTTGGGGGACAATCTCAGAAATTTTCATTCACAAATTTGGAAGATGTTGAACTCACTATTTATGGGACATTTCGTTTTTGAACTTGTATTTTTGACAGATGGCTCCGCAGAGAAACAGAGAGGCAGGCTCAAGCACATGCACCTGTAAACCTATGTTTATTTCCTTCAGGGGAACACAAAAACGTGTATGTTTGGGAAAGTCCTACTTCTGGTGCAACTCGGTATATTCCATAATTATAACAGGCAAGTGAAAGACTTGACATCAACATTTACTGTTAAGTTTTTTGAAAATTTGTTCTTGTTTCATGGGCTTTCAATCTAGCCTTAGGGGATTTATCATTTAAATGTTAAAACACTGCCCTTCTTGATGCATATTTCGTTAAAACTGTATTTATTATGACGTTGAATTTATATAGAGCGTTCTGTAAACCATCCTCTGAAGAGATACGTGAATTTGTTTAACCTCAAAATTTAATATGTCTAAATTGTGATATCTTATTCTAAAATTTGATTCCAAAATTATATTCTGAAATATATTCCATTGTCAATAAACATATTAAAATAGAACATCCTTATCGCACACCTGTGTTTATTGTTGCTATGTTGTCCATTTCATTTTGCATGTCTGTTTCTTCTCTCTTGTTCTCTCTTGTTGTAACTCCTTAATTATAAAATGTCAGGGTAGATTTTCTTTTAACTTACTTTATCCAACGTTAAGCCACACCGGACCATGTATGAAATGCATAAAATAGTGTTCCAATGAGCCCAGCGTCCATAGAGCTTAGAGCTAACCTACATTCATTATTCAGGGTAAGGAAACACCTCGGGTAAAACCGTATCCAGAAAACTCACACCGCCTGAGGTTCTAACTCGGGATCTCTTGCACGTGAGGCAGACACACTACCACCTACGTTACAAAGGAGGTCATATATTAAGGTAGAGCTTTCAGTTTCACTATACCAGGTGAGTCAGGCGCGCCTTATTTTTTGGAAGGTAGGCCACCCATCAAACTGTACGTGAGCCTTAGTCCAGTTTTGTGCTTACTAAGCTGTATTGCTTGACGTTCATAGAAAGAGTAATGCACAAAATTCAAAGGAATAGCGGTTTAAGGGACAAAAAATACTGCTTGCTAAAGTAAACCGCATAAACATACGACTGCTTTACTGAGAGCGAATTGCGGTTTCCAAGCGGATGGAAAAGTAATTCAGTAAACGCCTCGGACCTATCATATGAGTACACTAACAACGTCAGCAAGAAAGAAAATGGCGAATACTTGTATTTAGGTTTTGACTGCCAAAAATTAGGAAAAAATTAGACACAGATTCGAGTCTCAGCATTGTAAATACTCTTTTTTATATTCATCAAAACTTGGAAATCGAATTCACAATAATTTAATTTTAAAGTTCCTGAAGGCGTGCATGACCCAAGAAGGTCATCAGTTCGAGCACTTGCTTCGTTAGAGTGGTTGCTTCAGGTATAGAAAAACGGTCATTGCAGCGCCAAAAAACATACAAATTTGAAACATTTTTAGTGCCACATTAATTCTACGTCTGAAAAATAGTTTTTAACTTCCATGTGAAACTTCCATGTTTTCTGTGTCCAAATGTTTATAGATGATACTTATTTCAATTGCACCTACCTATAGGTATGTTTAAATAACTATCTACTTGTAGTTCGCCAATAAATAAACATCAAACCATGCCAAAAAGCATTAATAAAGCAATTAAAAATAACAATAATAACGGTTATCAGAATAATAACTACAGGGTCAGAAAGAATTACTATACCTTTGCAGAGGTTTCGAACCACCGTCACAGCCGACAACTACAATTGTAGTTCTGCGCTCGTTCCAACTGAGCTACCTAGTAACTTATGAGATAAACATTCCGCCTAACATATAGTATTCACTGGTTCCAGTGAGCATTTGCAGACCTGCAAACATCAGCTGTCTAATTACGGATATATTACAGGCGATGCGATAGCATCCATATTAGTCCTAATTTCACTGAGTGTTTAACATCCATATTAAATACGCGGATAGAACTTCGTAATGGGGTCGACGTTTTCATGTTGGAGTATAAAACGCGAATTGCATAAAACTCGAGAATAAGGAACAGCTGGTTCACCCGGTATTTCATAAATTATACCATTTAACTCGGTTAAACACTTTTATAATATATAAATAGTAAGAAATTCGGTACATTAGGTATATTCCCTGTGTTTCTCAATTATTTAGTTAGCAGTAGATACATAATTTAAAGGGGATCTGCCTAGCCTGTATCGATTTTAGACTTCTAAACTAATTGTTTGCATTACTACATTAAGACAAATATGTAATATTCACGCAAATTAATTATTTACAATAAAAAAATAGATATCATTTTCACCGAAATTTAAAAAAGCTACTTAAGATTGACTAAAATACAAAGAAAAACTCTAACTTTAAGGTGTCAATAAAAGATCGTTTATAGGGTTATAGAAATGCTACAATATAACCACAAAACCGTGGAATAATAATGGCTGACTTTTCTGGGTTGCTTCTAATTTATTTACGTACAATTCGCATCGAGTCCAATGTTTCTCTTATGCACTGAATAAAGGGGGGAACAACAAAATAGCGTTTTTATGCTGAAGTAGAAAGTATTCAACATTTCTCCAGAGTCTACACGATTACACAGAAGTGCATTACACATTTCTTTTCTGATATTTTCTTGTTTTGTAATGTTCACCTTGCGGACATATTTTTTAAGCCTGCTTCTTGCTTTCGTATTCATGCCGGAGGTTTCGCCTGCAGCTATAAAACACACAAAACGCTCCTCGGGATATTTACAACCGGTGCAACCTACAGATGCATGTTCAGTTTTCTAATACATGCACGCTGGATGCTTTTGTCTTGCATTACACCTGAGGGTTCCTTTTAAAAACGTTTCATTTGATGCAGCAATTTGTGCCGTGGGACAAAAGCATAATAAACAAAGCCCGAGTTCTATAAAACCACTCCCTTTTCTTGCCTATTCGTCTGCGTGGCATAGAGCAGCTTTTTAAAACAAGAAATTTACAGATTTATTTTTCCCTGCAACTTATATGAACTACTGAATCAATATTTATTAAAATCGGCTTTTAGGAACATTTTATAGAATATGATTATTCTTCTGAGGCCCCTGAATAACCAAGACATTAGTTTTAAAAATTCCATATATTTATTTGTGAGACATCAAACTCACCAAATGAGAAGCTTGATTATGTATTTTGCACGTAAATTAGCTAGCTTTTAATGATAGGACTCTTGAGAAATTTTTCTCCTTAATAACTAATTGTTATAATAATATTTCCGCCTGCCAACGACGCTGCCAATTACCAGAGTTCTATCAACGCCATAGGTGTTCCAGAATTTTATCTCACAGAAGTTCCTTTTATTCCAGTAAATCTGCTGTCGGAAGGTCGTCATTTCTAAAGAAACTTACAAGCAATAGTCCTGGGCTTGTTTGAACTCAGGAGTTTGGCACTGGCTACCCAGCGCCTAAACAACTGTCATATTTTCTCGCGTCTAACGATTTTTATTAAAATATAACAATATTTCAGACACTAGTATGGCGAAATAAATATGATACTGCAATTTCTGAAAATACTGGAAAAGCGAACTTTTAATCAGGTTTCTGTAAATGGTAACGTGAGTTAAACAAACGGTATATATATATTAAAAAACCGTGAGGGTGCATGTAATAGTAAATATTTTTTTCGCCATTAACTATTTTGAAAATATATCCCACTTTTCATTTGAATATTCATTATAAATTTTGATTCACTGTACCATCTAAGTAAGCTATTTTCAAATTTATTCTTTCATCTTTGCTTGTTCTAGAGAGAGAGAGAGGGAGAGAGAGAGAGAGAGAGAGAGAGAGAGAGAGAGAGAGAGAGAGAGAGAGAGAGAGAGAGAGAGAGAGAGAGAGAGAGAGAAGCTGTGTTTTATGTAAACTGTGGAGTGCTTTTCCCCGCATATATGAAGTAAACATGCCTACATCCACGGTATCTTCTGAACAAATATTCACCTTCGTTAATGTGAAATGAGCAGCACAGTGAGCATTTTATAATAACCTATACCTTCAGGAAAAAAAAGAGCAGGCTCTCAAAGTGTAAATTTGTATTACGCTCGGCTATGCGGTTGACTCACACTGGCATCTCTGCGCGCAAACTTTCAGCTACGTTCCGTTCCGTTCTCATCAGGCATATCGACTTCTAAAATGTCGAAGTGTAGCTTTAAGAAGGCACTCTTTTGTTAACGTTTTCTTCCAATAAACTGTAACAGTTGTTTAGGTTTAGAAACTGAGAGTTGAAAAATGTTTAAATATGTGGTTTAAGAATCGATAAGGACATCTTAAAATGAATAAGAAAGTAAATTGTTAAAATTCAGTAGGTCATGAGATGACGCAACATGATATAATGTGAATGTTTTGCGATTGGTAGTTTTAAAACGGAGATTATGTGATGTGTAACGTGGACCAGTAAAAATTAAGTTTGATTGGTAGTGATGGCAACGAGAGGAGGAGAAATCAATAGTTTTGGTAAGGCAGCTAGAAAAAGAGTGTCTTTGGATGTGAGCACGTTATGGTGAACAGATGTAGATTCAGTGCCGTGAAAGAGTAAAAGAGTTGTAAAAAATTTATCCGTTTTCTCTTAATTGTGACCAATATATATATCGTCAAGTTTCATACGAAAAATGGTATAAATAATATAAATTCAATTGAACTACTGGATATTTTAAAAGTAAAAACAGTTTATTGGTATCGAAGTTTAACTAGAAAACTGGTCCTTTTCAATCGCGACCACGTCTGAATTCTCATAGCTCAGACTGAAGCAAATCCGGAGATTTCAGATACATCGATACATCCGAGTGCCAGATTGGTACAAGAAGAATTAGAAACTCGTGGCTTCATTATCACCATCCAGTAGGGCTGAATACAACCCACAACAATAGTCACAATGAGGGACGACATCATGAGAGAATAACCCTGCTACAGAACCCAATGCTTTCCTTCTTTTACTGCATAAAATTCAATTTATATATCAATTACTTAAACTAAAAGGAAGTTAAGTTATGAAGTAATGAATCAATTTTAATGAATGGTACACATCTGTAAGATTTCAGATTTTATGTACAGTTACACCTACAGATGTACTGTATGAATTCCATTACTAAGGCAGCATAACCCGTAAGATATTTTATCCCAAATGATTGCCATTTAAGTTTCTAACCGAATTCCCCATTTATTTAGACTGGTTCCAAATCTCCTTTGATCAAAAGTGGATAATATCATATGTGCGGACAACGATTGGCGCGATCCGCAAATGTATACATCTCCATGCTCTGTGACAATGATGTAATTATCACCACACTGTAACAGCACGCTAGAGTGCCATACTGTAGTGCGGGTGTAGTAAATTTCAGGATATGGCGTAACTTTTCTTTAAAGACATTAGATTTTCCCATAGTTAAGAGTACCGATGGAAAATTACTCCGTATCTAATATACAATGACCACAGAAAGGCAGGCAATATATGAAGAACATTTGTGGAAATTAGCTTAAATAATAACGCTTTAACGATGAAGCCTGGGACTCAAGTACATACAATAGTAAGTCGCCACAAACTGTGTATCTCGGACGCGAGAACCTCCAGTGGTTTACCGGAGAAATGTATAAGTCAGTTGGAGAAATTAATGTAATGACGGCAAATTGGCCATGGTATCTCAATGGGTAAGAGCAACTGTACGGAAAGTAGGAGATCCGTGGTTCAAATCCCGGTCGTGACATTGAATTTTTCAGTTTGACTGTATCTATATATGGAAATTTTGCTGAAATGTAAAAATGTGATAGTAGGCCAAAAATAGTACGAAATGTTTATTTTACGGCCAAGTTCACAGCAAGTTCAGTTCATTAGTTTTAAAAAGTAGCCTTGTATATTTTGTTTTATACTATATAATAGAATATCTAATGAAACAGAACAAATTACGTGGATTTTATGAATTTCAATGATTCTTTAAGTTTACTGGCAAGACAAGGAAAAGGTTCCGCCTGTTTTGCCCTTGCCTAATACTAACAAAATTCATCCTTTAAAATAAAATGTTGGGGAAGTGAGGAAAGGATTTGCACATTTATGTTAATTTCTTCATTCTACAAAATTTGGTTATTTGTGCTATAAAGCATTTCAGACTTTGTTTTGTTCTAGCATCTCCAAAGAAAGAATTACAGTGACTACATCTTGGTATTTGTCTACGAGTCTATTTTTTCCTAGGTTTTGTATATATTGGCATGTTTCATACTTATTGGAGTTATGTAGCTTTGGCGGCTGTTCTTGGATGGGGAATGGAATTTTTATAAATGTATTTGCCCAACTTAGTTTCATTGTTTCTGCAACAGGTGATTGTTTATTAATATTAATTCTTAATAATGTTAAATAAATTTGAGTATTGCAAATAATATTCCGTGCACTGGGCCAATGACAAACCCTTCATTAAATGCCTGAGGAAGCTTGTAATATCGACATTTCTTTCCTAATGGCAGACACTTGCATTGTTTCCTATAATAATAAAATATCAGCTGGTTAGCACAGTAAACCGAGCGTGATGGCTCAGGCGGTGTCGTCTGTGGCGCACATTCGGGAGGCCCGTGTTCGATTGCCGCGTCCGACCTACCTGACCCATGAGCTTTAATGGGGTTGTTCCTGGATCGTCAGGCGAATGCTAGCTAGGTTAATTACATCCCCGAATTTCCTATTCTTCCATTTCATTATCATTTCATACCATCTACCATCTGGTGGTGCTCCTCAGGGTAGAAGTGCCGGCGGGTGTCTCGTCGCTGTTCAGACTCCTTGGGTTGCCCACCCTCTGTCTCCTCTTGCCTCTACCTTCCTTCAAGGGATGCCCAAATTGCGGCTTAGGTATCACAAACCACAGGTTTCGGTGCCGAACGTTCTCTGTATTAATGCTAATCCTAGCATAATAAAGTATGCAGTAAACGCTCAAAAGTTTACAACTGGGAAAGCAATCACTTTAGTATTTACTGACGACTAACTTTATTGTTTCCTAATTTCTATATAGGCGAAAACGCAGTATTAACATATGAAGGTCAGATTATTTCATTGCAAATCCAGCATTAGTGAGTTTAACAATGACAGACCACATCAGGAATTATTAACCAGCCTGCTAGTGTAACACGCATACAAGAGAGAAGTTGGTAAAATCAGACAATAGGGTTTCTTATGAAAAACACGTAGTAATATGAATATGACAATTTAAGGAAAAAATGCTTATAGTTTACACTTCATTAATAATACTGTGAAATTTAGTAAAGTTAATATGCAGCATAAGGCTATTTTGTTGGTGGTGGTGATCTTAATCCTCGACATAAAACCTAATTGGTAAGGTAGGGAACAATAACCCGAAACTAATCCCTAATATTCGCAAATACTCTTGAATTTCCAACAATATTTATATAAAATGGTGTATATACTGTGAGGTTTCAAAATCGTATTTCACACTCGTTCAATTTTTGGCATGTTAGAAAGTGCTGTTCGGGACGACCAGCCTTGAGGAGGGAGCAGTGTTACCCAATCGTTGAGCTTACAATAAGCTAGCAGGAAGGGCTGGCCGATAGAAGAGGACTTATACCATCGAGGCCACGCCTACTCCTGTGACCGAATGGCTCTTGCTGTGAGTAAGAGAGATTGACAGCGTAAAATCCACGCCTACACCAACGCGCAGCGCCAATGACGTGCCGAGGAGAGATGGCTCCGGGAGGGAAGCAAACAGAAATCACTGCTTTCACCTTCTCTGCTCGCCTAGAAGGATCGCGAAACACTGGGACGACTTCGCCTCGGGTACAGAAACTTCCAGAAACAGCAATCTGTCTATATACGCGATCATTGGACGAGTCAGTCAGTTTTCTAGTAGTCGGTTCTAGAGAGAGTTGTACGACAAGGTGCCGAGTAGTGGGTGCAGTGTGGACTTGCGGACTGGTGAATTGTATTTGCGAGTGCTACGTAATTGTGAGTGTTGCGTAATTGCGTGTGGTACGTGATGTTGCTGTGATTTTTAAGTGTAACAACTGTAATTCGGTGGAAATAAAGAATTATTTGTATTTCTGCAGTTGGTACTTTTAATTCTACGAAGCCACAAAGTCACACTATTCCTTAATTATTGCTTATGAGTGTTTAACTTTTCCAAAATTTCGTTACAGCAGTCCATGGTGGCAAATAAGCTGGTGGACATCTTATAACTTTTAGAGGGAAGTTAATGTTAGTGAGGTAGAGGATGGAAGCATTAAATGATAAACAGAACAGAAAATATAAAAAAAAACTGTAGAGAAATTAACCAAAACTTATACAATGAGATGAGCATTTTATTTCACGTGTTTGATAATACTAAATAAAGTGGTTGTAACTGAAAGGGAAGCTGTTGAAATTACAGTAAGTGGTTGAAAGTACGGTACATTTGAGATCATAACAAAATAATCTTAAGTTAAGTAAATATTAACATTGATTTAACTATTTTTAGAATTTATATTTTAATGAAACTTAACTAATTGTGCATTCGTTGAACTTCCTTAAGCTCTTCCATCTATCAAAACCATATCCGTCATTTTGGCGTTCCATATTGATTAGATTTGCTATCTAAGTACGCGCAAAATCCTCCCTGTTAGGACGGAATGGATAGTTTTACACTGAAGAGCAACCTTGTAACTGTCCGAGTTATTAGTCGACTTTTGCACAAATAACTGCCCTTTGCCCCATCACCTGAACTAGGCTAGGATCACTGATTAAGAGCAAGGAGTAATGTTCTTGTTTTCGTGGTCGTTGCGTCCCAATAACAACTTTTGAAGTTCGCACACCAGTGGTTGCTGCGCTGTCTAATCACAAAATTATGTAATATTTAATACTGCGCAAAAGTATACCTAATATTATTTCGAAGCCGCGGCACTGAAATTCGGACTAGCTACGTCATAAACTACGCAACGGCTATAACCGTTCGGCGTCGTTTTAAAATGACCTATACATTTTATTAGTAATTATTGGCAAACTTAAAATTATACGTAACATGGGGATCTATAAGGAAAAAGAAGAGTGATTTAAACAATATATGTTGCGCATGTGATTATTTAGATTTCGTTCATTCAGTCTGTGCAGTTTCTTTGTTTTTTAGAAAGGAGAAGATGGTAAGAGAGTTTGGAATTGAAAGATTGACTTATCTCGTCCGGGGAAAGAAGGATCAGTACCGGAAAGGAAGGGAAGGAAGGATCTCATAGGGTGGGGTCCCGCATAGCACCCGCGTTAGAAAAGGGAAAGATGAGTTGCCACCGTCCAATAGACTGGAGAGGGTAATTGAATACAGACATGACTGATGTCCCGTCTGGGACTTCGTGTGCTTGTCGTTTGACTTCCAACATATATATCACCAACAAAATCTAGATAAAATTACTTAGTAAATGAATGAGCAAATACACAAGTGAATTAATTACGTAATTGCGTATTACAGACTATTTATGCATAGGATTACCAGAAAGGAGTATATTACAGATTTTTATTTCAAACACATCGTGGGAGTTAGAAACACAATATGTTCCTAGATAGAGATGTCAAAGTCTATACTAATTAAAATATGTTTAGAATAAAGCTCCTAAAACCAATTATCTATTTATTTTCGATTCCTTGACAAATAAACCAACATGAAGCAAGAAATCACAGTTTCAAGGCTCTTACTGGGTATATATGGCGACTGTTCACCTATTTATCAAATAATGACTTTAAATGATGGCACGTGTTTCGTATGCAATTTCAGTTTAACAGCACCTAGTAAATATGCTGCAAAGTCAAAAAATCGAAATATGTCTTTCTATACATATTTTTTCTTGCAGTTATGCTATTCACAAGTATTTAGTTTACTAATGTTGTAATCTACTTCTGTTATCTTTTTAGAATCGTGGGAACCTCTTTCTGTCTAAGCAAAGAGACAATTTCGCATAGTACGTAGTATCATTATTTTGTATTCATAAAAATCAGTTTTAGTTCTGCTCTCTTATCACACTTTGTACGGTTATCTATTATTAAAGCTTCAATGAGAACTGTTTTAACTGACCTCTATCCGTTTTTCATGCAACTCTTGTAGAATGATCGAAAGGATTTCATATGAATTCTCTTCTTTTCTCATTATAATTGCAATGTCGGCTTTTTCTGAAAACGGATGAAACATATCCCGATATTTGTGCTAAAGAATGGGAACCATTAGCAGAACATCTGACTACTTAACCTTCCCCAGTAGTACTCCAAGTGCTGGAAATGCTGCATGGGCTACATGAACCTTTTGGTTGTGGAACAATAAAGCATATGATGGAAACTGTGGAGCAATATTTACATAATTAAACAGGTAAATGTTTAAAACTTTCTACTTTCCCTTTAGTTCTATAGTGATCTAGAATATAAACGCTACATATTCAGAGAATGCAGAAACCCCTAACATATATAAGGAAATCCAGGTGAGACTCTTAAGTATAAGTGTTATGCATTTCCAGGCTACCAAGTAACCGCTTTGGTTATGATCAAGTTTCTACAACCATCGAGAAAAATAATCTCAAATATTAATATTAATTCGAATATTCATAATTTACTTTGTACAATTATTGTAAATCCGTGCTAACGAACATACTGCAACATAATCTTAAGGAAAACGTTTTTCAAATGAGTGTTATTGACGTTTTGTCGTCCAAAAGTTCACTGATAGTAGCTGGAGAATTATAATAAGCATGATTTAGACATTTTGACCCAGTTTCGTTACACATAAATGCAGTATTTGATAAACGGCAGTTGAGAAATACATATTAGATGCTTATACTGTTAATTGGATTATCGTTTCCACCTTCATTTGTTTGCTCAACTGTTTCAGCATAATTGTGTAAATTTCTTGAAAGAAAATCTAAGCCTCTTCTATTCACAAATAAATGCTCGGTGGAGTGCAAAGTACAACTATTTTGTACTCCATACTATTCTAAAAATACTCATTATACCCTTTTCATGTTTTAGTACCTTATAAATTAAATTTAGAAGAGAATTCATAATTACATAACACAGAACAGGGCATTTTAACGCCAAAAGAATTATAAAATGAATTGAGTGTCTTTGTTATTTAAAGGTGTCCTATACATGCAAAATTTCTAACCTTGAACAATAAAATCTGTTTTGAAGCTTCGTATGACTGTATTTGAAGCTATCCAGAGCCAGGTAGATTAAGACATATTAAAGTGGGAAACAGACGATAAAAGAGAGGCTTCTTGAGAAATAACCGCAAATGGAAAATCAGATAAAATGAAAAATATAAGTAAGTATGTAGTATAACATTATATTATATAAACAAATATAAAATGATTGAATACTGAAACGTACAAAATCCTATACAGGAAACTGGCTGAAAATGGAAATAGGAGTCCCCATCTCAGTACAATTAGGAAGGACTCCTCACACATTCCATGAAAAAGTGACTGAAGTGCATAGTTGTTAACATAAATAGTAACTATAGTAGTCTGCACTATCAGAGTATCTACATAACTGGTTAGCAGCTGGATTATTGTTGTTTATTTAAGTGGAATAAATCTAGACAATCATTAAGATTTGAGTTAATACAGTTCTCAGTACTGAGTGAAGATAAGAGTAGCTAGGGAAGCATAGAGTGTTTAGGGTAACAGCAACGACGATGACAAAAAGAGAAGCAGCAAACAGAGCCAGCAGAGGTTTACAATATCACACCGTCACAGTCAACATTATCCGTTAGCTCTACAACACGAAGGGATAAGATATTGTGAGAGATTCGAGATTAGGAGAGAGTCGGGCTCTGAGATGGGATGAGAAAGGGCGGTGAAATTCCACAGTTAACGCAATAAAGGAGGTGCGATTTCTAATACGAGGTTAATAAAAAGCTGAAATAGAGAAGGTTTCAAGGACCAAATAACGGCTAGAACACGCTAGAAGAATGTTGTTTCCGGATGCTGTAACTTGGGAATAAAGGCTTTAATTTATTTTTATTCCATGTCTCACAAAGGGATTTCTTGCTTCTAAACGGCAGCGCTGGCCGCAGTTGAACTGCATGTCCCCGCATTTTGTCTGACAATTTTCGCAATAGGAATCTCCATCGATCTACATGAATGAGGCCGTAGAAACTGCTAGCGTATGTGCTGCCTTGTAAGCAGGCCCCTAGTTGAATAGTTTGTCTGCACGAGTATTTTTGCACAATCACCGTAAAACAGAACAACTGCCCAACACAGAAGCTTGTTAATTGCTTACAGAAACCGTTTGGGGATGAATGGGAAGGGCTTCATGCAGAGAAAAAAATGGTCACTGAAAGCAATTTGCCGTCCTGCTGGAACAAATCGGTAGTCATTCAGTCCATAGGCGGGGTCGCTCAAGTACGCCTTATATACAGAAAGGCGCATCAAAACGAAACAGTATTAGAGCAGCAAGATTTTAATTGCTCAAATTTCCTTTCGCAACTCAATGCAAAGGCTAGATAGAATAAAAAAAGCTCCATGTTAGTGAAACAAACGTTTATTTTAAAATGTGGAGGCGGGGGTGATCTTTATATGTCTATATACCAGGTACACCAGCTATTCCTAAGTTTCCGTATCTATGCAACCTGCTAAGATTCCAGTAACAAGTTATTTTCTCAGTAGCCGGCTTACTTGACACTACAGAGTTAGCCTTTGAAACTGCAACACAACAACAAAATATGCAATTTCATATGCCACCTATATTCTTTGTGCAATGATCCCTTATAATCTGGTACAATCGCAATTATTCCAAAAAACGAATGAAAATCTCTATCCAATATTCAGCAGAACATCTGATTCCCTTAACTTAACCCTCCTGTCAACCTTCCTAGTTCCGCAAATGCTGATTAGTGTAAAACTACACTATGTGGGTGGAAAAATCCTAGCTCTCAATGCTCGGGTAGTATATATATGGGTACACTAGGTTAAATTTTAAATCGCTATACCTTCTTTTCGATTCCATACTTATTTAAAAAAATAAAGGCAATATAATAAGTATATAACCGAACTCCCATAATGTATATAACAAAATAAAATATCTGAGCTCCAAGGCCATCAACTTAACCTCCTAGAAAACGACTCTGTTTAATATAAAATTCGTATCTTTATAAAAATAATCAGCATTCACGAACTCGATTTCAAATTAAATGCAAAGGAAATAACATGTTATGTATTAGAATTATTAGAATGTATTGGTATGTAGAAATATTAGTGCACACTTAAATATATAAGACAGAGGTAGTTAATATATTATGACACTGTTTCATTGGATAAACATCGACACCTTTTGATAAATAGCAATCAACGAAACAAAATAATGTAACACAGAATTGATTGGCACTGTGTAAACTCTGTCTTGCGTTTGCTGAAATGTTACATCATGGTCATCTGTGTATATTGCTTGTTTTTATTCTCTGTGAAGCGCAGCAACTACTTACGTTACATGGAGAAATGGCCAGGGTTAGGAAGTTCGTACCGCCCGCCGTTCCCTATACAGGTTGCGACCGACCTTCTTCCAGCATCCAAACAGGTCGTAGATAGCAAACGCACAGCGGAGAGACATGAAAAAAAATGACTTATTACATGCTCACTTTCTTCTCGGGCAACAAGCCAGGCGAAAAGACGATTAGATATCGACGTTTCGGGAGTGTGCATCGCTCCATCAGGATATTAATAACATGTTAAAACCACAATTGAAAAACTGGATATAACACCAATATAAACAGACAAAACCTTGTCTTAAACAGAGTATTTTTGTCTTTGTTTATATTGGTGTTATATCCAGTTTTTCAATTGTGGTTATAACATTTTATTAATATCCTGATGGAGCGATGCACACTCCCGAAACGTCGATATCTAATCGTCTTTTCGCCTGGCTTGTTGCCCGAGAAGAAAGTGAGCATATTCGTCGCCAGGGAACTTCAGGTGTTATTTGACATATTACATATTCGTAAAAGCACTTATATTTAGAAAATTATGTACAGCAAACAAATACTTATATAGTACATACGGGGCTGTCTCTGGCTGATCTCATTGTTTAAACAGGCACATTGTGGCAACACCCAAGCAATGATAATGCGGATTGTAACATTTCCTGATAAAATGTAAAATGATATCCAAATAATAAAATTAATGTCTTAAATATCCGAAGAATCTTACTAGACAAAATGCCAAAGCAGGAATTTTACTATCTATTTACCTACTCATCTGTGGCCGTATTATTAAAAACAATAATGTACCTCTGAAGCCTTTTAAATGAAAAACTCATTTTATGTCCCGTTAAACAAGATTTAGTTGATTGATAATCTGTTGCAAATTCGTTAACGCTATCAGCTAATTTAGTTTCTCGATCTGGCTTCTCTTTTGTCCGTGTTTGCTGAAGTATCCCACTGAAATGTAAATGTTAACAATGAAGTAAATAAGGACATGAATAAGTACACTTCTAGAAAACATACAATTTTTGTAAAGCAAATTTAGTTGCTTATCTTTGAAGCACAACAAAGATGTTATTCGAATGTCTTCCTTCCTACCAGGAGCTCTGTTTCATGCAGTTACACCTGTTTTGCAGCAATGAGTTGCATTCTACGACGAACCTTGGCCCTTGCTAGTGGCGCTGCGTGGTATAGGCATGTCTGACCGCTCTTACACTGCTCAACGCAATCAGTATAAACTTCCTAGCTCTGATAATGACTAACTTCTATATCATAGAATTTTCAAATAAACATCAATGCTTTCTTCCTAAGCGTGTTCTTTTATAGCTCAGTGTGTTCCCCATTCAGGTAACAGTGCTTAATAAACCCATTTTAATATTGCAGTAATTAATGGAACCAAGTTAGTAGGCACTTTATAGTTTCATGTACGTCAGAACGAATTGGGACTTTCAATGGCAAAGGAATTATTAAAATCAGTTGAGTGCTCATTGAAATAAAAAAGAAACACATCAATTGTCTCCCATATATATATATCCTTTCCGGCACCTAACTGATATGTTATTATCAGGCAAGAATTATTAAGGTGTTGGTTTCAAATAATCTACATTTAAACCATATCTCAAAGTGGCCGTAAACAGGATCTGATGAATATTGTGCCCAAACATGTAACAGAATGTACGAGGAAAGATGTGGTTTGTCACTTGCAACGTTACTGCCCAAAATATCTTAATATCTTAATATCTTATCGTATTTTATTTCGTACTAGTTTTAATACTTTGAAATTCCGGTGCTGGTGCATTATTATTGCCAAACCCAATAATGTAACATTCGAGGTGTCAATGGCATTATTTTGTCCCATTTCAAACACTTGAGAGCTTATTGCTGCCCTTTCAAATCAGATAGGAATTGTAAATCTCAATACTTTTATTAAGAATGTGCTAAAACTGCTTAAATCAATTTTAAAAATATAAATTAGCTCCATCGTTAAAACAGTTTTATTTGCTTTGAGCCGACCGCTCGCTACTTTCCGGACGGGCTCTCGGGGGGCGTGTTGCCGTGTTCCCTTTTTAGGTGCTTGTGGGCGCTGAGGTACTGGAGCCGAGCTTTGCTCATAAGTAAGTAGGTTAAAAATAGCGGTTCCAGCGCAGACCCAAATGAGCAAGATGGCGGCCATGCGCAATCGGTATGTTTAGTGGATTTAGACAGTGTTTAGGTAGGCAGTCAATCCTCTTATTTTGCTGTACCTTATAATGCTGTGTCCTGAGGTATGATCAGAGTTTGTCTTGAGCTATGATCTGAGGCTCTAGGGTTAAGGGCTGCAGGGTTTCTTAGGTAAAGTCTGTTGGTATGGGATGTTAATATCTGAAGGATTTAATGGTTAGGTCCTGAGGTATGATCTGGGACTCTATGGTTAAGAGTTGCAGGGTTTCTTAGGTAAAGACTGTTGGTCTGGGAGGTTAAGAGCTATAGGACTTAGAGGTTAGGTCTCGAGGTATGATCTGGGACTCTATGGTTAAGAGTTGCAGGGTTTCTTAGGTAAAGTCTGTTGGTATGGGATGTTAATATCTGAAGGATTTAATGGTTAGGTCCTGAGGTATGATCTGGGACTCTATGGTTAAGAGTGGCAGGGTTTCTTAGGTAAAGACTGTTGGTCTGGGAGGTTAATAGCTATAGGACTTAGAGGTTAAGTCTCGAGGTATGATCTGGGACTCTATGGTTAAGAGTTGCAGGGTTTCTTAGGTAAAGACTGTTGGTATGGGATGTTAATATCTGAAGGATTTAATGGTTAGGTCCTGAGGTATGATCTGGGACTCTATGGCTAAGAGTTGCAGGGTTTCTTAGGTAAAGTCTGTTGGTCTGGAGCTTGAAAGCTGTGGGATTTAGAGGTCAGGTCTTGAGGTATGATCTGGGACTCTATGGTTAAGGGCTGCAGGGTTTCTTAAGGTAAAGTCTGTTGGTCTGGGAGGTTAATAGCTATAGGACTTAGAGGTTAAGTCTCGAGGTATGATCTGGGGCTCTAGGGTTAAGAGTTGCAGGGTTTCTTAGGTAAAGACTGTTGGTCTGGGAGGTTAATAGCTATAGGACTTAGAGGTTAGGTCTCGAGGTATGATCTGGGACTCTATGGTTAAGAGTTGCAGGGTTTCTTAGGTAAAGACTGTTGGTCAGGGAGGTTAATAGCTGTGGGATTTAGAGGTCAGGTCTTGAGGTATGATCTGGGACTCTATGGTTAAGGGCTGCAGGGTTTCTTAAGGTAAAGTCTGTTGGTCTGGGAGGTTAATAGCTATAGGACTTAGAGGTTAAGTCTCGAGGTATGATCTGGGGCTCTAGGGTTAAGAGTTGCAGGGTTTCTTAGGTAAAGACTGTTGGTCTGGGAGGTTAATAGCTATAGGACTTAGAGGTTAGGTCTCGAGGTATGATCTGGGACTCTATGGTTAAGAGTTGCAGGGTTTCTTAGGTAAAGACTGTTGGTCAGGGAGGTTAATAGCTGTGGGATTTAGAGGTTAGGTCTTGAGGTATGATCTGGGGCTCTAGGGTTAAGGGTTGCAGGTTTTAACAGGTAGGGTTGCTGGTATGGGAGGTTAATACCTATAGGATTTAATGTGGCATGAGCTCTAGGGTTAAGGGTTGTAGGGTTCATAGCTAAATGTTGTTGGTCTAGAGGATAAAGACCGTAGGGTGTTTTATCTATGTTTTATAGGCTGAGGTATGGTCTTATAATTTTGAAGTTAAGTTTGCTAGCCCAGCGATTAAAGGCGGTTAATCTTGGGGCAAGTACTACATTTATGCTTTACTATGTCATCCTATTATAAACTAACCTAACCTAATATACTCTTTCATTTCTACCTTCTTTCATCATTCTTATTATAACCTAGCTGTGTTTGGCTAGTGGCTTCCTTTGTTGCACCTGTTAACCTATTTGTTCTCTTTCCTTAAGTTCCTCTATTCTACCACTTTAACCTAACCTAATATATCGCATGGTTTTAGCTTCTTGATCATTGTTGAACCTAGTTGATTCTGGTATTAACATTCGTTCTCTTTTCTTAAGCTGCCCCGTTTTTACCTCCTTAACCTATCCTAAGCATGTTTCTTTTCTCATGCTAACTACTTGTATGTATGATGCAAAGTTTTTAGGCATATCGATATTATAGCTATCTTTGTCACTGCAAGAGGTATATATGCTGATTACAGATCTTTATACAGTAAATTTAACCCTTTGTGTATCTGCTTCTCTTTTCCTAAAAATTGAGGTTCTTTTGTTGCTAGGGTTTCTTGTTTTTCGTACCTTCTCTATGCTTTCAGGAACTCTATTCTACCTTGTTATGTTATGAGGTCTTATGCTTATATCTTAGGCTTTTTGATTAAGCCTTTTGATCTGAAAGACTATGTATTTTGGCTATGTTCCTCATCTCTTATGGTCACATGGCTAGGTCTTGAGGCATGATCTTAGGGCCTGGGGTTTAAAGGATATAAGTCTCATAGCTTAAGCTCGTAGGTCTAAAGGTTAAAGACTGTATGTTTAGTGGTTAGGTCGTATGGATTCAAGGTTAGATCTCTCGGTCTAGAGTTTAAGGCTGTAGGATCTGAAGGTTACGTAAGGAGGTATGATCTGAGGGCTCTAGGGTTAAGTGTTTTAAGCTTCATAGCTAAAGGTTGCTGGTCAGGAGGTTAAAAGCTGTAGGATCTGGAGGTTAGGTATTGAGGTATGATCTCGGAGCTCTAGGATTAAAAGCTATAGGCTTCATAGCTAAAAGTTTGCCAGCTAGAGATATCTTCTTTACTGTTAGAGGTATATTTGCAATGGTCTAGGCGTACAGTTTTCTTACATTTTTTCATGCAGATTGATGTCTTCGTACTCTTGTGTCTTTTTCAAGCTTTTACCCCCTATGCATCGTCTTGTAATAAGTCGTTACGCTAAACCAATGTTCTAATGCTATTTCCATGCTTTTTTCAGATGTTATGAGGTTTATGCGCGTTTCAGGGATATTTTAGACCAAGTTACGTTACTCAATTCATTTTATAACTAATTAAGAAGTTTTTCAAGGATATTTCAGATTACGAGATAGTAGTTACTTTTTAAATTTACCTATTTTAACATTAACTAAAGTGTGTTCAGTTAGCTTATGTGGTGAGGTAGACGTCCCTCGTCTTTTTTCTCTGGACTTGGGACCAGCGTCAGAATTTGTTTTCTGAACGGTAGACTTAACGCCCTCCTCTGCTCTTATTATTCAGCTGTTTTCATGCTTAGATATTTTAATGCTACGTTCTAGTGTTTATTTCTCGGAATGAAAATTGTTTTTTTTTCTGCTCTAGGGTTCCTTCTTTCATTCGCCGTTCAAAATATGACAATGTCCATGGGCATATGTGGATACTCCATCATCTGCAATTACTCTCTTGTCATCATGTGGAGATAGGGATATTTTGTTCACTTCCACTGACGCATCATTATGTTGATGGGACATAATTAGGTTCATTGGCGTTCTTATGATTTCTCTGCTTTTAAGACAGTCCACATAGCTCTCAAAGGTGATGTACTGTTTAATGGCACTATGTTTTATGCCTTTTATCTTCTTGATTATGCCTCCATCGATGTCGAGTGCATACATCTTCGGTCTCAGTCCAACAAAAGGACGAATGATTTTTCCATTGGCTTCATCTTTAAATTTTCCCAACACTTTCTTGTTTTTTGTAGAATGACATATGTGCTCGCTAGGATAATCAGCAGTATCCAGATGTTCCAGAAAACGTAACTTATCCTGGTATATGTCTCCGGTAGTCACACGATGGATGAAAGAGTCAGTATCCATGTACATGAGCTTCAGATTTTCAAGCCCGTAATACGGCATTAGCACATCATAATGATACCAATACATCAAGGTCTTCGAGATATCCAGCACACACATCCCAATGTATATAGGCTTGTTGAAGACTATCTCCCGTGACGCCATGTGTATTGCAGCCAGATTGGGTCCATATATTGTTCTATCAATAAATGTAGGCTTAGCAACCAGTTTTTCCAATGTCTTCCAATCGGTGACAAGTCGTATATTCAGTCGGTTTCTGATGTTTTCCATAGTTTTACCAAACATGGCATTGTTAAAAAGTTTGTAAAGATCCTTCTCGAAATCATTTCTCGATCCTTGTCGTAGCCGGTTATTGAATTCCACATAAGGCTTTAACCAACATGACTGTTGAAATTGTAGCACCCGATGGATTTTAGTCAGTTGTAACCCATGACTAAGGGCCTGCTTCAAGGTCATGTAATGCACCACATACCTAGTTCGTGATCCAAGGTGAGGAATTAGTTTCCTTGTAGAAGAACCCGGGGGCTTGATACACTCAGGTAGGAACGGTAAATCATTGTGTAGGTCATGGAGTTCTGTAGGATATTGAAGGTCCACTTCTAAGATGTATCCGAGAGGGTCATCTTCTCGTAGTATATCTAGGTTGATATCTTCAGGAGAAACCCACTTAAAACCCCCGTAAGCAAGGGGTTTCTGCATCGCCCACGCGTACTGGTTATTTGAATCCTCGTACGTAATATATTGAGAGGGTTTACTTGAGTCATACTCCTTCATGTAGTGATTGTTCGCTTCTGCATACCGATGAGAAACTTGGCATAATCCTCCTCTTATACCTGCTTCAACCATGAGTAGCTGGTCATAATCCTGTAGTAATTCCAGTTCAATTCGTGTGTACAACAGCATTGCATCCCACGTAAGTCCGGGTGATGTATAATAATGTGCGGGATCAACTTTATGGGTTTTCAGGGTCTGCTCTCTGAATGTTTCAAACACATCTGCTAGTAGAAGGACATCCGAAGTTAAGTAGAGGTCACTGTACTCGCCTAGTGTTCTGATGTTGAAGTGACTCCATACGGTTTTTGCATGCTGATACTCTGCATCACTAATTTCTTCTCTGTTTAACTTACTGTAGAATGCTTCTCTCGGAGGAAATTCTGTCTCACTCAAAACATCCCATGATGTAACGTAATCATAGGGAAACACACCTTTACGCATCATCAAATCGATCTTCTCTGCTCCAAAGTACTTCTGAGTTTCAGGATATGATGTTAGATTTTTTGCTAGTTTATCCAAGCTGGTACTAAGGAAGCGATAGGTATCCACAAAACGAAGTTTAATGTCACCAACATACTTGGAAAATGATATATAACTTTCCTCAGAGCTAGGAATAACTTCTACTCTATCGCTAGTACAGCCTAACTCCTTAACAATGAAATGGGAGTCATATCCACTCAGGTTATGTATGAAGACAGGAATATAATTAGGCGTTTTACAGGTTAGATTACACTGATTATGTAGACTTCCTCGATATTCACCACTTATATGATCATGATCTCGTACTTTCCAGTTATCGTCGGTAAATTCTTTACCACATAAGTAGCATTCTGTAGAAGATTCGAATGATTTTTGTTGCTTATCTGTCAGAGTTAATGGAGCACCAGTTTCGTATACAGCATTAATTTTCTTTGCGAGAGAACTTACATACTCCATAAACTTCGGTGCAGCGTCACAACCTCGATATACATAGGGTTCAGTAGGAAGACCAGTCTGTAAACCTTCAATTGTAGCTGAGGATTTGACATAAACACAGAAACTCATAGGAATATGCTTCTGATATGGAACTGTATAAGACGTTTCGGGATTAGAAGAACACCCGTGGTAAGGGGTAAGAATGCTTTCAAAGTCAGCGTATATGACATAAGGTAATTTCAACATCCTTTCATGATTCTTGAATCTAACAATAGATTTCTCCTTAGTTGGCATAACAATCTTAGCAACTCCGTGTTGGCTACATATTTTTCTATGCTCATTTAACCTCTCAACTCCTCCATTTCGATACTCAAAGTGCGTAAAACAGCGTTTGCAGATACAGAGTTTTCCCTCACATTTGGTTTTTTGTTGATGAATAAGTCTCTCGAAATTCTTTATATAAACGTAATGATGACGTCCAGCTGAATTGCTTAACAGAAGCAGGTCGCGATGCTCAGTCAGTTCTTCATTGACAACTTTCATAGGAAACACTTGATTTTTCTCATCCAGCCCGAAAACATTTATAGAGATGTTATTTTTTCGTTCAAATTTCGGGATATCAGTCAGGCTCGTAGGAAACGAGAGGCAGGAAAAGTCATATCTCTCTTGAAGATCCTTATACTTGCTAACACGTTGAGGATCCTTGTGAATGAACTTGGCGAGAACAGCACACATAAAACACTTTTCATCTTCATAATTCTGTGGATTTATGCAGGCTCCTTTAGCTCCAATAGAGGTCGGTAGAGGGATGTAACTGGTTCCCCTCAGTCCATTATTCTTGTTGATTCTAACACGCACACCATCAACAGCTAATAAAGCCCAACTGCTTCCTTTAAGTTGACTTTCCTCCATTTCAGTACAAAGTTTCTTGAATTTACTTTCCAATATGGCGTCCAAGTCACTTTCTAAAAATATTGCTTGATTTGGCGTTTTAAAGGCTTTATCAGTAGTGTCACCAACGGCATTCACAAACCGACATTCAGCCATGAGGTTAATTTTCACACTTTTATGCATCCTCAGTTGCTTCTGAACGGCTTGAATTATCCGCTGTTTTGATTCCTGGAGATATGTATTCAGGTCTTGGCATGTAGAGCACTGGATGAAATATGATTTCAGTCGATCCTGGAAAGCTGTTTCATATTCTACGACATCGTCTTCATCAGGAACCATTAACAGCAATTTATGTTTGGTAGGCTCGATCTTGAGTTTCTTAGCAGTAGTTATTCTCTCGCATCGTTCTTGGTGAGTATCTCTGCGATTCTCAGTATCATAAACGTTACCACAATGTTTACATTCGTAAAACCGGCCACATACCAGCTCATGTCTCTTTTTATTGTAGCTTTTCAGGAAACTCTTTGCACATATGCTACACCTATTTTCAGGTATAGTGTCTAACAGAGCTTCCATCGCTATAGTTTTTTGTTGTGTGCAGGCTAATTCTCGGGAATATGCTGCCAAGTAAGTGTCATGATACACTTCTCACTTCTCTTCTTCACCTTGATAAGTTATCAGCGCTACTGATGATGAATTTCACTGGAGAAGCTGATCCGCTATGCTATAAACACACTAGCGTAATTACAATCTAAGATCGATAAAGCTCTCTTTATACACTTAGCACAGACCTAATAGAAAACTTCATCATCCCCTTCACCAATGGGATTCGAAGGTGGCACTCCTATCGGAGAAAACCTAAAGGAAAACTTCATCACACCACCACCACCACCACCACCACCACCACCTTTGTAGTTCGAAGGTGGCGCTCCTATCGGAGAAAACCTAAAAGAAAACTATTATCTTGCTACCACAGGGGTTCGAAGATGCTTCTACTATTGGAGAAAACCTAAAAGAAAACTCTATTAATTTCCCAGTTTTTCGATTATTCTTTAACTACTTTACAATTCACATGAGAGAAAAAATTAGACAAATTAAAATTGAAAAAGGAAATAAATAGCTAGATTTGAAGATAAAATTTAGACAATTCAAACGAGTATAAACACGACTAAGCTCCGCCTTTTAGTTTTAAAGTTACATTAGGAGCTCCCATTGCCACCCGTAGACACCTCTCCATCATCTTCAACCACGTGTTCTTGATTCTTTTCACACATATCTTAACATAACAGTTATATTTTTCCCAAGTTCATCTATTACACGGTTTAACTGATCCACGGGGCACCCTTAGAATCCTTCACTTCATCCTCAAACACACCTTCTTGAACCCTTTTGATATATTTTAACCTATTTATGTTTGTTGCTACGGGCATCCGTTCTCTTTTCTTAAGTTAAATTATTACGACCATCTTGTTATGTTTAAGTCTCATGCTTATATATTAAACTTTGTGATTAAGTATTTTGATTTGAAAGTCTATGTAAATCGGTTAAGGTAAACATCTCTTCTCAACATGAGACAAGTCATGATGTATGATCTTATGGGGTGAGCTTGCCAACACGCCTAAGCATTTATATTCAAAGGTATTTAAATTATCCCACCGAGATTTGAACCTAGATCCTAAGGCGTAAATTACCATTTCAACAACAATTCACACCTAAAGTATATATGTATACGCTATTTCATTGCGCTAACGTTATTAGTTCAAGAGTTATTTAAGATTCAAGTTATTGCGACAGAAGCGGTTATCGAACCACGGGTATGTAGGATACGGAATCATAAATTATTCACAGCATATGTTGAATGAAAAAAACCTGCACTTTCTCCTGCTGTTCTATGTGCAATAGATCAGAAATAGAACACAATTACATAATTCAATGGACGATGGGAACTGAACCAGGGACCCTTGAGCTACACGTTGTCAGCATATGATTAACTATGAGAAGCATAACCATATAAAGGTTATTTCACTTCTCTAGACCCAGCGGTTACAGAGATATTTAAATTAAACGATTCAGGACTCGAACTAAGGACTACAGGTATACAGTATATACCCTGCGGACCTAGCTAACCATATGTAAGTAATAAAGTTTATCCGAACTCTCTATCATAATTAGTTTCGGAGTTATTCCAATATAAGCAGTACTCTTCTGCCCCGAGATTCGATTAGGGGACCATTGATAAAACTACCAGTCAGACAGTCAGTAAGGGCACGGACATCCCTGCGCGGTAGAAAGGCAGCATGCATCGTCTTTCCACCCCTGGTCGGCATCCCATTAGTTTCCGAACACTCTTTATTTATCACATGCAGGTGTGCCTGCGTCTTGGGACAAGGGCTTGACAGGTCATTAATCAAGGAGTAGTATGAAAAGGCTTTTTCTGGATACATTTGCATAACAGGGGGAGGGGGTGTGAGGACCACCCAAGATGTTGCAGGTGGTATGGAACGGGAAGGGGAGGGGGTGTGAGGACCACCCAAGATGTTGCAGGTGGTATGGAAAAAGCCTTTATCTACTACTCCTTGATTAATGACCTGTCAAGCCCTTGTCCCAAGACGCAGGCACACCTGCATGTGATAAATAAAGAGTGTTCGGAAACTAATGGGATGCCGACCAGGGGTGGAAAGACGATGCATGCTGCCTTTCTACCGCGCAGGGGTGTCCGTGCCCTTACTGACTGTCTGACTGGTAGTTTTATCAATGGTCCCCTAATCGAATCTCGGGGCAGAAGAGTACTGCTTATATTGGAATAACTCCGAAACTAATTATGATAGAGAGTTCGGATAAACTTTATTACTTACATATGGTTAGCTAGGTCCGCAGGGTATATACTGTATACCTGTAGTCCTTAGTTCGAGTCCTGAATCGTTTAATTTAAATATCTCTGTAACCGCTGGGTCTAGAGAAGTGAAATAACCTTTATATGGTTATGCTTCTCATAGTTAATCATATGCTGACAACGTGTAGCTCAAGGGTCCCTGGTTCAGTTCCCATCGTCCATTGAATTATGTAATTGTGTTCTATTTCTGATCTATTGCACATAGAACAGCAGGAGAAAGTGCAGGTTTTTTTCATTCAACATATGCTGTGAATGATTTATGATTCCGTATCCTACAGACCCGTGGTTCGATAACCGCTTCTGTCGCAATAACTTGAATCTTAAATAACTCTTGAACTAATAACGTTAGCGCAATGAAATAGCGTATACATATATACTTTAGGTGTGAATTGTTGTTGAAATGGTAATTTACGCCTTAGGATCTAGGTTCAAATCTCGGTGGGATAATTTAAATACCTTTGAATATAAATGCTTAGGCGTGTTGGCAAGCTCACCCCATAAGATCATACATCATGACTTGTCTCATGTTGAGAAGAGATGTTTACCTTAACCGATTTACATAGACTTTCAAATCAAAATACTTAATCACAAAGTTTAATATATAAGCATGAGACTTAAACATAACAAGATGGTCGTAATAATTTAACTTAAGAAAAGAGAACGGATGCCCGTAGCAACAAACATAAATAGGTTAAAATATATCAAAAGGGTTCAAGAAGGTGTGTTTGAGGATGAAGTGAAGGATTCTAAGGGTGCCCCGTGGATCAGTTAAACCGTGTAATAGATGAACTTGGGAAAAATATAACTGTTATGTTAAGATATGTGTGAAAAGAATCAAGAACACGTGGTTGAAGATGATGGAGAGGTGTCTACGGGTGGCAATGGGAGCTCCTAATGTAACTTTAAAACTAAAAGGCGGAGCTTAGTCGTGTTTATACTCGTTTGAATTGTCTAAATTTTATCTTCAAATCTAGCTATTTATTTCCTTTTTCAATTTTAATTTGTCTAATTTTTTCTCTCATGTGAATTGTAAAGTAGTTAAAGAATAATCGAAAAACTGGGAAATTAATAGAGTTTTCTTTTAGGTTTTCTCCAATAGTAGAAGCATCTTCGAACCCCTGTGGTAGCAAGATAATAGTTTTCTTTTAGGTTTTCTCCGATAGGAGCGCCACCTTCGAACTACAAAGGTGGTGGTGGTGGTGGTGGTGGTGGTGGTGGTGGTGGTGGTGGTGGTGGTGGTGTGATGAAGTTTTCCTTTAGGTTTTCTCCGATAGGAGTGCCACCTTCGAATCCCATTGGTGAAGGGGATGATGAAGTTTTCTATTAGGTCTGTGCTAAGTGTATAAAGAGAGCTTTATCGATCTTAGATTGTAATTACGCTAGTGTGTTTATAGCATAGCGGATCAGCTTCTACAGTGAAATTCATCATCAGTAGCGCTGATAACTTATCAAGGTGAAGAAGAGAAGTGAGAAGTGTATCATGACACTTACTTGGCAGCATATTCCCGAGAATTAGCCTGCACACAACAAAAAACTATAGCGATGGAAGCTCTGTTAGACACTATACCTGAAAATAGGTGTAGCATATGTGCAAAGAGTTTCCTGAAAAGCTACAATAAAAAGAGACATGAGCTGGTATGTGGCCGGTTTTACGAATGTAAACATTGTGGTAACGTTTATGATACTGAGAATCGCAGAGATACTCACCAAGAACGATGCGAGAGAATAACTACTGCTAAGAAACTCAAGATCGAGCCTACCAAACATAAATTGCTGTTAATGGTTCCTGATGAAGACGATGTCGTAGAATATGAAACAGCTTTCCAGGATCGACTGAAATCATATTTCATCCAGTGCTCTACATGCCAAGACCTGAATACATATCTCCAGGAATCAAAACAGCGGATAATTCAAGCCGTTCAGAAGCAACTGAGGATGCATAAAGGTGTGAAAATTAACCTCATGGCTGAATGTCGGTTTGTGAATGCCGTTGGTGACACTACTGATAAAGCCTTTAAAACGCCAAATCAAGCAATATTTTTAGAAAGTGACTTGGACGCCATATTGGAAAGTAAATTCAAGAAACTTTGTACTGAAATGGAGGAAAGTCAACTTAAAGGAAGCAGTTGGGCTTTATTAGCTGTTGATGGTGTGCGTGTTAGAATCAACAAGAATAATGGACTGAGGGGAACCAGTTACATCCCTCTACCGACCTCTATTGGAGCTAAAGGAGCCTGCATAAATCCACAGAATTATGAAGATGAAAAGTGTTTTATGTATGCTGTTCTCGCCAAGTTCATTCACAAGGATCCTCAACGTGTTAGCAAGTATAAGGATCTTCAAGAGAGATATGACTTTTCCTGCCTCTCGTTTCCTACGAGCCTGACTGATATCCCGAAATTTGAACGAAAAAATAACATCTCTATAAATGTTTTCGGGCTGGATGAGAAAAATCAAGTGTTTCCTATGAAAGTTGTCAATGAAGAACTGACTGAGCATCGCGACCTGCTTCTGTTAAGCAATTCAGCTGGACGTCATCATTACGTTTATATAAAGAATTTCGAGAGACTTATTCATCAACAAAAAACCAAATGTGAGGGAAAACTCTGTATCTGCAAACGCTGTTTTACGCACTTTGAGTATCGAAATGGAGGAGTTGAGAGGTTAAATGAGCATAGAAAAATATGTAGCCAACACGGAGTTGCTAAGATTGTTATGCCAACTAAGGAGAAATCTATTGTTAGATTCAAGAATCATGAAAGGATGTTGAAATTACCTTATGTCATATACGCTGACTTTGAAAGCATTCTTACCCCTTACCACGGGTGTTCTTCTAATCCCGAAACGTCTTATACAGTTCCATATCAGAAGCATATTCCTATGAGTTTCTGTGTTTATGTCAAATCCTCAGCTACAATTGAAGGTTTACAGACTGGTCTTCCTACTGAACCCTATGTATATCGAGGTTGTGACGCTGCACCGAAGTTTATGGAGTATGTAAGTTCTCTCGCAAAGAAAATTAATGCTGTATACGAAACTGGTGCTCCATTAACTCTGACAGATAAGCAACAAAAATCATTCGAATCTTCTACAGAATGCTACTTATGTGGTAAAGAATTTACCGACGATAACTGGAAAGTACGAGATCATGATCATATAAGTGGTGAATATCGAGGAAGTCTACATAATCAGTGTAATCTAACCTGTAAAACGCCTAATTATATTCCTGTCTTCATACATAACCTGAGTGGATATGACTCCCATTTCATTGTTAAGGAGTTAGGCTGTACTAGCGATAGAGTAGAAGTTATTCCTAGCTCTGAGGAAAGTTATATATCATTTTCCAAGTATGTTGGTGACATTAAACTTCGTTTTGTGGATACCTATCGCTTCCTTAGTACCAGCTTGGATAAACTAGCAAAAAATCTAACATCATATCCTGAAACTCAGAAGTACTTTGGAGCAGAGAAGATCGATTTGATGATGCGTAAAGGTGTGTTTCCCTATGATTACGTTACATCATGGGATGTTTTGAGTGAGACAGAACTTCCTCCGAGAGAAGCATTCTACAGTAAGTTAAACAGAGAAGAAATTAGTGATGCAGAGTATCAGCATGCAAAAACCGTATGGAGTCACTTCAACATCAGAACACTAGGCGAGTACAGTGACCTCTACTTAACTTCGGATGTCCTTCTACTAGCAGATGTGTTTGAAACATTCAGAGAGCAGACCCTGAAAACCCATAAAGTTGATCCCGCACATTATTATACATCACCCGGACTTACGTGGGATGCAATGCTGTTGTACACACGAATTGAACTGGAATTACTACAGGATTATGACCAGCTACTCATGGTTGAAGCAGGTATAAGAGGAGGATTATGCCAAGTTTCTCATCGGTATGCAGAAGCGAACAATCACTACATGAAGGAGTATGACTCAAGTAAACCCTCTCAATATATTACGTACGAGGATTCAAATAACCAGTACGCGTGGGCGATGCAGAAACCCCTTGCTTACGGGGGTTTTAAGTGGGTTTCTCCTGAAGATATCAACCTAGATATACTACGAGAAGATGACCCTCTCGGATACATCTTAGAAGTGGACCTTCAATATCCTACAGAACTCCATGACCTACACAATGATTTACCGTTCCTACCTGAGTGTATCAAGCCCCCGGGTTCTTCTACAAGGAAACTAATTCCTCACCTTGGATCACGAACTAGGTATGTGGTGCATTACATGACCTTGAAGCAGGCCCTTAGTCATGGGTTACAACTGACTAAAATCCATCGGGTGCTACAATTTCAACAGTCATGTTGGTTAAAGCCTTATGTGGAATTCAATAACCGGCTACGACAAGGATCGAGAAATGATTTCGAGAAGGATCTTTACAAACTTTTTAACAATGCCATGTTTGGTAAAACTATGGAAAACATCAGAAACCGACTGAATGTACGACTTGTCACCGATTGGAAGACATTGGAAAAACTGGTTGCTAAGCCTACATTTATTGATAGAACTATATATGGACCCAATCTGGCTGCAATACACATGGCGTCACGGGAGATAGTCTTCAACAAGCCTATATACATTGGGATGTGTGTGCTGGATATCTCGAAGACCTTGATGTATTGGTATCATTATGATGTGCTAATGCCGTATTACGGGCTTGAAAATCTGAAGCTCATGTACATGGATACTGACTCTTTCATCCATCGTGTGACTACCGGAGACATATACCAGGATAAGTTACGTTTTCTGGAACATCTGGATACTGCTGATTATCCTAGCGAGCACATATGTCATTCTACAAAAAACAAGAAAGTGTTGGGAAAATTTAAAGATGAAGCCAATGGAAAAATCATTCGTCGTTTTGTTGGACTGAGACCGAAGATGTATGCACTCGACATCGATGGAGGCATAATCAAGAAGATAAAAGGCATAAAACATAGTGCCATTAAACAGTACATCACCTTTGAGAGCTATGTGGACTGTCTTAAAAGCAGAGAAATCATAAGAACGCCAATGAACCTAATTATGTCCCATCAACATAATGTTGCGTCAGTGGAAGTGAACAAAATATCCCTATCTCCACATGATGACAAGAGAGTAATTGCAGATGATGGAGTATCCACATATTCCCATGGACATTGTCATATTTTGAACGGCGAATGAAAGAAGGAACCCTAGAGCAGAAAAAAAAACAATTTTCATTCCGAGAAATAAACACTAGAACGTAGCATTAAAATATCTAAGCATGAAAACAGCTGAATAATAAGAGCAGAGGAGGGCGTTAAGTCTACCGTTCAGAAAACAAATTCTGACGCTGGTCCCAAGTCCAGAGAAAAAAGACGAGGGACGTCTACCTCACCACATAAGCTAACTGAACACACTTTAGTTAATGTTAAAATAGGTAAATTTAAAAAGTAACTACTATCTCGTAATCTGAAATATCCTTGAAAAACTTCTTAATTAGTTATAAAATGAATTGAGTAACGTAACTTGGTCTAAAATATCCCTGAAACGCGCATAAACCTCATAACATCTGAAAAAAGCATGGAAATAGCATTAGAACATTGGTTTAGCGTAACGACTTATTACAAGACGATGCATAGGGGGTAAAAGCTTGAAAAAGACACAAGAGTACGAAGACATCAATCTGCATGAAAAAATGTAAGAAAACTGTACGCCTAGACCATTGCAAATATACCTCTAACAGTAAAGAAGATATCTCTAGCTGGCAAACTTTTAGCTATGAAGCCTATAGCTTTTAATCCTAGAGCTCCGAGATCATACCTCAATACCTAAACTCCAGATCCTACAGCTTTTAACCTCCTGACCAGCAACCTTTAGCTATGAAGCTTAAAACACTTAACCCTAGAGCCCTCAGATCATACCTCCATACGTAACCTTCAGATCCTACAGCCTTAAACTCTAGACCGAGAGATCTAACCTTGAATCCATACGACCTAACCACTAAACCTACAGTCTTTAACCTTTAGACCTACGAGCTTAAGCTATGAGACTTATATCCTTTAAACCCCAGGCCCTAAGATCATGCCTCAAGACCTAGCCATGTGACCATAAGAGATGAGGAACATAGCCAAAATACATAGTCTTTCAGATCAAAAGGCTTAATCAAAAAGCCTAAGATATAAGCATAAGACCTCATAACATAACAAGGTAGAATAGAGTTCCTGAAAGCATAGAGAAGGTACGAAAAACAAGAAACCCTAGCAACAAAAGAACCTCAATTTTTAGGAAAAGAGAAGCAGATACACAAAGGGTTAAATTTACTGTATAAAGATCTGTAATCAGCATATATACCTCTTGCAGTGACAAAGATAGCTATAATATCGATATGCCTAAAAACTTTGCATCATACATACAAGTAGTTAGCATGAGAAAAGAAACATGCTTAGGATAGGTTAAGGAGGTAAAAACGGGGCAGCTTAAGAAAAGAGAACGAATGTTAATACCAGAATCAACTAGGTTCAACAATGATCAAGAAGCTAAAACCATGCGATATATTAGGTTAGGTTAAAGTGGTAGAATAGAGGAACTTAAGGAAAGAGAACAAATAGGTTAACAGGTGCAACAAAGGAAGCCACTAGCCAAACACAGCTAGGTTATAATAAGAATGATGAAAGAAGGTAGAAATGAAAGAGTATATTAGGTTAGGTTAGTTTATAATAGGATGACATAGTAAAGCATAAATGTAGTACTTGCCCCAAGATTAACCGCCTTTAATCGCTGGGCTAGCAAACTTAACTTCAAAATTATAAGACCATACCTCAGCCTATAAAACATAGATAAAACACCCTACGGTCTTTATCCTCTAGACCAACAACATTTAGCTATGAACCCTACAACCCTTAACCCTAGAGCTCATGCCACATTAAATCCTATAGGTATTAACCTCCCATACCAGCAACCCTACCTGTTAAAACCTGCAACCCTTAACCCTAGAGCCCCAGATCATACCTCAAGACCTAACCTCTAAATCCCACAGCTATTAACCTCCCTGACCAACAGTCTTTACCTAAGAAACCCTGCAACTCTTAACCATAGAGTCCCAGATCATACCTCGAGACCTAACCTCTAAGTCCTATAGCTATTAACCTCCCAGACCAACAGTCTTTACCTAAGAAACCCTGCAACTCTTAACCCTAGAGCCCCAGATCATACCTCGAGACTTAACCTCTAAGTCCTATAGCTATTAACCTCCCAGACCAACAGACTTTACCTTAAGAAACCCTGCAGCCCTTAACCATAGAGTCCCAGATCATACCTCAAGACCTGACCTCTAAATCCCACAGCTATTAACCTCCCTGACCAACAGTCTTTACCTAAGAAACCCTGCAACTCTTAACCATAGAGTCCCAGATCATACCTCGAGACCTAACCTCTAAGTCCTATAGCTATTAACCTCCCAGACCAACAGTCTTTACCTAAGAAACCCTGCAACTCTTAACCCTAGAGCCCCAGATCATACCTCGAGACTTAACCTCTAAGTCCTATAGCTATTAACCTCCCAGACCAACAGACTTTACCTTAAGAAACCCTGCAGCCCTTAACCATAGAGTCCCAGATCATACCTCAAGACCTGACCTCTAAATCCCACAGCTTTCAAGCTCCAGACCAACAGACTTTACCTAAGAAACCCTGCAACTCTTAGCCATAGAGTCCCAGATCATACCTCAGGACCTAACCATTAAATCCTTCAGATATTAACATCCCATACCAACAGTCTTTACCTAAGAAACCCTGCAACTCTTAACCATAGAGTCCCAGATCATACCTCAGGACCTAACCATTAAATCCTTCAGATATTAACATCCCATACCAACAGACTTTACCTAAGAAACCCTGCAACTCTTAACCATAGAGTCCCAGATCATACCTCGAGACCTAACCTCTAAGTCCTATAGCTATTAACCTCCCAGACCAACAGTCTTTACCTAAGAAACCCTGCAACTCTTAACCATAGAGTCCCAGATCATACCTCAGGACCTAACCATTAAGTCCTTCAGATATTAACATCCCATACCAACAGACTTTACCTAAGAAACCCTGCAGCCCTTAACCCTAGAGCCTCAGATCATAGCTCAAGACAAACTCTGATCATACCTCAGGACACAGCATTATAAGGTACAGCAAAATAAGAGGATTGACTGCCTACCTAAACACTGTCTAAATCCACTAAACATACCGATTGCGCATGGCCGCCATCTTGCTCATTTGGGTCTGCGCTGGAACCGCTATTTTTAACCTACTTAAGTAGCTAGGTATCCTGAAGTGAGATTATCGTAAGCGGCTCCGGCGGCATGTGGTGAGTAGTCCATTACTGCATGGTATAATTTTGTATAAATGTACTTCTTGTTTCTGGCCTGGCACCCCCCTGTTGGGGGTTTTATTTCCTGGGGAATAAACTGCTGGATAAGGAAGGGATAGTGATATATACTTATATCAGCCTGTATGTCGTGATAGTATAAAATAAATAATTCTTAGAACAGATCCACAAATTTTTAATTAGGCATTTTTGAAAGGGGCACTCCTTCACATAATGCTTGGTGTTGCCGCATACCTTTTCTAATTTTTCTCCATCGGGACCTCGTTATCTACCTGTTTCCCTGTTCAATAGTTTAAGTTTGCTCCTTTACCTCTGATGAGGATCGGCGCAGCTTGTGCTGTTCGCATCATCTTCAATAACTGAAACAATGAAAACAGGCCTGCCCTCAAAACCTGGAAGAAGAAACAAAGCTCGTATTGGAAGGTGAAGAAGATATATTTCTTAGAAGTATTACTCGTCGTAAGGGAAGGAACTTCTTTGAAAGAAAACAAAACTATTACCAGCTGGTTAATTACTGCTAGTGAAAAACCTAAACTTACTTTTGTATTGAAGATAGAAAACTAGGAAAGGTAAAATTAAGTAGAAGAAACAGGATGAAGTATGTTGCGACATCAACTGGATATTCAGAATTATTTTAGACAGCTGTCCTCACAGTTATGCAATACTCGGTTCATAAATTAGGTTTTATAAGAAAATTGCAGTTTCAGTACCGCCATATGACAATCAATATTTGATCATAAAAAATAATATATAGCATTCATAAGATCTCCTTCACTTACTCTCCAACTCTTATATTTACATATTGTTAATAGCAACAAACTTTATTTATACCTATACTTATTCGTTATATGATAATAAAAATACAGAAGGGTATAACAATGTCATATTTTTTAAAACTGCATTGTTCTGTGATGACTTTGATTATCCATACTCTTTGCATAGCCACAGGGAAAAAAATAGTGACCTCCTATATGTTGAAAAATTCAAAACAATACCAAATAATATATAATAAATAGCTAAAGGGTCACAAAAATGCTGTTTAGCCTTTATAGAGATATAGATATCCTGTGTAGGTATATAGATATCCTGTAGATATCCTGATATAGATATCCTTGATATCTCCTTTACCTATAATATACTAACTCACAAAAGGCATTTAGACTGAAGAGGACTTCACAGGCTATACGGAGTCAATTCAAGATATAAGTATATCATGCATACATATAAAGAGTAGATTGGGAAAGGAGAGTTTACCTGAAAATCTGGATGTCGCATCTTTGCAACACACTGAACGTAAGTGTACCAAATTTGGTATTTAACCAATCTTCTGTTATCGACCCTTTTCTTAAAATGCATTTTTATTTAATATGTATTTCTAGTGAAATCTCGAATACTTCATTCAACTTCTGTTTCCCCACATCCCATTTTAAACTGAGTTATGGCTGAAGTAACAGCAACATACACATTCCATTTTGATAAAAAGTTGTCCTTACGGTATTTCGCTTCAGAATTGAAGCATTCGTTTGCGTTATGTTATTTTTTGAATGTATCGTATCTGCTCAGCAATTTAGTGGAAGCTATACGTTAATAGAAATGATTTCGTTAAGTACTTCATTTTTAAGTTAAATGTGATTTGTGTTGGTTTGATTGTCAAGAAAAAACAAATAAACAATCAAAAATCAGTGTCACAAGAGACGAGGGTCGTGTGTAACAGCATAGTGCAGTGTCAAGCCAGAAGGGTGATAACACTATTTGTAGGAGAATAAAGCTGACAAAACTTTCAGCAGAACAGAAGAAGATGATAACAGGCGGTTCAGTGGATTCAGTCATGCAGCTTTAACCAAAGTAAATTTGAAAAAATATCAAAACTAAATTGACTAAATTTTTTATAGAAATACACATAATAAGGTTTTCATCCACTCATCCAAATGTTGATAGTGTAAAAACTCATAAGTAAGAGCATAGCCCCTTTAAAGCATGTAGTATATATGTGTGTGTGTGTGTGTGTGTGTGTGTGTGTGTGTGTGTGTGTGTGTGTGTGTGTGTGTGTGTGTGTGATTTAGGTCCTTTAACGTTTTAAGCCATATCGGACGATGAACGGAATGGATGAAATGATGCTGTAATGGGCCCAGGGACCATAGAGCTTAGAGTTACCCTACATTTGTTTTTAAGTGTAAGGAAAAATCCCGTAAAAATCTTGTCCAGGTAACTCACACTGACCGAGATTCGACTTGAACGTGAGGCAGACATGCTGCCATCTACACTACCAAGGTGGGCTTGTTGTGTATTGTCAGTAAGAAAAGTAATAAGTGTAGTTGGGAGCCGGTAAGAAAATGTAACTTCAACTTGCACATTAAAGGTTATGTGATTTAGTTAACAGTTAAACATCAGTCAAATACATGTTTGATTTTCATCATATTGTTTGCTGTAATACAAATCAGTTTAATTATTTTTTTCCAAATGATTTATCGCGTACTGCATTTTTAAACTTTAAAAATTATGTATAAATTTTTACGTGGAAAACTTCGATCTTTCAAATAAGGGGTAACAGGTGTTTGTCACTTAGTGTGCCATGGTGCATACATTTCTTTATTTACGTCCTCCAACATTAAGTCATATCCAACGATGAACGAAATGGGTGAAATGATTCTCAAATGAACTCAGGGTCCATGGAGCTTAGAGTTACCCGACATTCATCTTTCAGGATGAGGGAAAACCCCGGAGAAACTTTTACCCAGTTAACTCAACCTGATTAAAATTCGAATTCGTGACCTCTTCAACATGAAGGACACACGATACTACCTATGTATAGGAGGATGTTGCGGTTAAAATGTTAGCCTGGTAGGATACAAATTAGCATATTCAGTGTGTTACAGAGGTGCATTGCTTCTAAACGGCAACGTGAGTTACTTAAATAGCGTGGTAAGAAATAATGTAAATGGTATGAACTCTCTAACAACAATAAAATCCTAAGTGATATTTCCACATTTTGGGTCACAGGCTCTTTACTTAAATGTCTTCAAAGAAACGCAAGATTAGAAGATACCCCAAATAAAGATAACTGGCGTTAATGTGTTCTTAGGCTGACAATATAGCCTTTAAATTGCAGATATGTAAATTGTTCGATTTCAGTGGTTCTGGAGAGGCTAATCGCTGTGCTTCACGTATGCATTCATTGTTTCAGTGTTTATATATGTTCTCTTAGGATCTAAGTGTTAGTTTTGTAACATATTTCGTATTAATAAAGAGCGTGAATTACGATACCTAGAGCGCAAGGTGTAGATTCAAATCAATAACTGCAAAATACATTTTACGAACCAGTTTGATGCTAGTGAATCCCATTAATACGTTATTGGTAGTAGTTCAAGTTCAGTAATATGCAGACCGTGGATCTGCCATTAACGGGAGATTAACTCCTATCACAGGAATGCTATATTTGTTAAATTTCAACCTATTATCTCAGAAAGTACATAAGATATCAGACAGAATTTCTTAACAATATTGTCACCCGAACGTCGGGACTTCCTGTGGAGCCGGCCGGCGGAGGAGCCGGACGGGAGGCGTTCGGACACGCCCACCCATTTGTCTTATAGCGGTAACGAGAGATGATTGGAAAAACATCACTGTGCCGTCTATTTCCCCTCCCCCTGCCGCCTCGAACCTTCGTGATGATTTACTGAACCGCGAGACTTCGAGAAAACAGCGATATTTCTATAAAAGGGGCTGCATGGCCGAGTGAGTTCAGTTCAGTTCTTGGCGAGCAGCGTGAGGAGCGCCGAGTGAGCTAACCGACAAGACTGTGAACGTGCATCGGACCTGCGAGTGCAGTGGACCTGTGACAGACAAATTGGTGAATTGTAATTTGTGCATTACGTAATTCTGTGTAATCGGCAATTGTTCAGACTGTAATTCAGTGGAAATAAAGAACATTGTTGAGTTTTGCAATTGGACTTTTAATTTCACGAACCCACAAAGTCACAATATTGATATATGCCTTCTAACGCAACTAATCTATCTTCCTATAACAAGTTATTTTATTAATATGGGTGATTTATTATCAATCATACTATCTTTCAATTGAAATTAAATTGGAAGTTATTTAAAATATTACTAAACTTGTTTTAATATAACACTAGATACATAGTGCTTAAATGTTACTTTATTATTCTAAAGTCGCTGTAGTTATCTTCATTATCTTTCTAGAGTGCAGGTATTTATAGCATGCAATATGGTCACAAAAACTTGTTTTAATATAACACTAGATACAGAGTGCTTAAATGTTACTTTATTATTCTAAAGTCGCTGTAGTTATCTTCATTATCTTTCTAGAGTGCAGATATTTATAGCATGCAATATGGTCACAAAAACTTGTTTTAATATAACACTAGATACAGAGTGCTTAAATGTTACTTTATTATTCTAAAGTCGCTGTAGTTATCTTCATTATCTTTCTAGAGTGCAGATATTTATAGCATGCAATATGGTCACAAAAACTTGTTTTAATATAACACTAGATACAGAGTGCTTAAATGTTACTTTATTATTCTAAAGTCGCTGTAGTTATCTTCATTATCTTTCTAGAGTGCAGGTATTTATAGCATGCAATATGGTCACAAAATCTGTTAAAAAAAGGAGAGAAAATCAAATTTTCAATGTTTCAAAGAAACTAGAGAGACTGCTGTATTTACAATTAATAGAATTTTTTGTATCAAAGCCTTTTCTAATAGATGGTCTTAAGTTCTTTTAATTTATAAGCACCTATGAATTCTGACTTCAATTTTTTCAGTGGTGTAGAATATACATTACTGTCAATGTTTGCACATTTCGCCCATGTATTCTTTCCAGAAATTGTTTTATATGGATTTTAAGTCGTTTAGGTTGTTCAACGGGTTGGTCGTATGACAGGAAAATATTCCTGTGTTTAAACAATTAAGGATTTTACATAGCTTCAGGTTCATACCCCTAATAAAGGTTTCAAACTCTTGCAAACCACGAAAGTTTGATGACATCTCCGGTATACGGAAGTGAATCAGTCTCAAAGCCACATGTCCACAACTCTGTGCTCCAGCTTTGTTCACCAAAGTGAACTGGTCAGTGATAAAGCCACTATATGGCGGTCTTCACAAGCGGTCACCTTACCATATTAACTATCTTCACTTCCCACAAATGCCTTTGCATATTGTGTTATAGCGTTCCTGGAAACCACATCATGCCTCACAAAGCTTTGCAGTATATACCTCTTGACTTCTTTATCTCTGAAGTATGGAGCACAAAATATGCTTCACTCAAATTCCATGTGGCTGTGGCTGACAGCTTTCAGATCGGTGGTCACTGGCTTCCGTTAATATGAAGATGTGCATAGTTGGCGTTTTGACAGAGGATGTGCCTCTCATTTATGTAGTTCACTAGCAATAAAGGGTCACCGCATTAAACATACTGGTTTTCGATACCGATAAAGTAGTCACCAGTGCTGTTAAATAACAACGTGGTAAGGTTAGGCGGGCCAAGTGGACCACACTGATGGGAGCTACCATTATTAATATTGCATGCATCGGTTGCACAACGCAACTGGTTCTAATTGCATATTTTATTATTTATTACAGACTTTCTGGTATATGTTAGATGTGATTTGCTTAAATTATCTGTATTGCTGTGCTCAAAAGTGACATCCAACAATGTGTGAAGTTATTTTACATTGGTACATTTCTATCCGCAGCTATAACTACAGTCGTTGAAATCTGTTAATGTACTGTCCATTTTGTGAGCAGAATGAACTTTGGGCGATCTGTGTAATGGGAAAATGGGTTGTGCACAACAAGAGAATTGTGAATATGCTGGAAGTTGCTGCCAGGCAGGGAAGAGAAGAAGAAAAACGTCAATTTCTGCATATATTCATAAAGTTACATTCGAATGAATCAGCCAAGCAGCACATGAAAATAAAAAGCCATGCCTTAGTTAAGTATATTGTAGGATAGTAATATTGCAAATCACAATAGAATATTATTATATGGGTTGTAGCAGAACTTATTCATATTCTAAACTCATGTGAGATTAATGAATTTTAGTTGCATATTTGACATTTACTTGTATAATGGGCTACGCTGATAACAGAAATCGCATTTTTAAGTTCGTGTGTGTCCATATGTGTATCAGTGTGCCCGTTTGCGTGTGCCTGCGTGCGCTTTACCCTCAAATTTGGCTTTTACATTCCAACTTTTCTGTACTCAAAAGTATAGTGTTTCTAATGCTTCAGAAAAAAAACTACCTATCTCATTAAAGTTTTAGAAAAATGGCACATAATAAATGTTTGCATCGTTTGTCTTTATCGAGGTTTTATACCATTCTCATATATATAGAAGAAGCTATAACAATTTTTTGTCTCTACGATAGTCTTTCCATACGTAATTCAGAGCTACATCGTGATATCTGATGCTTCATTTACTCTTCTGGACTTTTTAATATTGTATATAATCACGGTAGATTGTTGAAAAGAATTTGCTACATGGTCATGAAAATTAATGCCCACTATTAGCCAGTGTGATGAAGTATATGTACTGATAAACAAGTTGGGCCCATCTCAAAAAGTGGTGTGACCACCTCTTCACAGCTGGATTCATTTTCACTGGAGGAACAGGAAAATGAATTACTTCTGGGCGTCATCTCAAGACGAGGCGAAGTACTCTGTATATCATCCTTCTTGCAATAGTCATTTTATGGCTTCATTGTAAATTTGCAAAATCTCTGTCAATCTGATGTGATCAAAACATATATAGGTCATAGTAAATCAACGACGTGACCCAGAATAAATAAAAATGTATTTAATTTAAACAACTGTGCTTTAGATTTGCACATTACATTTAAATTATAGCACTTTTATGAATGAAAGTTTAAAACTAGCGGATTTTGCGGAACTTTTACTAGGAAGCTGCAAATTAAGAACGGTGAATGCATCACTAGAAAACAAAAAAGCGTCTTATTTTTCCATACAAAATTCTCCATTGAGTTTAACGTATATGTAATGCGTACTAATATTTCTTCGAGAATAGAGAATAAAGAAAAAATATGCAACAGTAAACTTAGTAATTAAACAATATTCAACATAAACAGTTCCAGCAGCAAAATAATCTTGTTGAAGAATTGGCTTTTGATTACTCATTATGGTTGTTGGACCTGTAGCTGATGCTTATCAACCATGTAAATTAAGTCATAAGTAAATATAAAATTAAAAGAAAAGAAAAATATAGGTATTATTCCACTAGGCAGAATGATTATGTCCCGTGCCTGGAACATTAAAAATATATACAAATAGAAGATCTTGACAAAACATTTATATAGGTTATGTTACCAGAACTGAATGCGGAAATATTAAATTTTCACAGTGATTGCATTGAAACAAAGTAGATCAAAGAAATTATCATTGGAAAACTGATTTATTAACATCCATATCTAGTTATACAGAGCAATACCATGCGAATGTATAGTACTAAGTAATGCTATAAATAAAAATTTGGCAACTTGAAAGTTAGTTTTCCTAGAATCTACCTTTCACAACTCGTATTATTCATTTATTCGTGGCAGTTATTTACAGTTACACATAAAAATAAGATGTACCAGATGAGAGTTTGTCTCATAAACATCAGTCTATTTCCTGCATTAGTGTGAATATGAATTCCAAAATCCCTTTAACTTTGGAAACACGTAAAGTTTTTTGTACGAAGTTGCAGGTAAAACTGTGATACACCGGCTACAGTATCGCCAACTAGTGTCCCTTAAAACTCACAAAATTCTAAATAAAGCTAGCTGCTAGAAACTCGCTAAAATCAAATTAACTACTATATTTTATTAAAAACAGCTTGCGTAACGTTTAAGATTTTCAAAGACAAATTTTGCTCAGGTAATAAGAAGAAAATAGGTCATTTAGCAGTTGCTCCTCAGCCTCCTTGACAGCAGAGATTGTTGTGTACATGATCTGCATGCATATCTGTGCACGCTAATATTGCGCTAAATTTATGCACAAAATCTTCTCGAAGTTTCATAAGAGCGACACGCTTTTCCTGATATACTAAGACCATTTCTGCATTGCAGTATTGCTGCTAGTGTAGAGCACTTATGCAGATTATTTTTCTTTGTTTAACGATGTTAAACTGACCAAAAAGGCTTCCTAAGTCGACATTGGTAAGCGGAAAGGATTTTGAGACTCTCAAATCTACAGTTCTTTAAACGAATTTGATTCCGCCGTTTGTTTGCAGCAGTATAATTTTATTTCAAAACTGTGATGTGCTGGAGATACTTTTCCTTTTGCAATTTACACTAATGCTTGTGTGTTTCAAGTATTTGACAAGAAAATGGTTTCACATGTATTTGTCATCTAAAATTCTTGTTCTTCAGTTACGAAGTGTATAAAGACAGACATATAAGTTCGCCAGAATTGTCTTTAAATGAATCCAGAAATTGGCAGAAGTTTTTAGTGGGTATCAATGAATGTCTTGCTGTATGACTACAGAGGAACCCCAGACTTATCCCTTGTTACTATACTTGGCAGTGCTGATTTTCTATAACTATATAATATGACTTGGTGTGTTCATAAAATTAAAAGTCATGTTTGCAGAAATTCAAAATACACTTTATTTCCGTAGAAAGAGACGGTTGTACAGCCCTTTGCAGCAGGATGACGTAACATACACCAACACAGTCTCTCGTGGCTTCACCACTCGTACACAAACAAAAGGATTCCCTTTCAAATCACTACACGACTATCAGTTCTCAACTCGCAACTCGATACAGTTTAAATGTCTACACATACAATAGACGGCTCACTAGCGACTCGTTCCTCTCATCAGCTTTCTACCGATACTGGCCGTCTGGTCCTGTCCAGTCGCTTTTATAATCGAAACATCGCCTCTCGAAAGCTGAAGAAACCTCTCAAATCCTTACGAAGCCTCACGTAACCTCGCGGTGGAGCGAGAACATCCAAATCATCTCCGTCTCTTTCTCCCTCTTTTGCTCTCTGTCTCTCTGTCTCTCTGTCTCTCTCTCTCTCTCTCTCTCTCTCTCTCTCTCTCTCTCTCTCTCTCTCTCTCTCTCTCTCTCTCTCGGCAAGTGTGTAACACTAGCCGGTCCGCGGGTATGGCTTGGGCGCTGTCTTCTTCACTCCCCGCTTCTATCTCTCTCGGTGCTCACCTACGCAGTAGCAAACAAGATTATCGTAGACTATATACTATTATGACAGTGTAGAACAAGTTTGAGTATTGCCGTCGCGGCAATTCTGCCGGGCCTGGAAGATTATTTTCCATCAATTAACTAAGCACAGGCTTCCTTCCCCTACACATGTTGTTTTCCCCACACCAGTGACCAAGGCAGCAAGAGACAGAGGTAGCAGTCAGAGGCTTTGTTACTGACGTTTAGCTTTTCTTTGTTCTAGGTCAAGCCAGATCACAAAAACTGGAAGAAATGAAAGCACCTGTTAAATATGACCCTAAAGTTGAAAATTTGGTACAGCTTTCTTATTAACTGGCGGAACTTATTGCAAAAAAAAAAAATGAAACCATTTATTGAAACCGAATTTATCTAGCAAAGCTTGCTAATTGCTGCGAAGGAATTTTGACCCTAGTTAGTCGATTTATTTACATCCATCAGTCTCTCTCGAGATACAGTAACGGGAAGCATTGAAGAATTATGTTGTGATTTGGAAATTGCAATTAAAGGACAAAATAAGGTCATTAACATATTTTTCTCTAGCCTTGGACGAATAGATGCACAGATCTCACTAGACGCGATTAATTGTATTTCTAATGGGAGTTGATAATGGATTAAATATGTTATTTACGGTACAATTGCAACTGTGGGAGGAACAGCTAGTAGTTGCAGATTTATATTATTTCTCTTGCTTGATTTCCGTGTTAACAATAAACATCGTACATCTGGAAAAATATGCAGAACTTCTGAAGCAACTACAGGCACATTCCCTTCGCAATTTGAATATGTAAAAGAATTGAGGCAAATATCCAATTATTTTGCACTCCTTTGATGTTTCCATATAATGAGACCCCACACGAGCTGCAAATGGAACTAATTTTACTGCAAAATTCGACGACAGTAAAATGTTCTGAGAAGGAAGGGTGGGAATTCTTTAAATCTTTACCCTGTAATGATTATCAGAGATTACGTTTGTTTGCATTTAATTTAATGGCATCAAGATCAGAGACGATCACCTTGCTCATCTTTTGAGACTGTGTACTTCGTCTTTTACACTACATATTGCAGACTTTGTAAAGCATAACTTGTGCCACAGAAGTCATCCTAAGAAACATTAGTTAGTTAGTTAGTCAGAATAAACTATCAAAGTGAACGCTCATGGTTTCCTATACGTGGAAAGAGGTGATTTCAGCCTCCCCTTTCCTGCTTTAATTGAGCACTCCAGTGTTAAAGTATCCCGGTCTATATTTTGATTACATCAGAGCCGCTCTAGTTTGAGCCTGATTATAGGGTGGTAGTTACGTCGATTCCTGACTGTGGATTACGGATACCATCACGATAAGTGGAGACAAGGAGAAGAGGGGGGAAGAACGGATTAATCTAGGTTTGGGAAGAAGAAAATACCAATGGATTGAAAACTAATACTGATTAATTTGCAAGGTTTTGTGAGTAACATGCATAGAATGGCAACAGCAGCAGCAGCATAAAATGCTAAACAAAAGGGGTACTGAAAGAGCACCAAGGATCATTTGACTCCCGCTGGTAGAACCCTTGCTGGTAGTTACGCAGTTCTTGCCGAACTCATTATCAGCTTCCTATGGGAGACTTGTGAGCTGGGAGTCTACGTGAGGTCGCCGAGATTACCGCTGAGGGAAAATGTTCCTTGGCTGCAATAAAAGAGCAAAAATATGAGGGCAGAACCTCTCCCTAGCACCTCACGAACAAGAAAACAAAACGGGAGCAAAATATCACGTTAAGTGCTGTTAAGGAAGCACAGCCTTGCTTAAATAAAGTACATAAATAAGTTGAAGGTGCGAGGGGAGAAGTGATTTTGTTTTGTTTCACCACGTCCCTAGCTCGTTCGTTTTCATTATCTTGATAAGCGCCGGCTTTCTTTTGTTTCTGTGACTGTACTCGCCTGTTTTTCACAGTGCGCTGCACCTTGCATTTCTATACAACGTTATCTTAGAGGGGCTCGTCGTACTTTGCGTAGTTCGGCACTCCGTTAACAGACAATATCATAGCATACTTGTGTCAGTACTGCGCTGGTCGCAAACCCCTTTCATTCCATTGAGTCAGTTTCGCTAATGAATTAGAAATAGTTTGGTAGTTGGTGCTTGCCGATTGTAATTTATGCATATCTCTCACCTTATGAGGTGTGTCGGTATTTCCTTCTTTTGTGTATGTCTCCCTCTCTCTGTTTGTTTGGTCTCCAGTGAACTTGATCTAACTCGGGGAGTTCTATTCTAACAGTTCGAGTGGAGCCCGCCTCGGTAACTTACTGGTAGCATGTCTGCCTCACGTACAAGCGGTCCCGAGTTCGAATCTCGGTCAGGGTGAGTTACCTGGATAAGGCTTATCCGGGGTTTTCCTTATCCTTACAGACGAATGTCAGGTAACTCTAAGCTCTATGGACCCTGGGCTCATTTGAGCATCATTTCACCTATTCCATTCATCATCCGATATGACTTAACGTTGGAGGACGTAGATTAAAAAAAAAAAAAAAAAAAGAAAATGGTTCGAGTGAACACCTCTCTGTATTCGTAAGTTTCTTTATGATTCAGTCAAGGACTTTCTGGCGGATTTTCTTACCTAGGTTTCTCCATTACCAGTTTTAGCTAAGCGGATATGGTGACATAAAATTAGTTACTTTTTTGTGGAGCCACGATCTATATTTATATTTGTTAGCTATACATTAGTGATGTTGTGTGTGAAGTCCCTTAGGCGTTAGGGAGTATTTCACTGTGTTACTTTTAGTGCTGTTTGCTGAGGAAATTGATACTTTTTGGAGCTTTTCGTGTGGAGCTTACTTTACGACACCGCGAGGGGTTATTTAGCAGTAGTGCCGTTCGATTTAGTAGCCAGGTATGTGTGAGATGAAGAGCTGCAATGTTCGAGTTAAGTTGGACAAATTTTTTATGTACTCAGGCCAGGAAAGTTCACTCTATTACCCCCTCTGTAATAATAATTATTATTATGTAATTTGTGTTAAGTAATGTAATAACATAATGGTTTCTGAAAATGTATGAGCATGGATATTTCTTGTGTTGAAGTACAATATGCTGATGGATATTACCCTTTGGCAAACATTTGTTAATTAAACCCAGTATAACCAATGTGGGTTTTATGAACAAACGCTGGGAGGCAGTTCTATTTCCTATGATATTAGTGTTGCCGTCACTTCATATTCTATTTGTTGTTTACGCAACTCCATTTTAATAATGTAAAGGTCATGGTATGAGAATGATGTACACAGGAATTAAACAAATACAACTTACAGATTTCTACTAAGATATTTGATAACATGAAATCAGTGTTGAAATCTGATAATTTGGTAAATCATAGACCAAACGAATGTTATTTCATCTAATACAAGTAAATAAGAAGAGCTGAAGAGCTAGAAAGCCAAAAATTCATTAAAACAAAATGAAAAGGCGTGGCCATATGTAAATCATCTAAAGGCGCAGCTCAAAACCTAAACATTGGCATTTTATTCTGTAAATAGCAAATTGGCCGCGCCATGCCTGAGTGGTTAGACCGTTTAGCTCTCATCTCGGCGGCCCGGGTTCGATCCCAGGCGACAGCAAATTGGAGTTTGTGGTGGACAACAAGGCGCTGGGGTGGGTTTCCTCCGGGTCATCTGGTTTCCCCACCATCATTCCACCAATTGCTCCATCAATCATTCATCTGAGGCGCTGGACCGAACCCTCAACCCTGATTTCACCTCTCAGGTCAAATGCTTGGGCTGCCTCGCCCTGAGGGAACCCAAGAGCCTCCTAAAGTCAGCAATGACGAGAAAGGGAGAGAGATAGAGATAGAGAGAGAGAGCAAAGTAAATATAACATGTGCAATCTAAAGGTCAAAATACAAATATACTTCATTCGATGGACATACTGAACATTTCAGAGCACATAGACGTCGCCAGTAGGGGACAAAATATGTATCAAACCGAACAGCAGATGAACATAGCAGCAATCCAACGAATACAAACTTCTCAGCTCTGTTAGTTTCTGTCTACTAGAACGTGATGCAGTAAAGCAAAAAATTAATATATCTTGAATAGAACTAATTGCTCCAATAATTGCCAGTGTTTCTGTAGAGCATGTTTCGTCAACATATACCTCAATTCATCGGCGTTCGGTATTAGTTCGACTCAAATTACATAACTGTTAGTGTTGTAAAACTTTACATTCCCTTTACTCTTAAAGGATATTAAAATCCTATTCCGCGACTTTTATATTCGTTAAGTTACCTAAAGAACTGTTTTGGATAACGGAGAAATTTTGGTGTGTGCAATTTAAACTTATGACCTTCCGGGGAAGAAGAATATGTTCAGAAGTCCCTCCTCGTACCGAACAACGCTTTGTGACAAATATATCAAACAATATAAAATAGCTGAAATAATTTTGATTGAAATATTATACGTTTAGGATATGTTCATGACTATTCAAATGTAATTTTTGAATTTCCTGTGAACTATTTCTGAATTCTACTCTATTCTGAATAACTTTCACAACTGTTATATCATTAAATATAAACCGAATCTTAGTGCAGAAAATGTTGATCTCACTAAAGCAAATAATTTAAGTAATTTTTTAATTTGTTAAGAGGTTGCCAATTTTATAGGTATTCCTTGTATTTGGTTTGAATTCTGACAAATTTATATTTTTCTCAAATAGAACTCAATTTTTCCTTAGTAGTAATGCACAGATAATTGAATCTCCAAGACGTTTGAAACGCTGACATCGTTCTATGATAGGTAATGGAATGCATAAACTTAGATGTTTCTATGGATTAAAGACTCAGCTTGAATAATATATTTTGTAAGAAATAATAGTTTGTATTTGAATAGAAAAAAAGGAAGTGAATGTGACATATCAAATTCCCCTTCTAAGCAACATTTATTGGCTGGCGCATATGTTTATTATTACTAAAATACCAACGAAATAGCGACGGAGGTCCTTTGACATTTCCGTCGACTATATGCCAGGTTTGCTGCAGGGGGAATCGCTACTTCCTCGACTTCAACTTATTTAATATGACACATGAATGCAGCAACAAAGGCAAATGAACTTTATCAACATCAAGGAATGAAAAAACACCGAAAGAGAAAAGATGGGGAGCAAAAAATCGCTCGAGGCCTTACGTAATACTGTTGTAGATTCCTCTTCAAGGGGATTGGTGATGATGCAAATGTATCACCTTGCATAATTCATGTTTCCCAGAGCTCTGAGGTATAATTTCCTTCCTCTGTTCATGTCATTATATGAGGATACACCCACCACGTTGGGAAGTGCCAAAGTTTCTACTCTACTTACAGAGACAGTTGTCATTTATTGATTAAAAATAACATAAGACTTCTTTAAATATATGTATGTATGCATAAATATACAACTTACAAGGCATTTGTCTTTCTCTCTTAATAATTTCTAGGTGTATTGATTTTAAATAGAAGTAAGAAAAGAAATACTAGATATAACATAAGAAGGGTTTGAAAAAAAATTGTACTCTCTCTCTCTCTCTCTCTCTCTCTCTCTCTCTGCCAAACTAGCATAAAGTGCACCAACAAAGAGAACCTATAAATTTCAAACGCATTCACATATATAAATATTTGATATCGCATTATTCTACCCAAATAAAATATAGACCATATATGGCCATAGTAGCTCAATGGTAGAGCGTAAGGACGGAAACCAGAAGATCCGTGGTTCAAATCCTGGCTATGGCATTCAATTTTTCAGTCTGTCTCTACGTTTCCACAATTTAGCCTACACACGGCCAGTGAAAGAACAATTAATTTCCACTTATTAATCATGTTACAGTTAACTTAACGGTATCTAGCAAGCAACACCATGATATAATTCATTGTCAGGATTAGCCTCCACCATATTTTGAGAGAAGTAAGGAACTTCCTGTTCAACTGTCTAGAGTTACGCAGAAGGGGAGGTAGAAATGAGAGAGAAGAGCTATGTACATTGCAATGCAAATACCAACATAAATTCCTTCATTCCACAGAAACCTTATAAAGCTCATCATTCGTTTCCGCGGAATCTGTACATATATGCCGCAGAAAGTAATTATTACAGTGTCATCTACCTAATTTCCTTGCTTGAAAGTGTTGCTCGTAAAATACTATGTGAATGAAAATTTCGTCACCAGTTTGGAAATACCAAAGCGTATTTCAGCAGAGATTTCATCAACTACGACGAAGTAGAGACGTTTTCTAAAGTTGAAAACGCTCCAGGGTAGAACACCCCAGCTCGTTCAGGCTGTGGAAAGATGGAGGAGCATCCCCTTGCGGGTTTTCTGATTAAGAAACTCGGAAATGTTTTCTCTTTGCCGACTAATTGGCTCCATGTTACCCTCTGCTAAATAATAATGAAGATGCTTGTATCTTATCATAAGAATATACTGGCTCTCGGCGCAATTGCCAATGTAGGTTTTGTAGAAAACTTCAATTTCTTGTTAATCGTACGCTTCCGGCTCTGAAAACTTTGTTTCCCTCTTTTATCTGGGATTCTGCTTATTATTTTGGTTACTTCGCGCATTTTGGAACCTTAAACCTTCCCGAGGGCTTCAGAACAGAAGAAGAATATTTTAACACTAATTTAGGCTCTCCAGATATGTATTTATCTTCTTTATAGAACTTTAGAGCCTGTAATGATATAAGATTGCAGAAAATCTCCTAAAATGTTAATAAAATTTCTGCAGTTGCCATTTCTGCTATTCTTAATACAATTATTTACTCTGTAACTATCATAATATATTTGATGCAGAAATTATAGCCCAACTAGAGAAATTATAATGTATAATAAAGACAATAAATGAAACTATAATTTTGAAAAATAATCCATAAAAGTACCAATTTACAAAAACAAGAAATTGGCTCTAAATATGAATTTTTATGAAGTGGTGCTAACGTTAAGGGGTTCGAATTTTGGAAATGTACTTTAAGTAGATTTTGGCTGGAGGTTGTTCAGGTCAATTCGCGGAATTAGCTCTCATGGATACGCAAGTGAAGGGATGTGGGAATGCAGTGTTTTCGGATTAGGTACAGCAGTATAATATGGGTTTCTTAGAATGTGAGACAGAGTTTCTTAGAAATATATAGTCTGACTTTTAGATGAAAAGCAGCAAATATTAGTACAGTAGAAATGGTGTGACAACATGGTTTTAGGAGCTAGAATTGTGGGTTCTTATAATAATTAGGGAAGGTTATAGCAGAATTTTAAGCTTAATAGGACATTTTGGGCATAATTTAGAACACTTCTGTTCCGATCGCTGGCAGGTAAAGTAGGTAGGTGTTAGTGGGGCGGATTGGGCGTTTAGCCGAAATGTTTAAAATTAGATTCACATTCCAAAATATCCACAAGAATTTATAGATTTTGAGGTTCTGAAATATAGGTAGTTATTGTTTTGTTTTGTAATTTACATCCTCCAACGTTAAGTCATATAGGACAATGTATGAAATGGGCGAAATGATGCTCAAATGAAGCCAGAATCCATAGAGCTTAGAGTTACCCGACATTCTTCTTTCAGGATAAGGGGAAAACCCAGGAAGACCTTATTCAGCTAACTCACTCTAAACAAGACTCGAACTCGGGACCTCCTGAACGTGAGGCAGAAACACTACCATCTGCACTACTGAGGCGGGCTTCTGAAATATAGCTCTACTATACAAGAATAACGTAACTAAACTCACAAACAATGGCAAAAGATCTCTATTTTTTCCAAACATTATACAAAATGACTACTAATTTGTAAAAACATGATCTAGCAGACAGTAAGATAATTTCACTTAAACTATAAGTCACTGTGTTTTCCACATAGCCTCGTTCTAGTGTCATCAGGAAAAAAAGAGGCAAAGTCATTAAATTAGGGCCCTACTCATTTTTAAGGCCCCTATTTATAAATTAATGCCGGATTTTTAATTTCGTATATATTTTATGCATATATGTTTTAGTTTTGATAATAATATTCATAGGTTGCTATGGCAATTTTACCCTATTATTAATATGTTGGCAGCTAGCAGTTGGTAGCAGAGGATTTTAAATAGAAGGCAACAAAGTTTGAAGTTACAGTCCCTCTGAAGCAGCACTGAAAGCAAATATTAAAATCTGCTCAGAGGCTTCAAGTATAAAGCGGTACAGTATTGGACATGAAACCATTAAAGGTTTACAACCTTCTGGAACACCATATTTATGGATTATTGGGAATACACGCAGTGGTTTGGAAGAAAAACCACAGACAAGCACTCGGAGCTTGTCAGAAAACTCTGATGCCTCAAAACATACCACACGCTGTCATATTACAACACTTAAAATAGTTCAGAAGGTATACAGGTTGTTTCAAAACGACACCGAACGATTTTAGCCGATGCGTAGTTTATAGCTTAACTAGTTCGAATTTAAGTTTCGCAGCTTCGAAGTTCTCTTAGATATAATTTTATGCAGCATTAAATATTACATGATTTTGTGACTAGGCAGCGCAGGAACCATTAGTGTGCGAACCTCAAAAGTTGTCATTGGGACACAACGGCCACGAAAATAAAAACATTAATCCTTGCTCTTTATCAGTGACCCCAGCTTCGCTTTCCGATAATGGGGCAAAGGACAGTTATTTGTGCAAAAGTCGATTAAAACTCGGATAGTGGCAAGATTGCTCTTCAGTGTGAAACTACACATTCCGTCCTAACAGGGAGGATTTTTCGCGTACTTAGATAGGAAATCAAAGCAACATGGAGCGCTATACGAACGACGAAATGACCGAAATGGTTTTGATGCAGGTATGGAAGAGTAGAAGGGAGTTCAACAAACGCACGATCATTACAGTTTCTTTAAAAATATGAATTGTAGAAATAGTGATATCAAATATAATATTTATTTGTTTAACCATAGAATTTTGTTATGATATTGATTGTAAAATACTTTGAACCAGTTACTGTAAATATCAACAGCTTCCTTTCCATTATAAATGCTTTATTTAGTATTATCAAACATGTGAAATAAAATGCTCGTCTCATTCTACAAGGCATTTAGCTTTGGTTAATTTATCACAATTTTTTATGTCATTTTCTATTCTTTTTATCATTTAATGCTTCCATCCTCAACCCCACTAACATTAACTCCCCTCTAAAATATATAAGTTGCATATGTCCACCAGTTTATTTACCATCATGGACTGCTATAAAGGGATTTCGGAACACCTTAAACACTCATAAGCAATAATTAAGCAATAGCTTCTTTATTACAGTTTCATAAGAGAATGCGCAGTATGCCGTTATGTTTACAAACAGTTACAGCACCCGGCACGGCGTTTGACCTATACCTGCGAACTCCGACAGCGTGAGGCACGCGTCGTTGTTTCTGTTACTGCCTAATCCACACTCATTCTGGGGAATTTTTATGTGGCTCTATTGGCGGTAAAACTGTCACATAGAAGCTGAGCAACTACATATGTATTTCAATATATTGATAGATTGAGAGTGATGCACAGTGTTATCTGGACGAGTCCACTTCAGAACAGTTGAAACTGGAGGGGACGGCAGGTCAGTTGTGTATCAATTGCGAGCAAGTAAACAAGTGGAGAGCTAATGACTAATACTACAGCTTGTTTCAAAATGTGCTTGTCTCCTGGTTCCAAGGGAGCATTTGGAAATAGCGCCTTCTACCAGTACATTAGGAAATAAGGTGCTACATTTAATAACACGAGAGATAATAACCAATGTCTATAAATTTATCAAAAAGAAACAATGGTCTGGGTCTGCTATGAAAATCTGGGAAACGGTATCAGAGGCAACAATGGTGTCTGAAAGCAGTTTAAAAGAGTTAATAAAGAAAGAGAAACCATTGATGCTGGTTCATACAGTCCTTCCCTATGCCCAGAAAACAAAGATTAAGAACATTCATAGAATCTAATTTGGATGGCTTTAACTCAGAAGTAGTGAATAATTTTTACAACACAGAAAAACAAAGACCAATTCGGAAGAAAGTACTCATGAAGCTTCAAAATTCTGTAGACTTCAAGGCAGTATCTCAGCATTAAGAAGAGTTCTGTTGAAGCTAGGATTTATATAGAACAAAACCAAGCCAAACAGACAAATTGTAATGGAACATCGTACCATACGGGCAGAAAGGCTTAAGTACTTACGAAATATTCAAAGAGATATCGCAGTGAAGTATATATAGTTTAAATGCATGAAAATTATATCAATGCAGCACATACTTGACCGTGCCTGGGGTGAAACTCGGTACAGGGACACTGCAGCGATGTCGAAAGGCTGACAGTTGGTTATCATGCCTGCAGGAGGAGAACAGGGTTCAATTCCAAACTCTTATGTTATATTTAAAATCCAATAAAAGCGTGGAGACTACTACGATAGTAAGAATTACAACTTAATTTATAACAGCTGCAACATTGGCTTGGAGATCGACATTTCTTTTTAGACAGCTTGTACAGCATACTCACCTCTGGTAATCTTACGCGTGTGACGCATTAGGCGATAGGTGTACTATCCCCACCACAGTTGCTACTCATCCCTACCGCGCAAGTTATCTGTCAAGATAAGATAATACATCTGTACTTCTATATGTTTGTTCCGTGTCCTTTTTGAAACCCTCTGTACATTTATATCACGTGTATTGATGCCTGATTAATATCTACGTAGCATGGATACCTGTCGTCGGTTTATCACTAATCTCTGGGATGGTAGATATATCAGGAAAATTATCAGATATTAGTGTATTATTGTAACATTGAAACCTCTAAACCGTGGTTTAATACACTTCAGCCTACAAACGCTGTCATTAAAAATGTCGGTTTGGTCCAAAAATTAATAAGTGCCTGGTAGAATTTAGAAGGAGTGATTCACTGGTAATTTGTTCCCAATTGAATGTACTCGATGCAGATCTTTATTTCAAAATACTGGAAAGATTTTGTCAGATTTTATGTTAGAGATATCCGACATTAGTTAACAGAAATAGAGATCTCTTGCAGCCAGACAATACAAGGCCTCATATAGCTTAAAGAACAATGGACACAATTCAGGAATTGAAAGCGTTGGACTGCTACTAGTGCACCAATTAGCCCTGATCTTGCACCGTCAGATGGCAGTTTTATCGTTTGTTTGGATATATATCGCATTTCCTATGTGGAAGGCCCATTGAAAGCAGTGGAATATGTGTTAGTTGAATTCTTTGCTTCAAAAAAGCAGAAACTGGTATTGCTGCAGGAGGTAACTCGCTGGAAGGTAACGAATCTAAGTATTGTCTTTACTTTGAAGATAAGAATAACTGTTTATAAAATATTTGAAAATGGTTTACTTAAAAGGCGTTATTACTTAGAGACATCATCTACAAGAAGTCAATAAGCAGTATTCGGTGGAGCATAAAGTGTCGTTCTTCGGGTTGCTACACATTAGGCGCTACTCAACTTGCGATTAGTGAAGACCAGTGTTCGATACTCCAGCGAGTGAAACAGAAGGAAGAAGGAGCTGCTTCGGTGTGATCGAATTAAGTACTCCAGGCAACACTAAGTGAAGTCACAATAAATACAGGTCTAAGTCAACTACTGCAGTGATTGAACTGCACTTTCAATACCAAAGAGAAGCGATATCGAGAACCCCAAATAAAGTGAACATACTTAAAACGAAGTAGCAGTCGAATTACAAAAACACATAACATCACAGTACATTGTGTATAGCAGTATTTCGAACAAGAATTCTTCTACTGTGCTCCTTTTAAAATGGATTGTGCCCTAAGACATTTCAAGCTATACTACTTTACCGGCTGCTCTAGATAACTCCTACACATAAAAAGGCAGAAATATTAGTTGTCTCCTGCCTGATTTGTTAAAACGTTAAGGTTTCCTATGGGTTATTATATGACAAATTGTTACAGCCTATTTAACATGCAATGCAGTTTACTAAAACTTATAGCTGCTTACTTACGACTGTGGTTTTCTCTTGCAATGCATACCTGCGAACAGAAACAATATTTAACTGAATTACAAATTTTGGGTAATAACCTCCAGTACCAAAGAAGTAACCACAAAAGTAATTCTCAAATATAAGGAAAAGTTATACAAGCAATTTCAGAACGAAAATCAATTCTTCGCCTATTAGTCTTCAGGTCTTACCTTTACAGCTATACTATATATTCATTAAAAGGTCTTACGTGTTGTACTCACATGGGTTTCCCGGCACATATTATAAAACTATTCTTATTAAGGCTTATTTTCTCGCTACTTCCTATTAATACAGATAGGCCTTATTAATGATCGTTTTTGGATAACCAATAAATATAAAATTAATAGAAATTTTCAGCCGAGAAATGTGTCTGAAAATTCTAACCAGAAAAAAGGAGTAGAAGACGGTTAACGCCTTAAAGTGGTTATTTGACACATATTGTATGTTTTAATTTTATCAAATTCTCTTGTATGGTAAAGCTTTACCTATTTCTTATGGTTTACAGCTTATACAAATGTCAATGAAAGTAATTAAAACTTCACAGTCTATTCACAAAGATAAAAATCAGCATTTTATTTGTTATTAAACTACATCACTTAGAGCCACTTTTTGAGATAATAAAGTGTTATGGAACATTTCCATGTAAACAGTAATATACGGTAGAGCATTTTCTTTAAAATCGTAAATTTTATTCTAGAATTTCCTAAACTTAAATACCCATTTCTGCATTTATACGACTTTTCGTTTTTCTTTTTGCAGCTTTATACAGTATTTGAGCTCATTTTTATTTTGGTAGTTTTAACACAAATAAAAAACTACATCCGTCATTACACTTGCTGTATGAGCTAAAAAGTGCTGTAATTTGCGAAAGAAGTGACAACAATCTACATAATTCTTAGCACTTTTTCACATGGCTGTACAACGAAAACACGTGTTGGCTGAAGATTAAATTCCAATTGGTCCCACTGTGTAGATCTGACATTTTGTATTCCAATGTTATTGTCAATTGATGCATGTGATAAGTTGCTCCTTCAGGGGCGTGTTTTAAGGTGTGTGCGAATGTACGCTAATGACTAAGAGTTTGTAAACTCGTCTAAAATTATTACTGCAGCTCTCTGTGTCTGGATAAGGTGTTTTTGGAATCGACATACATAGTGATTTTCTTCTGTCCCATACAATAGTTGTGCACTGAGTTGTCTACCCCTCCTCTATAAACTGTTCTACAAATCATCGACTCGAAGTCATTCAAGAAAGGCGTAAGTCACATATGTCGCATAGTACGTTGCATAAATTAGAAAGTAAATACGGGCAGGTGACTCACCTTATATATACATATATAAACAGTTCATTAAGATTCAAACGGTTTCATCGTTTATGACTGACAAGATTTTATTGTTTAACTATCATTTAACTATCGAGTGAAATGTGCAGTATTGAGCGCCCGCTGTTATTATATGCGGCACAGCAGGCGGTGACACTGATGATACATGAGATAAAGATGGAGCACCGGTGGAATAAGATGGTGGGAGAAACAAGAGATTCCGGAGAAAAAAAAAACACGTCCAAACGCCGTGTTGGACATTACAAATCTCACTTTGTGGTCGCCTGGGATCGAGCACGGTCCCCCTTATTGAGAATCGAGTGGTCTAACCACTCAGCCACGGTGCCGTCATTTATTTCTCCTACTTTCGTTCCTTCAATCGAGTTTTACATTGAAGATGATCATATATATCTTTAAAATTACATATGCTCTTTTAGTCTTAAATTCCGTGAAGATTCGTTATACGCAACACAGGTTCACTGCAATTGAAATATTCACGAGCCACAAACGAAGTTTAGGATTTATTCCAGATCTTATCGGGAAAAAAGCCAGGTGAAAAGACGATTAGAAATCGAAGTTTCAGGAGTGTACATCTTAAAACAATGGAAATTAAAAATGGAAATCGATCTGCTTATGCAGCACAGATCTACACAGCTTGATCAAGTAGTTACATTTCTTTGACCTATTTAATTTTCTATATTCTCGCCAACTCCTGACCTGGCATTTAATTCAGTGAAACAGTCTTTTGTTCTGTAATACGAATATTAGTAGTGATTTGTCTTTGTTGATATTTATGTTATATCCAGTAATACATTTTGTAGAAACAGCATTTCTTTAAATAAACTGATGATGGGAAAGAGGTACGCTCTCGAGATCTGGAATATACCTATTCGTTGCCAGGAAAGCCTCAGGTCTTATTTGAAGTTTAAGATTTATGGCTACTCATGCTATCCATCTAGACGTGACAATGCGAGGCAATATTGAACTGAATTACTGTACACAGATCTGTTAGAAGATATTGTGTCTAAATATGTAATATAATTATAAGCATAAAAAGTAATGACTATTTCTAAACACTTTAGTTTATATCACTTTTGCCGCCCAAATTCACGAGACGGCAGAGAGATTGTAAACTTTTGCATAATTGTTAAATCTTTGTCTACCATATAGTTTGTTATGCGGCCTAGTAATTCACAGGGTGCTTAAGAAAGAAGATAAGTTATTAAATAATATACAAAGAGACTACTACATTCCACCGAAGAACTCGACATGGAGATTTCACCAAAAATGTAAAACGCTTTGAGACTATGCCATTTTTTTTTTAAAAAATAATAGGCAATCTGTTTGCGTGTAGAAAGTCCAACTGTAAAACTAGCAGTTGGTAACAAACCAAACTTTGTAATTTAAGTTCAGCATCTTCAAAGGATGTCACATGAAGTTCTCCAAGAAAGTCTTACCCCGAAAAACTACACTTTGGTTGACACATTTTTCCAACTTTTTCGTGTTGTCATAAACCGCATTATGGTTAATATATTTACATGAAAAATGAAATGTAGGTCTTGAATTTTCTGGGAAAAGTCGTATTCATTCTAGATGATATTTGTATAAGAAGTAAATTGTATGAGATGGAAAATGTAAATAGAAGAGATAGGCACAAAAATTATAGATTCTATTATAGCACTAATTTAGGTCAATTACATTTAATGTTTTTGAGATAGTCGTTTTCGAGATCCTGCGCCGTAGCGCAGCTGGCTAAGGCAGCATGTCTTGGTCGCTGGTCACGGAAAGTGGCTCGGGTTCGATCCCAACCATGTGGTGGGGATTGTAGGTCCCGGGTATAGGACCGGTGCCCAGTCAGCATCGTGAGGAAGGTGTTTAGCTTACGATAGGTAAGCGGCCCTGGTCACGAAAATCAAAATTCAGGCTGGGGGATGCTGAGATGCTGACCACATCTCCCCAAATCGATTGGATGATCGCCCTGACCTTACGCAAGTGGGCGTGAGGCCGGCATTCGGGTTGGTAGGCCTTGGCCCGCTTAGGGCTATCGCGCCAGTAGTTAACTTTTTAATCGTTTTCAAGGTATTGCTGACCACTGCTTTAAATTTTCATATAGTTATACATTTTTTAAGGTTTCACGGCTAGCATTACTAATCAAGGCTTCGCGGGTGTTCAGCCGTGTCAAGTTAATAAAGGTCGAGCTTTCGGTCATTGATCCTGAAGAAGGCCACGGAGTTTGCAATGGCCGAAAGCTCGACCTTTATTAACTTCACAGGGATGATCACCCGCGAAGCCTTGATTAGTTATACAGTTCCCAATATGATGTTATTCGTTTTTGTTCTGCGCTGGTCAGGAAAGTGGATGGAATTACAAACATCTCATAGCAACCAGCTCCTAAAATATTTCACTATCACTTTAGTCTACTGTTTTCCTCTTTTTCAAATGTGTCTACAAAGAAATGCGTAGGTAATAAAACTTTTTCCTACCCGATTAACATCCAGCAAATAAAAGAATAGGTTTATACAGGAATAGTTTGCACAAGAGTGAATACAAAACGTCATGTAAGTGCACACATTATATCTTTTTATATCTTTGTTTTAAGTTATCTACTGCTCACTTACAAAAGTAGAGGAAGCATTGTACATTTCCCAAAACTTCGAAATAGATTTTACCGGAAGCAAATTGTCTCTGAATCTAGAAATAAAGAAACCGTACGAGTTTGTACGAGTTCGAGCTTTTCAGCATTCTTTTCTAAAAATACTTCCTTTTGGATCGAGGTAATCCAAAGTATATTTGGTGAAATCTCCGTGAGGAATTGTTGGGTGGGTCGCAATACTTCCTCTAATTACTGTAGGCAAGAAGTTAAGCTTTTGTGGACTAATGTGACTGTTATTACACGTGTAAAAATACTACCACTTCTTCGTGTATTCACACACAATTCTGAGAGAATTTTAATATATCAAAGGCCCTCGTTTCATTTATTTTCCCGTCGCACTTGAAGCACATTAAGACAAATCGGATTTAACATTGTTTTGCACCAGTTTTTGGTTAGAAAGAGAACAAACGTGAAGCTGATTTACCTTCTTTTTCCAGCCATGGGCAAGAAGGATTCGCCCAACTTAATTATACAAGGGAACATTAGCAGCCACATGACACACTAGGCATTAAATTTGCCTCTGAAGGCGCCCTCGCTTGCAGAAATCTCAACCACATACGTTATTTAACAAGCAGCAGCGCATTATATAATGTAGAGGGAGAAAGCTTCTGCCTTACTCACCCTCTTACATTCCTCGAACTCTTCGGGTGGATGGCACCCCGCCCAAGCCTTTTAGGGCTTCTCACCCTCTTACGACTAATAAGCCGCTATCAAGTCTGGTAAAGGGCTGTTCGAGGGAGACAAACATTCTCTAGACCAACGGCTGTAGGTTCTGACCTTCCTAAATGAGCCTTTAAGGGTAGCTACCCCAATTCTCAACACTTTTATTACCTCTATATTTCATAGTCTAGATTTAGAGGATCAAGGAAGTCTAAACTAATAAGGGTAGATGTTCATAAACTGTGTTTGGCTAGTCCAAGTTCTTTTTCATATGGCTGAGGTAATTTAAGGGGTGGATATTGGTATTTATTGGTGCGCTGTTGTCGTTGACATGAGGGTGAAGTGCTTTCTGAATATGATTCATAGCTGATGGGTTTATATCCATAGGTATAGGGCACAGGGGAGACCAAAACCATTTGCCAAGATTTATAACTAAAAGGAGATGTGATATGTTAACATTCACGTGACTTTTTCTACTTAACATTAACTTAACATAGTTATTGCTACGAAAGTTTATTTTCAATCTATTTCATACTAATTAAAACAACATTTTGTAGAATAGATTTATTTTCTATTATGTTGTAGTACAATATGGATAGAAGAACCGAAAGAATGTTTAAAAACTGGCTTTGAGATGCCATGCTCTTTCCCCGACATTGCAAGAAACAAATGAATAGTGACAGAATTTTGAAAAACTGACAGAACTGATGAAGAATTAAAATCAATACCACGAATAACTCGGAATATTGACGACATAAAGAGAGTTATAAGAAGTTAAAGGGATTTATAGAATATATAATTACTATACTCCTAGATAAATTAACATTTGCTGTGTCATACATTTTCCAGTTAAAAGAAATGGTACAAAATTATTATTTAATCATTTGAACCATTTAGGCTATTCCTAGAGAATAAGCGATATACTTATACATGTATTTTATTATATATAGGATTAAATATGTGTTAAAGATTTGTTATAAGTAAAATTTCAGAAAATCAGACGTTTCAAAACTGTTCTATGTAAAAAATAGTTTGGGGTGAGAATGTTAAAAGTGTTTTGTGGTATCTTGTTAAGATTCAGAGCTTAAATGCCACTATTGTGTTAACACAACCTCTTTTTGTAAGTTATGCAGTTAACACTTATCTAACATGCAAAACTCTACGGTTCTCTCTCAATAAATGTTCTAAGAGGGTCTTATAATAACTACTTCCAGTGAAACTTCGATATTGAGATGTTGCTTCAAAACAGAATGGTATAATATATGATGCGCATTTTATTACTTAGTGCTTACTTACTCAATTGGAAGGTTAGGACATAAACGTAACATTTACAAATATAGGTACCTAAATATCACTAACCGCAGTGTTTAATGAATAAGCCAGAACTATACAAGACATCTAAAATTTCAACAATTGGGCCCTTGAGAGTGAAAGCAGATAATTCAGCTTGGAGATTCACACTGCTTTAATTGAATTAAAACAACCTTTCAAAACAGTTAATAAATTACTTCAGATATTGACAGGTGATCATGTCCGCCCCAACAGCTCACATAGTTATTCCTATTTCCATCAATTGGTATCTACAGTTTGACAGTCTAATCTTGCCGATGATTTAGCTTTAATTGCATATAATGAAGATGGACTTTGGTATTTCGTGGATAATAAAATATGATCAACATATCGAAAAAAAGGTCCATGGTGTTTTGTGGGTAATATTTGGTTACAAAGTATGCTTAAACAATCGATTATTAGAAAGAGTGAATGAATATGCATATCTTGGTGTAATTTAAATCGTTTAATTAAGCATATATAACTTTCAAAATGTGTAAATAAAATAAAACCTTGTCAAGCATTAGTAAAACTATGAAGCCTTCTGTGGTACAGCTACACAAAGGACTGTTAGCCAATTTTTATAGTTCGTTCTTAATTTAAAAGCTAATTCGTTCTGAGAATGGGAATTAAGAAGTAATTTTATTTCGTAAATTATAAAAAGGAGATATTTAATACAAAGCCTTTGTACTGGGAAAAGGATGTATTGAGTGATAAAGACTGCGAAGAAGTTAACTAAACTGGGAATGCCCAGGAGTACACCTTATAGTGTTATTTTCAACACTCCGGAGGGTATAAAAACCAAATTTAGCTATAAGGCACTGCGAAGAATATATTCACACAGAGGGCTATAATCTGACACTTCAATAAATAGTATATGGTTTTAAGGTAAGGCTACACTGAAAATTCCGACTTCTATAATAATAAGCCTGTCATTATGAACATTTAGCCACATAATTAGAGTATCATTTTTAACTTGCATGTAAATTTTCATGTTGCTGCTTAAAATAGTTACTAAATTATTAAATATTTTTGTTAAAATATTGCAAAAATTAAAAAATGTTCTACGCGTCAAAAATTTGAGCTTTTAAGTTAAATTATTGTTTTCGGTTAGTACAGAGCAAATTTAAAAGAACCTCCCTCTTATATTTTGGAATGTTCTTGTAGCATTTGTTCTGAAATATTTTCCATGTGTTAGCTCTCAAAATTTTGAAAATACTAACTTTTCCTATTTCCTAACTCCATATAATTTTCAAACATGAGCATTAACAAAAAAAGGGTAATGTAAAATTTCTTATTCACATGTTATGGATCTGTCCTGTAAGTGTCACCAAGCTAAATTAAATACTTTCACACGTGAGGCATTTTGTATACTGAAAAGTGTTAGAAAAAAAGTTTCTCAGAAAATTAATTTTAAAGAAATGATTGTTACTTTCAACGATTGTTAAAGATCTCTTTAAATTGTCACATGATGGCCTAAAATGGTGAAAATGATAAAAATAGCATGCCATCTATTACCACAAACCCTAAGTTATTAAACAATGCCCAAAAGGAATTCCGCGATTTTCAACATTTTTGGCGAATTTTCAGTGTAGCCTTGCCTTAATAGTGGCAAAAGTGTTGCATTTGTTTCTCTAAATACCATTTATGAAATATTATAAATGTGTATGAAATGAAAGATTCAAAGCTGCAAAATAACTTTTATTCTAATTCTATGGATGTATGCACTGCAGCTTTTCATAACCCAGCATTTTAATAAATCTATAAAATAAAGTTTTGCTTTGTTTATATTTCATTTATGTTATAATCAGCCTCGTTAAGAGAGGGTGCTAAATAATTTTTAAAAGAAAGGAAATGCTAACCTTATAAAGCAGTGACCCGATATTTTATATTAACTGAGAAGGTTACTTTTTTCTTGATAGTGTCAGACTATGTATGTTTCCTAAAGGAATTAATTTCGTGGCTGGTGCACGGAATCTTATTGATAATAGCTACTGCATTATGTGGCTTTTAGGTGGTTAAGTAATTATTAAGGCATTCAAAAGAGGGTAGAAATGTTTTACATTTAACCGACTATAATTATCTAACAAATTGCTTGGTCATGCCAACCAAGGATACTTTTACCATCAAAGGGCACTTATTCGCTGTGTTGTGTTTCCAGAACTTGGAAACCTGTCGGAAGGTGGTAATGCAGGTGAGGGTTCCAGCGATTTTTCACATTCTGTTGCCTGAAAATTAGACGAATTTTCTACTACTTTAGAAATATTCAGAGCTGTACGAAATTACTTTATGAAGGAGGGGAGGGTTCAGTATAGTACCCTCGTAGGCAAGAATATAAATGAAATTAATTCACCACTGGATTTTTAAAAATAAGCTGCAACGTTAGCGGCATGCATCTACTATATCGCAGTAAGTTTGCCCCCTCCCTCCGCGACCTTTGCCGGGCCAAGACTTACCGCCCAGTCGCTGCGTCTCCCTTCTCTGTACATTACAGACGTCCTTAGTGGGGTGAAGTAGTCGAGTTTAGGACGATGTCGACATCCCGAACCTCCTCCCATTCGATATATGTACGCATCCCAAAGTGGGGCCATTATTTCTTAATCAAATAACTCCTCAATTGGGCCGTGAGTGCACACCGGACTAGATCTCCCAGTGGGAGAAAACCTCCAGTCCAGTACCGCAATCGAACCCCTGTCTGCCGCTTGAAAAGAAAGCAGTACAATAGAGATACCACCTAATTAAAATTAAGTATTTTGTAAACCACTGTATTCCATTGTTTATGTTAAACATTTTTGTCAATGTTTATGAATAACTTTATCACCATAAGAGGCCTAATGGAACATCGAATGACAAATCTGAATACGCGGGTTTAGTAAAAATCGAAGTATAATATAGGTATCCAAACATTTGAATAATCAATTACTATATAATCAAGAATAATGTGATAGAATTAGCAAATTAATACACGCTAAATGCTGGCTCCACAATCTGTTCAATTTTATATTACATTACTGTAAACTTGAAAATTATTGTTAACTTGTTGTTTCACAATCGTAAGGAACACATTCCGACACAGTCATATGGCAGACTCTCTACAGACACTGCCCTCTGATGGAAAATCTACAAACTGTCACTCCAGACACAGAAAAAAAAACCACATGAAATTAAAGTTGCCTTTATCACTAAGAGGTTATTCGTGTGCATCAATACCAGAAAACTTTCCTGGCATTAAATTCTATAAAAGAAAATCGCCAATGGACTTTGGACTAGAAAAGGAAAACTGAATTTAGACAAAATAAAAGCATCTACTTAAAATAAAAGGTGTAGAAAAAAGCATACTATACCACATCTGAATATACCGACTTAAATGGTTCCACCGTGACGTGTGAGGCTCGCATTTGAGAGGTCCCAGATTCGATACCCGGCGACCGCACATGGCCTTCAGCTTTCCAAGGTTTACCCAAGTCAGTAAGCGAACTACTCTTCAACGAGGACTATCCTGTCCATAATTTATTGTATAAATAATTTCCTACATCATCGTTCTGTTCCATGATTGAAGGACCATCCGACAGTATTGGGGTGTTGAGGCTTCCGATTAAGACTTATGGGTAGACGTCGAATGCTCAATCTGGAATTGGCTGATTCCGACCCCGCTTGTCCAGTCATCTGCCGAACCTGTTCGCCCTTTGAGCCGCTGTCTAAACCTTCCCTCCCATGAATTACGCTATGTGCATGAAGAGACACATTTGCCTACATGCGGTGCTGTGCCCCAGATTCTGGTGCTCCTCCCGTGTCTCTGTGTCCACACAGACTGACGGAACAAAATATTCTTAAACAGCGCATGCGGATCTCTAGGTGGAGCGGGGATTGAGCAAAATTTGCCCCAGTAATGGAATGGTCAGCGTTCTGCTTTCTCAGCCCAGAATACAGCAGTTCGATTCCGACAGGAAATAAGAAGCTATCTTGAATTAAAATCATTGCCTACACTCACAGTGTACGAGAAATGAGGTAGAACTTTTATACTTTATGGACGCTTACTAACTGCTTTGGCTCTCAGCGTCCCATTCTGTATTTCGTGCGAAAGAGCTCTTAATTTTGCTTAGAAGGTTTTTCACCTGGACTGAGAGTTTTTTACGTGCCGAAAATTACGGTTCAGAACCACTGGCTTTACTTCACCTCCGAAGGAAGCCACGCTAAGAAGTTTTACGCCCAAAATATCCCTTGCCTTCCGCCGGGTTTGAACCCTGGATCTCGGGAACGAGAAACTAGCATGTTACCTCTAGACCACGGAAAATGACCCGCCGTCTGGAACAGCATAAACTACAGCCAACGACATAGTTTCTAAAGTCAAATATCCCATACGACCAGTGAATTTATAGAGGGTTATACCAACATATAAAACAATGAAAAAGAAATAAAAATAAAACAAAAGCATAAAATCATAGATTGGAAAGTTCAGGAAAATATGCAGGTCATAAATAAAGTTCGAAAGGTGCCAGTAGTAAAAGATATTATCCAATAATTTTAACGAATAACATATTCGCTAGAAGAGCAAATTAAAAACCAATCTGTTTGTAGGAAGATAGATTGCACAGTAATAATAAATGTAATCTATAACATGTAAACCAGGAGCCGTGATAAGACCTACATCGTTAAAGCGACTATAAAATATTTAATTAAGAAGATGAAAGGCGTTATTTCCTATTGTAAGCTACTCTATTAATGTCGAATAAAATATATTAGTAATACTTATTCTCTTTAGAAAATTCATTCCTCTGTAATGCTTGAAATACCAAAGGGCGCTTAAGACGATATACAGCTCAGAAGAAACTGGAGACTTTACCTCAGTTTTATTGTTGCAAAACAGTAACTTTTGCAACATTTCGATTGAATTTTCTGCTACAAAAGGAACCTCAGGACCTTTTCTCGATTTGTGCTTTTGCTTAACTTTGCAAAACGTCGGTTTGAAGAATGTTAGAGAAGTTACTAAACGTATCTCTATCAGACTGCAAGGGGGACGTAGCCATCAAATAACGTTTGAAACTCATCAAACACTAAAATTGTAACTCCAGTAATACGAAAAGAAATACATGCGAACCAAAACGTTTCTTTCAATAATGTTTAGTTGATGCATAGAAGAATAATTGGTAGCATAAAGGCCTATCACAAATGAGAAAAAACTATTCTTAAGCTTCGTTAGGTCTCCATTACTTTACTTATCTTACATGTATTTATGAAGTTATAAGAAAACGGATACTGCTTAAATTTACATATACGTGTTCAAGAGAATAAAAAACTAAATACAAATATTTCTTAGACAACTGTCTTTTCAACTAACCGAGCATCTTAACATAATCACAAAAAACATTTAATTTGATAACTTAATAGTTTGTGCAATTCCTGCACGCATGCCTTGTATTGTAACTTTCAAGGTAATTACTGCCATACTTTCAAATGAGATGGTTTAATTATTACAAATAATTTCCACTTAATGACGCTTAAAAGCAGCATCCATCTAGATATAGTTAAATTCTCAATTCCTCTCCACCGTTTCTCTCCCCCTGTTTCTGTATAGTAGTCTAGAAAGCTACACGAATAACTATAAAAATATATAAACATAACAACTATAAGCATAAACTATACGCTTGAACAAGGTGTTCATTTTGTGTACAATGACATTTCGGTTTTCTAATCATGCAAACACAATTCAGATGAAGCGATTTCACAGGCTAAAAAGTAACAAAAAATAAGAAATAGATATAGATTTGCCCGCCTCTGTAGCGTAGCTGGTACTGTGTCTTCAAGAGATCTTGAGTTGGAATCTCGGTCAGGGTGAGTTTAGGGTATAGAGTGATGTAAGGTTTCTCCGGTGTTTCCCCTTTTCCTGAATGATGAATGTTGGGTAGCTCTAAGTTCTATGGACCCCGGGCTCATTTGGCATCATTTCGCCCATTTGATTCATCGTCCGATGTGACCAAACGCTGGAGGATGTATATATCATTTTACTTGTGATATAAATATCTGAAACATAATAATTTAGTCATAATTGGAGTTAGCGGTAATTACTTTCCGTAGCGAAATATTTTGAATCTAGGACAGTGTTTAGGGATAGAATAGTAAGTTTGGAATTCATCTAACTTTCGTTTTCGAGTTATGCTGTCCAAGGTCGGGTGTCCAACGGATCTTTTTTAAACTGATCTTTTTTCTTATTTGGGGAGTTTCTAAACGCGTATTTCCGTATAACTCTTGGTATCGATTTTTGAGGTGGAATATTGTAATTCTATTTAGTATAGGCAAGTAGTAGAGAACATTATAGAACTAAGGATATTCCATTCCAAGCGGTACTCATACACAGAAGATCATGATTTAGTAACCTAGCACAACAAGCAACAGCAAAGCAAGAGAAGTTGTAATAGTAAGGAGGTAGTCGATGTTTATGAAAGGAGAAGGATATGCCATCCTTTTAGTGCGGTGGTAGCGCTGTTGCTTATAAACCGGGAGACCTAGGTTCGATTCCCGATACCGACGAGGAAATTTTCTCCTGCTGGGACACTTGGGTGCACACAGCTGCTGAGAATACTCAGCTCCAACTTAGGAGCTATTTCATTGAGAAGTAACGCCTCCTGGTTGCGAAGAGCGCATATATGGCCAGGAGGGAGCGGGGCACTGACCGGGGATCCTTGAATACTCTGCCTCACGCATAACGCTTGAGGTGGGTAGCGGTGTGGAAAGCGAAGTTCTGGAGGTAAGCACCCTTTACACTAGCTACATACTTTATCCCCGACCATTCAATAATGGGTACTTAACCTTGTCTCCGTTCGTAATTCTGACGTTAATTCATAAGCAATAGCATCATCATTCTGTAACCATTGCGATGCTCTGCGATTCAATGTAAACCAAAGTTAAGTAAAGTTGGGCTAGAAACAAAAGAAATAGTGTATTCTTTGCTATAACAGTATTCTCAGCGCGGCTCGAAACTACCCCAAGGCTGCCGTGATTAGCTCAACTTGACTGGCTATCTGAGTCTAGGTGTAGCTAATGGCTGGTCTCCCTCAGAACAATAGCCTATGCAGAACACTAGCCAGAGAACTTCTTTTCACACAATCGAGTAGGTTCCATTTCAAAAAAAGTTTGCTTTGTATTCGAGGCTTATATAAGGAACTGACTAGTTTCCTACAAGACAGCAGATTGTGGGTGGTTGGCAAGTGAGTACAATGGACGGTGCCGGGAAGGTTCATTTGTGAATTTGTGATACCTTAAGAGTCGCAAGTGATAAAGTGCGCTAGCAGCAACTTGTGAACTCATTTGTTAATAATTGTTGGCATCCTTATTTCAAGAAGAAACGTCTGTTTCATTCTGAAGAAAGTATTATTTAAATGTTGAACTACCGCTCTCGAAAGTTACTGCATCGCTTTTTACAAAGAATTGAAGGGAAAAGTTTAAATAAATGTGTCTGTGGTATTGAATTACCCAACTAGCGTTTGAAAAATAGGGTTATGATGATGCATAAGTAGTCAATGGTCAGGGACAAATAAAATTAATGAACTTACCTCATTTAATGTTTAAAAAGGCAGTCATAACGGTTTAATAGAGAAATTTTGTGACAGAAACGTGCAGTACTGTACAGCACATGTGCCTGCTGTATTTACTGCGGCCTGCTACCAGCGTATACACTTATCCACTACAACAATACCATCGCTGCAAGTACCAAGTGAAGATTTAGGCAACAGACTGTTACACAGTTAACTGGAGCGTGTTCTCAAGTCGGCTTCCTCTTATTTTGTCCGTGTCACACATTCAAGGGATCAATAAAACACTCCCCACAGTAATTACGGACCAAGGCTTTTCCGTCACGTATCCGAGTTCTTCTCCCAGGACGACTAGCGTCCCGTTATTTTCTGCTACGAGGAAAAACTAAATTGTTGGCAGAGTTTTCCTGGTCGGATTGGAGAACGTTGTCATTATTAGAACCATTAAAGCGCAGCAACCATCTGCCTCCTTCCTCAGAAGTACAGACTACACTGCCGGGGTTTAATAGTTTGGCCCTCTGTGTGCAAGCGTGACAATTGCCAGTGCGTCTCTCCGACCGCAAGGAAGACACCATATGGGCCGAGCAATAAGGACTCGACGACGTCTTTTGTCTCTTATTGCTGCTATAGTTCTTAACAACATGTGCCACATCTTGTACTGGATGAACAATACTCCTTAGCGAAGAAACAGAACCAACAGATAATGTCTGAAGCAATTCTCAGGCTTATATCCCTACAGAGAATGCTAGTTAACGAAAATATGGGTTAATATTACGAAACGTCTTCAAATTTGATACTGAAAAGACAGCCAAATTGTCTAGAAAACAATGTAATTTAAATTACACTAATCATGAGCTAAATGCAGACAGGAAATGCATACTTATGATAATAACTTTTATGATAAGAGAAATAAATAATATCTTCGTATGAAAATAACAATTTAACGGCTGAGAAATAATTGTCTCAAATATTTAAATATATTTTAGCAGAGGTTGGGAGCCGCATGATTCCACTTCATTAAGCTTAATTACATTTTTCAGGGTATTTATTTGCTCCAGAGAAATGAAATTGACTATACAGATAAATAATTGATATCTAATCGCACTGACTCTTTCTCATTATATAGACATGGTTTCTTGATTCCCCTCTAGGTTCTAGAGGATATACCCTTTCGTCACTTACATTTTAATAAAAGTATCCCGGCATACATTATTTTAATGCTAAAATTGTAAAGGCAGTCTGTACTGCCCGAACCGAGTGCTTGTGCTGTACATTAGATAAAGCGGTTCTTGAGAAAATGATAAAAATGCATAGATAAAAGTAGTCTTCCCAAAAACAAAAATTAAAGTGTCCAGTTAACTTGGAACAAGTTACTTCCATGTATATATATATGCGGTTCTCTAGCATTTTTGACGTGTTTTCTGAAGAAAAGTAAAACTTTTTCTGTCTCTCAAAATGTCGATATGACTGGAAATGTACAATATGTTGTTTTGGCTGAATAAGTGACTGCGCCAGCACATCCAGATGTCCCACGTGTCACCAAAAGAGAATACAGCATCACTATCACCTTGAATGCAAGGCGAACCGAAGGACAAAACTTGAGGATGTGTTAAATGTCAAATAATAAAGGAATCGGCTATAATGGAAGAAAGTCAATTGGGCTTCGCATAATGAAAATTACGCTAAAGAAAAAAAGGGCACATCTGGTATCTTCACTTAACATTTAAGTTTATTATCAACGCATTTAGGGTATGTTTTGATGGCATGGATTACGATAAAAGAAGACTTAAGCCTGAAAACCCTCCACAACGAAAAAACTGACATTTTTACACTAGCCTTAAACTCGTTTGGCAATATATTATTTGAAAACAAAACGTAAATCAGAGTAATTATTTGACTATACACACTTATTGTTGCTGAATGGGAACTTTTAGAGAAGATTTTCAAGTAGTTACGGTGCCATAAATTCCTTAAAATGGTTCTAGCCATTTCTATTAAATAACATATAGTACATATTTGAGATATTTCATGGTAAATAAAAAAGAATGTTTGAATTTTAAAACAGTAGGTTTTAAAGTCTTCTTCACTTTGAAATACTTTTTTAAAATTGGTAAACCTTACAGATTCTTCCTAAGCAAACAGTGTAGATTTTGCTGAAACTCACGGTGTTTTATAAAATAACTTATTTGGCGGTAATTTCTTCTGAAATATTCCTTGTTGTTAGGATTTTGAAATACCTATATTTTTCTGCTCTAAAGCGCCGTTCAGATTTTCCTCGTGGTCACGCAAAATGTTATGGAATTTCAAAGCCAAGTGACTCTTGCCGCATTTTATCTCAGTTAACAAGAATAAATGGAACAATACTCTTTTTAAGAATATTTGTAGTAGAGTAGACAGAGAAGAAAAAGCGAATGCCGATAATGTCTGAAGCAATTCTCAGTTTATATGCGAGGTGAGACATATCTCAATTGAGATACATTGAGATATATATGTGACAAATATATGTGAATTGAGACATATTTTCCAACTCGCGTTTTAATAAAATGTTAGTTGGAAAATATGTGGGCTAATATATAAAAGAATTATGAGAAATTTAGGCAGAAACGGAACAGAATTCTCTATACAATAACGTTTTAGTTTTCCTTAAACATAAGTTAGTCAGAGAGAAGACTGATGACCTATACCATTAATTACTGTTATCATTTATAATATATTAAGGTATTTTCTAAATATATTTCAATCTCCTGTAGTTTACAATATATCAGACACTACTAACGCATAAACAAGAGGAATGTCTCAATTATATATGATATTTATCGTTACTTATTGAGGAAAAGATGGCAAAAATCTGGCATCTTGAAGATGTTTCAAATAAGCTAAATTGATAACAGATAGTGTAAGTGTAAATTAACATGCATATTGAAAGCACATACACATTTAAGCTTGAAGACTTTCTAATAGATGTTCCGAGGTCAGACAATTCAGCGATCCATTAAATGACTGCTAATTAGCATTACTAGAAGTTCAGTTTTGGAAGTGATATAAAAAGATTGTAGCACTACAAAACAACGCTTTAACACAGCTCTGTGGTTAAAATCAGCATTTAAATCCATAGGATTGATGACATGAAAGATATAATTGATGTTTCCATACAAACATAAATACATTAAATTCAGTTTTCAGCTTCAGATGACCGTAACTTTTAAGTTATTTTTGGATTTTGTGAAAATAAATACACAATTTAATTTCTCGTGGCCATATATTTTGTGATTGTGGTTGAAGGAGAGGAATGGAAACACCTTGACACACTCCTAAATGCCAGGTGTCTATTGCGGGCAACCAGAGGGAAGGGATAGATCATAATCCTTCGAGGGTGGAGTGAATGAAACCCAGAGACGCCAAGAAGTCCCTAACAGTTGGAGAGATTGTCATCCGAAGCGTCATCGAAGCTTCTCAGCACCACCACTGGAGGAATTCGCTGATGAGAGAATCTATCCCCGTATTTACCTGGCGATAAAGGGAAACTAGTGAAAAAGAACACAAGCCTGAATGGTAGGTCGACGGGGATAGAACCCGTGATCTCCCGATGCAAGTTGCGTACGTTATCGTCGTGGAACCACCGCGTGTGATATGTAATCTGCTGCAATAAGAAACATTTAGTGTGTCAAACTCGCACTACTGCACACGATTCCTTATACGAGAGCATTCACTTAATTATTAGAGTGGTTCCTGCTACTCTGAAATTTGATCCGTTTTGTTCACATACGTTGGTGACATTGTTTAAAAATGGCATAGCTGTGAGAGTTATACATTTATTACATAGTGTGCCCAAAATATACGAGTTTAACATATACTCTTATGAAAGCAACCTTTGCTGCCGTCTTTTCCCATGTATGTTTTGTTACCATGTTATGTACCTATTTCAGAAGAGGTTAGTCCTTTTTATAAGACACATACTGCAGATGCCAAACAATTTTAAAAAGCTCATTAATTATAACTTATTTTGAAGTGTTGTAAATGAGTTGTATAGTTGTGTCAATAATGAAAATATGTAATTAAAAATTTACCTTTCTAAATTACCTTTCACACTATGCTTGAAGCATCAATTGAGGATAAGTCAATATCTTGTTTTGTTTACATCGAACCACCAACCGTAGGACATCAACTTATATTGGCCACAATCTTATTCACTGTCTTTTGCTTCAGTTTTAGAGAAATTCCATATCTTTATTGTTAATTACTTTCTCTATTAATTAATATATTTTCAGTAAAGGAAGTAGTGAATTCCATTCATATGTTTGATACCGATATTTCATCGGAGGTACACATTTTGAGGCTCCTTGAATGAATAAAAGGGATAAAACATTTTTGGAAAGAGTTCCATATATACGAACAGCATGACCCAAAAGCATATGACCATGACTATGGCAACGTTAGGAGAGTAACTTAGCACCTACACCTCTGAAACTTATTGCACCTATTCCCCTGAGGGAGGGGTGAGGTGAGAGGTCATAAGGGTGAGCGGACCTGAGGCGAGACGACAGAAGAGGGAATACTCCAGAACTAAATTTTACAGATTAAAACTCTTCGGTGGTGGCTCGTACAAATGGCTTCCTTCCGTTCCTGCGGACCTACACATCCCCTCAGAGCATCCGGGATTCGGAGATCTCCTCTGACGTGTTGGGCGAGGAATTACACAGATAAAGTTTCCTGCTATGTCCTCCAATACTTAATAGCTAGCTAGGAAGAAATGTTAATTAAATAAAAGCTAATTCCTTCTTCCCAGTACTCGCCGAACAAACCGGGAACATCCCCGAAGAAAACCCATGCGTCAGGAAGGTCGGTCTCGGGAATCGAACCCATGGCTTCCCAAATACAGGCTACAGATCCTACCAACTGAGCCATTCCATTCGGTAGCTCAAAAACAGAAAGTTAATTAAATATCAGATGTGTTAAAAATGGCTATCATTATATTCATTAATATACCTACCAATTGTTCAAGATATTTATATAACATGCAAAATGTTCAAGAAAATAGGCTGAGAAGCATCCTATTGTTAATTAATTTTGTATAATTGTTAAACAGTAAGGATGGGTAAGGGTTTACTAGATAAACGAACTAGATCTCGTTTAAGAAAATAATTTATATCAAATATCATTGTGGCGTTAACTATTTGAGAGATATCCTTTGCTATGGGCTTCGTTCCTTTTACGTGGTTATGCAAAGAGCAAGGCATTATAAAGCCATTTAATAAGAATCCGCTTCTTATAAATCTTATTGTTACTTTAATTTATTTCGAATAATAAGAAGTAGAGAGGATAAAAAGCTTTGACAAGATAGTTTGTAAAATAGTAAATGGAGGAAGCATGAGACTACAATTGCAAAAGATTTTAATATTTTGGCTACATGGAAATTAAACTCCTTCTAGGTCTTTATCCTTCCTCGGTTAATATTAGAATTACAGCAAACAGACGAACGAAATTTCTTGTTCAGATATTGGCACCACTGAGTTTTATATCGAAATAATACGTCACTCTTCTCCCCCTCCACCGCATGGAAAGCAGAGCAACTTTTCTCGAAGAATGATAAAAATGCATGTCGTTCAGAAGCTGGCAATCTCAGTTGTTTCCCATTATCTGAAAAATGATAGAGAAAAACGAAATACTTTGCTGTTCCGGAACAAAAACGCCATGGAAGCATGATATATAAGAGGGGAGAATATGTGGAGTGGAAAATGTTCCGAAATGTAGCGAAAACTATGATACAGGGTAGACACGAATGGTATTTTGCCTCCCCTTGCGAAATAAAACCGCCTGGAGTACGTTATGAGATGAATATTGACACATATTTTATAGAAACAAAGGAAACTGACAAATGTGACTGCCTACCAACTGATACCATAGGATATCTTTTCTTTCCAGAACTTAGACTTAGCGTTTCGGTCTTGGGGGCTCTATTGTAAAATTACTGGCATGGGAAAAATATTCAGTTTCAATGTATGTCTCTTATCATATAAAATTAGTTGGTAATCGATTGGAAAATCTGTCGTGTAATATCATATGAGTTCCATTATAGCTTCATTTGTTCATATATATTAGGGTAAATTTTTTCCTTGCTATGAATTTACGTACTTTGAGTAAGCAGAAGAAAGACATTTTAAACAAAAATTGGATACTAAGACTTCAACTAACATACAACAAACTCTCAGAAAAACTTCTGAACAACCCTCCCCCACTCCAATAGAAAAAAGAGAGCTCCATATTTTCTATCTGCCTACTTTGTTTGTTTACTAACGTAGGCTTTGTGTATTTAAATATCTCTCATTATTACTGTAATAAAATATTGTGGCATACTTAGCACTATTTGATGTAGTATTATGCAGTTATGTTTCATTTTACGCGAAGGTGGCTGACCTGTTTGATTGTGTCGCAACATGTGGAAAAGTCGAGAACTAATATTTGAACGTGAAACTGTTCCTTGCGCTCTTACTGTCCGATCTCGATGCTCAGGTCACCAAAACGTGATTGATTTTATTCGAAGAAACTTTCGAAGGAAATTCAATTTCATTTAATTGGTTAACTGATTGATTCTTTCTTCGGGTTCCTTTCAGAACCAACTACAGCTTTAACTAGGATGCACGATAGGTGTTCTATTGTGCAGTTGCGGGTCTCGTTTTCGTTCAAGATTTTGATAAAATAGTGCATTATATGTCAGTTCGCAAATATCAGGACCGTCACACTATGGTAATTATATGTTTTATTAAGAACTCTAAAACGTCAATCGATCGAGGTATGATTAACTCAGAAGCCTGTTTAAATAGGTATATTAATTATTGAGAAAAAAAGCCATAAAATGTAAATTGAGAATAATGCACAGGAAATTTAGTCATATCAAAGGAAAGGGTGTACTAATAAATTAGCAAGGGTACATACACGTAAAATCCAGTATATAGCATTTGGAAGCTGCAATATTTACAGGGAAGATGTACTACAAGAAAATCTCAAAGAATGAACATAATAGCAATCTAAGGATTATTATATGTTTCACATGGGAAGGTGTTTGTCCTTGAGCGCTACTAGGTGAGTAACCAATCGGATTCCTGCAGTGTTGTCGTATTATATTCCCCTAAGTGGTGTGTGATGAGCGGCAAGCTAATTAAACTCTAATAAATACTATTCGCGCTAAGAGAAAAAAATTATAATTTACAAAAACTGATCCATGAGGAAGGAGAGAGTAATGTATTTAGCATCACCGTAAAACACCATACTTTTAGCTCAAATAGTTTTCTAATACAAATAAATAAAGCAGATGCCATTATATTAAAACAATGCACTGTAATGAATATCATTATTAGTTGGCATGTATGCTTGAACGTATATTTGAAATTACTCAGAACTGAAGCGTAAACATTTGACATGACGTGATAAAAAAGTATGTACCTTGAATAAGCCACGATGTTTGTTAAATACGATGAGAGAAAACGATACCCTTCTTGCTAGTCTGGCAAAACCTGTCTGGTGACATATCTTTGTTTATGAATGGTTCGTAATCTCTATTTACTCTAGAGAGTTCAAAGCAGCATTATTCAGTTACTCTTCCATGAAAGGTGTATCAGCTGGGTCAATGAGACGGGATCCACCTTCCCCTTACTACTGCCAGAAAAATCCAATAGAGTTAATATGGGCTCAAATTATGTTTAAAAATAAATAATATTTTTAAATTCACTGACGATGAACGATTTATTCACGAATAAATTGACAAGGAACACAACAAGACTGGATAAACTGTGTGAGACATCAGATAAACTACAAGACGACTTTTGGAAGTAAATAGAACGTAACGAGATTTTGAAACCTATCATGATAAATTTGCAGTACTCAGATATATATTTTTCTTTTTCATTATTTAACCGTTTTTATTGTTTCCATTTATTTTATATGTTAAGTTTCACTCATGTACACTATACACATAAACACCCATGCCCAAGGCGGTACTCGAACCCGCGACCCTCTACGTGGCGGAACGCTAGGGACATGCACTTTAACGATCGTGGCTACAAGGGCCGGCAAGGCGTTGAAGACATTGATGAATTATCTCTTAAGTAACATTCACAGCTATAGGGATGCACCGCTGGTATTTTCGTTGGGTTATAAAAATAAGTAATGCATAAACTATAATTAACTTTAAGCTAAATATTTAAAACATTTGCATAATATGCGAATATTCATGTTGCAATTGTGATTTCAACAACCGCATTATTATTATAAAACTATGGAAAATTCAGTTTGCGTTCCCTTACATCTAGCGCTACGAACACTCGGAAGTGTGCGAGAGAGAGGGAAATATATAAAGAGAGGGGGTAAGAGGTGACAACGCTGAAGGCTCTAACGCATCTGATTCGCTACAGGCGAGAACTCTTCAAATTTGAAACACATAATAGTTGATAATAATGTACAGTGAGTGAGCGTGCGAGGTTTAAAGACTCGTCGATAGCTACAAATTGGGTTCGAGTTAATTAAGCTGTAAAATAAGTATGAAAAACAAGTGAACGCTGGTAGTGACGCGAGTATACAGAAATGAAATTTCCGTTAGGAAAGATCAATAAAACCAATAAAATTAAAAGCAAGACCCAGTATATTTTATGAACAACGACATGCTACCTTCGTGCTGCAAATTTTGGGCTCCCAAAGACACCGATAAATATTTAAAATAGAGAATAATTATATACCATAACAGGGCTAATTTAGAAAATATATATTTAAATTGAAATTCAAAACGAAAAGGAACCATCCTGAACTCATAGGCGGGGAAATTTTATTAAATTTGGAAATTTCCGTTATATTTCCATCAGCATTATATTACCAATTTGTCTATTACCACCCCGTCTAAGATTTCGCTTAGCCCAAATGCCACTTCACGAATCTGCACTAGCTAAATGGTCACTTTCACTGTACTTTATTTTCACATATACCCCACTTTCTTCCACAATAGCAGCGTAACGAAATACGCTCCAAGCAGCCTATTCTTTTTTTTTCGTATAGTTCGCTGCTAATAGCCCCAATGCAGTAGCAGCATCCACTGCACGTCACCACAGTCGTTAAAAATTCGTAGCTGAGAGATCGAGAGAGACCGAGAGAGAAAGGATATGAAAATAAAGGAAAAATATTAAGAATATATAGGAATTCAATAACAAAATTAATCACTGAAATCAAGTAATTTTCAAGAATAAGAAAATAAATATTAAATATTAACAATATACAATAATTCAATAACACGAATTAATTTCTTAAATTGCAATATTATCTCCCTACTGCAATAAATGAATGATTTGGTCAATATAGAACTCCTCAAAATTCCCAAAGCACCACACAAATTCTGACAAATTTCTGCTCTCCAAATATGACGCGCAACATTCTCACTGCTACAAACATTATCGAGGAATTTGACTGTTTTTATTACAAGTGCCTATTTATTAACGTTATTAATTAATATGAAATTAATATTAGTATTAAAATTAATATTTTGAGCTCTGAGACAATTGTAAACCCGGATGAGGAAGCTTAAACGGTGTACACAGTTTATTCTTTATTTTATTCTTTGGTACGAGAATAGTGAAATTTAGTAACTTTAATGTGTGGTATACAGCAATTTCATATTTGTTATATCTGTAGTATTCTGATGTGACAAAATGTGTTTTAAGTCGTAAATGAATAAATGACTTCAAATATTATCATCACTTATAGTACGCAGACAGCCCGTATTGATAGTCACTCCCCATATGTGGTCTCCAGGTACTGAACCCGGCACCTTGGCGAGAGGTTTGTTTTTTCTTTGTAATTTACGTTCTCCAACGTCGTCATATCGGACGATGAATGAAATGGGTGATATGATGCTCAAATGAGCCCGGGGTCCATAGAGCTTAGAGTTACCCGATATTCGTCTTTAAGGATAAGGAAAAACCCCGGAAAAGCCTTATCCAGGTAACTCACCCTGACCGAGATTCAAACTCGGGACCTCTTGAACGCGAGGACGGCACATTACCCTCTACGCTACCGAGACGGACTTGGCGAAATGTAAGCGACCTAATTACTGTCATGATGCCGTCTTAAAGTCATGAAAAGGTTAAGTGTGACTTTTTTTAAGATCAGCGACAATCGATTTCCAGTTTCCAACAACAGTAAAGTTCGTGAATTTACTATTGGAACCAATTACAGTCAACACTAAATAGGGATAAATAATATTTTCGATTATATATTATTTTAATACAGACAACCGTAGAAAAGTTATACTTGATATACGTTGCAATTTCTTCAATGGACTTTTATTCTTTCTTCAATGTTGCGCTCAACGCCCTTGGATTAAAATGCAATTTATTTTTTGTATGTTCAGACAAAGGTATCCTTAAACAGTAATCCTTAAATCCTTAACGTTGCAATCAAATCATGATTAACACTAGTGCGTACAAAAAATAATCATGATGGCAGGAAAATCACGGTCTTGTAATTGGTCTGCACACGCCAAAAGTCTGTACGAGGAATGGTGTGTTTCGCTACCTACGACGTAACATTATAAAGTCCGGTAACAGTTAATCTAATTCCCTTTCTCTCTGGTTCTGATATTTGGAAATTAATATGACGGATCATGAAACATTTTTATGGAAAATAAGACCTGAAGCTTTCCTGGCGACAAATATGCTTGAGTTCTTCTCGGGAAGCAAGCCAGGTGAAATGACGATTAGGAAACGACGTTTCGGGAACATAGAGCCAACCTTAGGGAGACAACATCTTGGTAAAGTGCAACAGTTACTGGGAGCGGAGAGTTAAGGAGTCTTTGGCCATTTCCTCCGAGAGGAGCATGCTTAATCATGGTGCTGGATTTCAGTTCAGCTCCTCTTGGAAACCGGCCTTAAAATGGAAATCCGTGGGCTCAAGAAGTGCAGATTAATACAGCTTGATAATCAAATTAAGGACGAATAGTTACGTTTCTTTAACCCAATTAAATTTCTATACTCATGCCATCTCCTGACCTGGCATTTAATTTACTGAAAACAGTCTTTTTTCAGTAATGCGAATTTTGATAGTGTTTTGTCTTTGTTTATATTTCTGTTATATCTAGTGATTCATTTGCAGTTATAACATTTACTAAATATCCGATGACGGGAGAGATGCACACTCCCGAAACGTCGATTTCTAATCGTCTTTTCACCTGCCTTGCTTCGCGAGAACAACTTGAACATATTTGTCGCCAGGAACGCTAAAGATCTTATTTTTCTCATACCTCTTTCACTACCCATTACAAATTTGCAAAAAAAAGGACTACATATTACGTCTGGAGTAAGTGAGTGTGTGGTGTTTTAGGGCCCGTCGACAGCGAGGTCATTTGGGCCCGTTACGTCTGGATATAGGAAGCGATAATATAAGCTTTAGCTTTATTTCTGTATTTTTTAACTGTGAAAAATTGAAATGAAAGAATACATAAAACATTGGATCACAACATTCGAATGTTTACCTGAGGTAACCAGTCCTGCAATGAAATGAAGGAAGAAGAATCAGATGACGCGTATGTTACACTTTAAACCGACTTACACCGTTTTGAAAATGGCTATAAATGTAGAAATATGTAATGGATACAACTCGTTTGATGAAGTCTACATTTTCCTTAGTAAGCTTTTACGTATTTCCTATTTTAATTCGCTTAGTATAAATAAGACTTCTCAGTGTACTCACAAATATATCATCTTATTAACAAACAATTTATATATCAGATATATTTTAAACAAAGCCAGTGTTTTTGGAAAAATTAAAATTAATGCTACAATGTTCTATGAAACATGTAGTTTGGTTGGATAATTCTCCCAAAAAGCATTCTTGCTATGCATGTTTATTGTTGTAAACTCGCATCAAAACAGTTCTACGATATTTGGAAATTAATGTACTGTAGAAAAAAAGTAGATACGATTGACACAGGTGTACAAACTAGTTCTCTTTCAAATCCCGAATCAAAATAATGTCTCTTAAAGGCAGGAAAGGCATGAAATAAGGAGTCTGAGGCACATGTGAATACTATCTGAAAATGAAACACATGGCAGAACCAAATTAGTACAGGGAATGTCCAAATAACATGTGGTGTATAATGAACCGAAATTTGGGAAATAGAATATCCACACCCATAAATCATAAAAGAGAACTTCTAATATTATTACATAGAGATTATCCATTACAAAAATATGGTAACGTTACATTCACCTAAATGTTTCTCCGTGCGTACCTAAATACAAAATCTGTCACTTGTTACAAAATCTTTCCCATCTACTTCATGTTAATCGAATAAATATTTATAAAGATTGTTTATATATCATATATATAATCATTGCGAGTATACTGGGAACATAAAGAGAGTAGTAAACTCAAGTGGTAGTCAAGTATATTAAAAGTGGTTACTATCTAATCACTTTGAAATTCCGTTCTCTTTTCATGACCAGAAAGGGGGAAATCGACTTCCCATCTCAGAAAAGTACAGGTATTGAAAAATTAAGTAGCATTAATAGGAAATATCCCGTAAGTTTTTAATTAAAATGGATGTATTTCAAATAATTTGTACTGTTTACCCAGGACAAGAAGGCAAGTTAGAGGAATGTGTAAAGTACTCACTTATGCTGTCTGCACGGTGTATCTGCTCCCCTTCTGAGTATGACGAGGATTGAAGGTTCGTATAAAATACTCAAGTGTTGTCACATAACTCATCCATATATAATAACTATCACTGCATTTTCTGCAACAAACATTAGATCTGGCAGCATGGGTGACTCATATGCACTCATACACTTATTTCCTAATAAAAAGATTCGTTACCGGAGCAGAAAAACAGTTGAAGCTCCTCTGCTCTTCATACCCCTCTAGCTTTCTTGTCGTGAGAATACAGTATTCTTTAATGAAATCTACATTTTTCAGCAGTAGTTGCCTCTTACGGTTTACTAGTTATTTAAAAAATACTCATTGTGATGAAAATATTTTTCACCTGTGTTTTTTAGTCAGAAACGTCTAAAAGCCAGTTTCGGTAACATAAAAACGTTCAAAATATCTTATATATAAATAAAAGAGATCTAAAAATAATCCTGTCATAATTTGAATAATTAAACATAAACCAAATAAGGAACCAAACTTTCATGATAAAACATTTGAAGGAGTTTCGTTAGCGATACAAGATAAATATATATTATTAAATTTATTATTATATACTATAGTATACTTAACTACTTGGGTTCCATTATAGGGTGGTCCTATATAGGTCCTATTTCTAAAAATGTTTTGGAAAGTTTAGAAAAGTTTAGGGAATATATATATATATTGAGATACTTGATATTTTCACAAGTGACTGCTTAATTTAAATACGTTGGATTAGTTCTTCACCAGTTAAGTGTGTGACGTCATGTCACGTGACCTCTCCCTCCCTCCTCTTGATAGTGAAGCTTAGTTTCACGGCCTCCCTCTGGTAGCAACTGTTGATCTGAGCGGACGTGTGTCCGCAGTTTGTGAGGGCAGGTAACCGGGCATGAGACCACTTAATGTTCCTTTCCATTATTGTAGTAAACATTTGCTTCCATAAATTGTAGTTTTGATACTTGTAATGATCTTGAACATTGCAGAAAATCCCAAAGTTCCTACAAAGCATGTGAATCCCTCCTAATGAGTTATCCCCACACGTAAGATCTGGCCATGTACTAATTATCAATTACCATCCTTGGTTAGATAGTTACAATATTCACATTTTAGTGAAACACAATAATTTTCCTGCTTACTAATTGCAGTAGTTAAAGTAATTGGCATCATACTTGGTACTTCTAAAGTTATCTATGACCAAAATGAGCTGGACTATAGTTTATTACTTGGAGTAAAACTTTATTTCAGGAGTTAGACCACACACAATTATGAAATCCATCACAAACC